>CM021107.1:143636147-144066344 GCA_007115665.2 Sequoiadendron giganteum | reverse complement strand
CTTGGGTATCCAAAGAGATAAAAGAAAATGGGAAGGCCCTAGATCCCATTTATAGTAGGCAACACATCTACAACCAACCAATATTCAATGAATATTGGTTCATGGATGAAGATGACAACATTCAAACAAGGACAACAGGTGTCATAACTCGCTCTCTTTAATCGATGAAGTGTCCTTCTTTGATGATGGAACTACCCAAACCTGCAAAAGCTTCGAGGAAAGACAAAGAAAGAGAAGGATCTTTCGGTGCAATAACCAAGATAAAAATTCCTTCACCTCCTAAGGTTGTAGGGAAGAAAATAAAAGAGAAAGAACCAATAGCTATCGGTTCAAGTGAGGAAGACATTGAGGAAGGAGAAACTCTGGTCAGAAAGAAAAGGAACATAGAGGCTATTCAAGAAATAACTGCTTAGAGAGAAGCTCAACAAACTTATTATTTCTCCCCTCCACATGAATCCCCTCTACCATCTCCTCATCCATCTCCTCCTCCTTCTCATCCCCCATCTCCACCTCCTAACACTTCTTCCCCTTCTATTCTTGAAAATGAGCCGCCTACCTAAGAGGAGTAAACACCAATAAAGGAATCCGTTGAAGAAGAAGTAGTTTTAGAAGAGGGAGAGATACAAAGAGAAATTCCTACAGAGGGAGAAGTGCAACGAGAATTCTTTGCTAAGGAAACCACAACTAAAGAACATGTGGAGCAGGAAGTGGACCAGGTGGGAGATACTCATAATGAATAGGTTCAAGGAGAAGAGGAGATTAGAGCTTAAATGAAATAAAGGGAGACCGAGCAAGATGATTTAGAAGGATCCCACAACATAGATTTTATCTCTTGTCCCACTAGAGAAATGCCCTCTACTGTACTTGTTTGGCTAAATCATACAATCCAAAGGATACAAAGGATGTATATAGAAGGTAGCTCAAGAAAGATTCTAAGTATTTTTTTAGAAGCCTTCTAGTCTCCTGTCAAGAGAGGAAAAAAACCAAGAGAATATCCACAGTTACCATGGACGAGCACAAGAACAAAACTGCTGAAATAGTCATCCCTCTAGTGGATAATCTCGAATCAGAGATCGGCCCAAAGATTACTAGATCAGAAAAATTGATCCGAGAGTACACACAAGGGAAGGGGAGAAACAATCTCTCTATATGTTTGTTTTTGCTATCTTGAAAAGGATACAAAAATATGAGAATACTAAAGAGGAGCTCAAAGCTCAAGTGGCCCAATTAACGACCTGCATAATGAATTTAATTGGACTAGTGGATAAATAAACTCTTGAGTCCACATTAGAAGCTACACTAAAGGGAGAAGTCAGGCATTCTGACCTAGAAGGATGGATCCCAATAGCTAAACAATGGAAATAATTTTTTTCATCCTTAGCTAATATAGTACTAAGGAAATCAATAAATTCTTATCACTGCATTAACGATGAGGATAGTCTATCCCAACAAATTGAAGTGGGTATAGATGAGGAATTACTGGTTTGGAAAGATTACATCCCAATTTTGCAGAAAATAAAGGCAACACCTAAAGAGGATTTTCTAAAGGCCATAGTGATTGAAGAAGACAATCAGGATAAGCTTCTTGAATGGTTAAGAGTTGCTGAGTTGAGAGTCAAGATCTTGAATAAGTGCAAGTCTAATATAAACAAGAATAGAATTATGGCAGATAAAGCCATTACCAAGATTCATCAATTCATAGAAGACCTAGACTGCACATTCTGGTAAACACCTTTTTTGGTTTGGGATTCCAACAAAATTATGGAAGAATTAAAAAATCAAATGCAGAGTCAATTCACCTAGGCCACCATTGATAAGATGATGAATAAAAAGGCAAAGCTCCATTCTCTCTAGAAATATTTGACTGCCTTTGTTAGCTTACAACAAGAGATGGAGAATTATGCTTTTAACCAAAGAATAAAACTTCAGTACCACTTAGGCCCACCAATGGAGAAGATGAACAAGGTGATATTTGCATTCACTGAAAATTTCTTCGGTTGGATGAAGACAAGAGTTCTCAATGTTGTGTTTATTCAAATAAAGTGTTGTAAAAATTCAATTCCTAGCTTTCAAAATTAGAACTAGCATTGAATTTTAGTTAGCTTTTTTGCTTCCTTAGTTTAAGTTTAGTTAGATGAGAACTGAAATTGGAGTGCCTAGTTGGCTTTTAGTCATATTTTTAGTTCAACTCAGTCAGATCTGAGGCATTGGAGTTAGTTCCAATTTGCTTTTTGTTTAGATCCTTAATTTCAGTAACTCAACATCCTATATAATTTTGATGTTGGATCATTTCAAAGGATCCGATTTTGATGTATTGTTGCATGATAAACTTATGCATTTTGAGTGTGGGTTTTCATACTGACTTTGTGAAGATTATAATTTTGATAAATCAAAGGATTAAGCCTGTTTTGCATGTGTCTCAATTTGGTGTATTGGTAATGATATGCATGTTTTGTTTTATCTAAGTTGATAAATTAATGGAATCTCATATGTTGTTTTGGAATTAAGTAAGATTTTGTCTCAAATATGTGCATGTTTGATGGCGTTCTAATTGGATAAAATTTAAAAATCTTATGTTTGCTTATACTTCTCTTGAAGATTGCATCATTGTTAACAACAAATGCGTGAATGACTATTTGCATTGATAATGGTTTGTGGGATTTTGTTTAAACATTCAAAATTGATTAATGAAACAAGTTTTATCATTGTCCGCTTAAATTAAAATTCATTCAATTCTTTCTTGTTACCCTTATATCTTTTGACTTTTATTTTAGAATCAATTTGAAATCACTAAAGAAGAGAACTTAATGGATGCAAATCCGTTGTAAATATGAACATGCAATTCATTTCTTTAATAATAGATCTTTTATTTTCTAATTGCATGTTAGTAAGATTATTTCCAAAAAATATAACCTAGGTCCCTTATTGAAATACGTTAACAACGACCACTCTACCATCCCACATGGTCAAGACCTGACTACAAATGGACATTGGAGTGGTTTTTATACTTTTAAAGAGGAGCGATAACTCATTATTTCTTAGCAAGTTGGGTGTTCTAACACCACCCTCAATAGGACTAGTGGTGTTGCACTTCACGATCGACTGTGTAGAGGTTGGGAGTGACTCATGGTGATATATTTTTCATTTCTCCTACGTTTATCAACACTTCCAAATCGTAAGGAAAATAATAAACTTCAGCCATCATAGGTGAGGTTGTCTTCCAACCTCACAATGACAATGATCCTCCATTGTATGTGTATTTCAAAAAGTTTTGAATTGTTCTTTACAATACTCTAAATCTTATTTTATTTCAATATTTTTATGATTTTTATGCTCGATTATATGTATGCCTACTAATTAGCTTGCCTCTCATTGTGCATGCCACTTTGTACGCCCATCAAATCTATAAATATATATACATATACAATATATACATATAATATCTATACATACTATATATATCTATGCCATATATATATATATCTATCTCTACAATGTTTATATATAGCATATTAGGGTGTCATACTTGTCTGTTAAGGATTTCATGCAAATATCTTTTGGTCGAATGTGTGTATATATATACATACATATACCACATTTATTATATATATAAATTTATTAAACCCTTAACTGATAATAAAATTATTTATATATATATTATATTATATTATATGTATGTTTGTCCAATGTAGGCATCTTCAATTAAAGGAGCATCCACATACCAATTATCATTGGAGCAAATAAAATCAAAATGGATTTTATGGTAACATTTAGTTTGGTTGTCTAGTCTAGTATAGATCATAAAATATATTAAAAGAAAGCAACAATTTGATGATCATAGGACGAGTGATGAGCGAGAAAGGGAGTGGAGTGAGTGTTTTGAAAGTTTTGTAGATGAGGACGATGACAATGATCCTTGCTGGTTTTTTGGTGCCCTTTTCCTGGTTTTTTTTTGGTTGGGTGTGCGGGGTCATCTCTTTTGGCCTCCCTTTTGGCCTTGCTTGTTTGGCCTCTTTGGTGGCTAGACTGCTTGCTTTGGCATTGGTCCTCACCTTGGTCGGGACTTTCTGCTCGCCTAAGCTGGGTTTGGGTCCCTTTATTTTTGTGGGGCTATTTATTTGGCCATGGTCTTCCCTCTTGGCCTTTCCTGCCTTCATGGGGTGGTTGTTCAAGTACTTTTGGCTTGGTCTCCTCGATGGATTCAATTTCTTTTTTCTTGCTTACCCCCGGTGCATGTTGGGGTTGTGCTTCACTTGGTTTTTCTTTGTCCTTTTCTCTTTGAGGCTGATAGTTGCTCTTGTTTTCATTTCTTTTCTTGGTTGGTGTTCGGTGTCTCATTCTGCCCTTGTTTGCTTCCTGCTCCTGCGAAGGTTGGTGTGTTTCAGCTTGTGGTTTTTGGGTGGCCTTTGGGGTTTGGGTTTGGGTGGGGTTTCTCCCTCCTCCCCTTTGCTTGCTATCTCTTTTTAGTGTTCTTGGTTTGCTGGAGTTTGTATTTTTGCTTCTTTTGGAAGCAAATGGTCCTTTTAGTTAAAATCTCTGCTCTTTTTGCGAGATTCCTTTTTACTATGAGTGATTGTGTTTGTCCTTCCTCCTTCGTTGGATGGGGATGTTCCTTTTCAGTGTTGCAATCCCTCTTTTTTGTGCTCCATAGAGATGGGGACATTGGAAAAGTGGTGGTCTGTAGTCTTTTGGTACTCTACTCTTCCTTATTGGAGTTTCGGTGCTCACTTTTCTCTCTCAGGTTGGATCTTTCCCCTCTAGTGTTTGAGCTTGGATGGTGGTACCCTGTTTCTATGGATGAGGTTGTTTTGACTCTTTTTGGAGTTGTCCTTGAAGTTTTTTTGGAGAGGCAAACCTTTTTTGGTATGTCAGTTCATTGTGTGGATGGAGTTGTGTTCAATATGAAGGGTGTTGTGGAGATGGGGCTTTATTCAAAGTCCATCTTGGTGGTTCTATTGTTGTCGAGGGGTGCTTTCCCTTTGGAGGGTGCTTTAGGTCAAGATCTTCTACTGGTTGAGTTGCTTCATATTGTTGTCTTTTGATACCTGTTTCTCATGCTACCATGGGATGAGGTGGGTTTTCATTTTACTAGAGTGCCGACTTCCTACTGGGTGCTACAGTTGGGGTCTCTTATGGAGGTGGAGATGGTTGTTGTAGTTGCAGTGGGTTATCCCCTTTCTTTCTGCTGGTTCCTTTTGATGTGAAGCTTGTCTAGGTAGGAGATTGTTGGCTCTCATAGTTTTGTTTCTCATTTCATCCTCTCCTATAAAGGGGAGCTCTCTCTTATTGAGGTGGATATTGATTTGGTGCTTTGGGCGATGTGGTGCTTCAAGCTGGTTGTTGTTCCTATGAGTTATGTTGTGCTCACGGATTCCCTTTCGATGATGGACAAGAGTTTTTATGGAAGCTACTATTTTAAAGGTGTTGTTGTTTGGAAGGTGCTGCTTTATGGAGGGCTTGAAGTTCATGTTGTCTTGGCCACCCTTGGGGTGGATGTTGTTATGGGCTACTATTTTTTTTAGCTTGATGGCTGGCTTGCAGGCCTGCTATGTTAGTTTTCTGGGGTGGAAGTTGTTTAAGGTTGTTGTGTTCACAACTCAATGGATGGCTTGGTTGCTTCTTTACGGAGCCCTTGAAGCTCCCTTGGGGTGGATGTTGTTATGGGATGCTTCTTTTACAGCCTGAAGGGTGGCTTGTAGGCCTATTATGTTAGTTGTGCTCTTCGCCAGGGGATCTTTCTTGGTGCCTTGTTGGGCTTAATTATCTTCTAGTGGTTTAAGATATGCTAAATCCGACTGTTAAGGGTTCAAAGTATGGTTTGTCCTACCCACCCTTGGGGGGTTGCTATTTTAGGCTTCTATTTTGGTGTACCAAGTATGGTGGCTTGGTGGCCTGTTATGCTGGTTGCAAAGCCCGATTTGAAGAATATTTGTGGTTCAGGTCCATGTAGACCTATTTTTTTGGTTGTTGGGGTCTTGGTCTCACTTATTTCTACTTGTAAAGGCTTGAAGACTATCAAGTTCTCTCACCCTTGGGGTGACTGCTATTATTGGGCATTGTCATTTGTCTTGCTTTTGCTATTCTGCTCGCTTTGTTTGCAGTTTCTTGCTATTGTCTTACCATGTTGTTGTACGGATTGATAAATATCTCATGATGTAAAAGGGTCAGGGCCCTTTCAAAATCCCTACTTACCTAATAAAAAACATTTAGTTTGGTTTTTGATGTTATTGTGTTGCTTTGAATTTTATTGTGAGCTTTATCTAGGGATTTTTTCTTGATTTGGATAAGAAATTATATGCTTGTTTGCTTCTATTTTACATTTAAAATCATTGGCATCAATTTTTTTGTCACTTTCATCATCATCCCTAAGAAACCGGGGTAAATTGCCACCAAAGCTTCATTCCATCCTACTCTTTATTCTTTTTTGACATAATACCACTTAATTGTGATATTGCACCAATGAGGGGAAAAATATAGTCAGCTAAATATTTGCCTAGTGTACCTAGTGCTAAATCAATCGAATCCATCACCTAAGCTTAGTCCCCATCACTTATTCCTAATCGACTAAATACATCATCTAGGACAAGTACCCTTCACCTATGTTCCTCACAATTAAATAATTATTTAATTAGTTCCATTTTCCATCTCACCTCATAATAAATAAAATTACCATTTCCACTTATTTTTTTTCTCACACATGGATAAAATAATTAAATAATAATCTTATTTAATTATGCCTATATTCCGTCAACACATTCCAAGAATAAAGGAACCTAGGAACACTTGTATTTATGGTTCCATTATTCTCCTCAAAAAATCCAAGAATATAGCTCTCCTAGATGCGCATGTCCCTTTTACCCTCATGGTCACAACCACTTACTAAATTTAGTAAGTTCATCTTAGTTATTCACAATCCAACAACTTTCATATCCGCCATCTATTTTGAAAGGAAGCTGAGTGAGTGGAAACAACTTCCTACACTAATCTAAGTAGGGGAGAGTTACAAAAATTTCTTCTAACACCTTATACAGTTACATAAATAAAAACTCATAGAGAGAAAGAAGATAGAACAACAAGTACACATGAAAAAATACCAAATATACATGGGGAAAACTCTTTCAAGCAAAAAACCCCACACTCCAAAAGCATAGTACTTTTGTGTTATATCAAATAGTGAATAATCGGACCCAATCCATGGCGATCTGGGCACTACAAAGATTTATATGGCACCCAATTGGGCCTTCCTTCCCTATTGCAGCTCCAAGTACAAAGCTTCTTCAACAAGTGTTTCGAAACAAACATCTATTATGGAGTGAATTTGGCAACACTTTGTTACCTGCAAAAAAAACTATATAGTTTACAATGCAACGCATGCAATATATAGAGAGATACAAGACAATAGAAGCATCTAGAAGAGGATGGGTATCCAAATACACATGGAATAATATCCCATGCCATAGACATGCATTTGGACATATGTATAATATTCACTTACACCTCTTACAACTGTCATAATATTTGATTCTTCCTTCTCAAGCTTGGGCACCCAAAATATGCTAATAATAACTTATGAAAGATGCCTTACAATTGTCATAGATTCCATCAAAAAATCTTCCATAAATACGTCATGCTTAGAACACTTACAATTGCAAGAGAATTTGTCATAAATGATCTAAAATATCCGATTCTCTTACACCTTGTCATAACCCAACTTGGGCGCCAACTTTATCCATGCATAAATATGCCTTATGATGCATCATAAAATATTTCATAAGTCAAAGATTTCAAAGTGGGATGCCTACCTCCACTTGGGAGATGATATGTCATCCAGTCATCTCCAATGAAGATGTCGCCTAACTAGTGGATCCTAGTTTATAACATGACATTGTAGACAAATAAATAATATAAATCAATACAATAATACATCAAATTAATCACATTATGACTCTAAGGTTGAGAAACCTTAATCCCAACATTCTTCTACTTGTCGAAGACCTGCCAAGAGTCATACAAAATCATCTGCTCAGGGCCCCAAGGCCCATGGAATCGAAACACCACTTGAACTTCTTTGTGCTCACTGGTTTTTTTAGTGCATCTACAACATTCATCAAAGTGTCAAACTTCTCTAAATTCACCTTTCTATCTTCTATCATATCATGAAAAAAATGATACTGAACATCGATGTGCTTTGTTCTAGGATGGAAGGTAGGATTCTTTACTAAGAAAATGCCACTTTGACTATCACAACAAATAGTAATCTATCTTGCATCCAAACCAATATCAAGACATAATCTCTTAATTCAAATGGATTCCTTGCAAGCATGAGTGGCTGGCATGTACTTTGCTTCTATCATGTATAAAACAACTACAACTTGCCACTTACTCATTCAACTGATAGCACCACCAAACATCATATACACGTAACCATTGGTGGATCTTCCACTATTAATGTCACCTCCCCAATTTGAATCCACATACCTATGAATACTCATAGAATGTTGACATCCAATAGGATTACCATGAACACATAAGGCATACTTGAAAGTACCCCGTAAATATCTAAACACTCTCTTAATTGCATCCCAATGTACCCGTATAGGATTTTCCATAAAATGACTAAGGACTCCCATTGCTTGGGCAATGTCTAGTCTCATACACACCATGCCATACATCAAACTACCAACAATAATCACATATGATACTCTAGTCATGTCCTCCATCTCAGTAGGATATTTTGGATAATCATTCACAGAAAGCTTCGTCCCCTACATCATAGGAACCACTAACTATCTGCAATCTACCATGATGAATCTCTCCAACACTGAGTTCACATTGTTGGGGATACAAAGTTCAGTTCTGTCATCATAGAGCACGTCTAAGACAACAGTGCCTTAGTGATTTTCATTTTAATCACATCAAACACACAAACAACTATGCCATAAAATGGAAGTAGGCACAATTGATCCCCCATTGATCCTTTGAGAGAAGTAAATGCTTAACATATAACAGATTCAACACAAGCACATATTCAAGAGCATGAATCAAACAACATGAAAGACAAAACATATGGACACACAAATATACGTGGGGAAAACCTTTTCAAGTAAAAACCCCACCTCCAAAACATTCAACTCACTTGTATTATTCAGTAACAAAAAACTAGTTACAATACAAACACAAAGCTATGCTCTTCAGGATAATACATCTTGTCTATTTGGAGAGAAACAAAGGTAACACAAAATAGAATCTTCACACAGTTACAATTTCCTTATGACATACTATGTAGATTCCCTTCAGCTCCTCATAAATGACTGTCACAACCAGCCTGATGACCAGCCCAGCCACTCGGCCTCCACAGGTTCACATCTTCGCAAAACTGAGAGACAAAGTGTTCATAGTCAAGACCGTTCGAACACACTCTCTGTCTCTCTCTCTAATCGCTCTTATTTTTCTGTCGTGCACGTGAGATTACTTAATCTCTTTTCCATGCACCAACCTGTCCCGCCTTGACTAAACAATCAACTAGTCATCAGGATATCCATTGACAGATCTTCTTGCATCGGGCTGCCTAGACATTCAATTCCTTACCCAAATCGGGTCTTGTCTTCAGCTGAAAACTCGGCCTACAATAACTGTCAAACACTATTTTGGCACCTAGCCAATCAACATCCTGACCCTGAGCCACGTGTCACAATTTTGTTCGTTCGCTGCCTTTGACCTTTGGTCAAACTCGGTCAACCTCTATCTGTCAAACTCCGAGCTCACCTCTGCCTTCCACCACGCTACCGCTCTGAGTCCAAACACCCTTCGTAGTATGGCGGTGAGCATACGATGACCCTTCGGCCTCCAACCATGCTACCATCGAGATCAGTCGACCTGGCCATGGTAATGCAGTGAGCCCACCCGAGCTCACCTGGACTCCACCGAGCTCCACCAAAGATTCCTCACACTACTGCCGAGTCCAACCGACCTGTCCGCGATGTGGCGGTGAGCGCACCCAAGCTCCAACGCTGATCACCTCACGCTACCGTGCCTCCATCACTAGACAACCACGGTAAGGCGGTGACACCGCCAGCCCAGACCGCTAACGGTCAATTGTGCTACCGCGGGGGCCGCCAAGCCACCCCATAGTAGGGTGGTGATCGCCAGGCAGACAACCAATGATCTTACTATGGCACCGCAGTGAGACATCTCACCGCCCATGGTAAGGCGGTAACCGCTATCTCTGACTACCGACCGTCCACCGCAACCATTGTGGCTTCCTCGATCACTGATCGCGGTAAAGCGGTAACCGTCACCAGACCGCCACCCTTCAACCGCTAGCTGCTACCATGCTACTGTACCACCAACGAGCAACTCCTGTGGTAAGGTGGTAAAGCCTTGCTCCGCCAACATGCCGTCAACCGTGCTACCTCGCCACCTCCAAGCAGCCCCTGCGGTATGGTGGTAACCACCACGCCAACTTCCTCCACTCACCGTGCCATCGCCAGTCATGAAGAAGACTGTTGTGGTAAGGAGGTAACACCGCCCAACCGTTAGACCAAGCAAGGTGGCCCACGGTAAAGCGGTAAATCGTGCAACTGCGCCACCAAGGAAAGCTTGCAGCGGTATGGCGATAAAGGCTAGAAACAGGGCTCCAAGGCAAAATGGAAGTCCAAGCCACGAAGATGAGGCATACATTTCCAACAATCTCCCACTTGACAAAGTCTTACTAGCTTCTTCCAAAATGAGAACAAGGACTATCACCATGCTTCCATGCTCCAACCAAGACACCTGCAATGACATTCGAAAAATGTCCACCATCTCAAGCTACAGCTCCAAACATCCAACACAGGAAAAGGAACAAGCAAAGGCGTATATGCACCAGTCTTAGGAACACAAGACATTTGATCCTTCAGGCGGAAAAGGCACCATAGTAGCAAAGCACAATGTAGACACAAAAAGAGAACCATTCTCCAGAACAAGATAAATCAACCAGCTGGAACAACAACCATCAAATAGACTGCCCTCATCCAGCTGATCAAACCCACGCGACTGAAAACCAACACCCACAACGCATGCTAAATCATCCAAGCACCCATACCTCAAAGGTATGACCATCAGGAAACTCATTCCATCATGTAATCACCCATAACCTGAAAAAAAAAAGCACCATGTGTCAACCAGTCAAAAGACCAAACACATCCAGGTACTCCCATGGCAAGGGTACTGTCCAGATGAATGCAAAAAAAACATCATCACAAGTGATCCATGCATGCTAAGTCCACCAATCCCTGCACATAGAAATGAGTAACTATGTAGTTCCAAGGAACATCCACACTGATCTGCACCACTTGCAACCACCTGTTGCAAGAAACGTTTCTCTGAACTGTCTTCCACAATTCTTCCAAAAACCTCCATATCTGACTGAAGAAAGAAGCATAGGAACCTTCATGTCATCACCCAAGTGACAACACATGACCACAAATTGTGACCAACTCGGCTCCACAAAGGCATTTCACATCTAAAGTCATATAAAAACAAACATACATGAAGAAAAGACTGGATTAGAGAGAAACTGCAAATCAAAACATGTAGCATACTCCTACAAACATTTCTAAATGCCAGCTGTGCCAAGAATGATCTTCTTCACATCCCAAAGGAAAAATCCATAACAACACCCAACAGATCCATGGATGTAAGAACCTCAAAGAAGATCAGACTCACCCATATAACCATCTCCTAATAGTCCTAAGAAGAACAAGGAGATACACTATTCTATCCACCCTCCATTATGAATCCTCCAAAATTTTAAAACAACTCAAGATTCATATCCATGAAAGATAAAGCATAACACACATCTGAAAGACATAATGGGAAAATATCTTTCAAAATGAACCTCACTGCCGAGTAGACCAAGAAGAAAAGAAAAGATACTCCTCCAAGAAATACAAGTCATCGTGACTTACCCAAGAGCAATTTCCTTGATGGTCTCTGTTGAACTCGCATTCAACCAAGGTGCAGGCTACTCGGAGTTTCAGCTGTAACAACAACATTCTCAAAAGAATTCCAGCCTCACCTTATTCTCCATGCATCCATGAGCACCAACAACCTTTCATTTCATGCTAACTCCAAACTACATTGCTGCACTTATCATGAAGTCCACCAGCATATGACCAAAGTACTCAAAACATAAAGAAACCCCAGACCACTGCCAAAGCTCCAAACCTAGGAATAGGAACATATCATGACAACATGATCTACACATCCCCCTTAGGAGATACCATGCTTCAAGTGAACTATCCATGGTCTCAAGAGCAAAGCAACATGCCAAAACTCTAATGCACAAGCAAGAGTATACCATGACATAAAACAAACAAACTCTAAACCAACATCACCTGTCAAGCACCACCAACATCTACAACACCAAGGAAGATCATTCACCACCAAGTGATGAATCCACTGTCACTGCTAAAACTCCCATTGAAAAGTGACACCGAGCTCTCCAAGCACCATGACCGACCACCCCATCACTGTCAAAAGCTTACACAAAATAGTGTATCCAGCTCTCCATGACATCGTGATTCTCATGCTTCAGGTCCCCATCACTGACTATTCAGGTACTCAAACACCATCCCTCCTCTCATCTCAAAACAGCCAGACCAATGCACAAGTGACCACAGACAAGGTCAGCTAACAGATCTGCACCACAAAGTTACAACCTTGTGGATATAGACGGTCCACTTCTGAGTTGTCTCACAACAAACATGTAGGTAAGGACAACCCACAACATTGCACAACTCATGGAAGCAACCAAATGAAAACCTGTAAATCTATCATTGCACTGGAAAACTGCAGAAGTAAGATAAACAAAGAGAACGATCAATGCAGACAAGCATGACTCAAACACCAGATCAACAACAAATTCGATTTTCCAGCCACGTCCACAACTCAAGCACCATAGTCTAGAAAACCAACAAATATACCACAAGAATGCTGAAAGAAAACACATACCAACACTCTCATGCAGAGAAGACATCACACCTCCTCAAACCATGTCGAACTGCAACTATCTCACCCACTCACACCCCAGAAGCCAGGGTCTAGAAAATAGTTGAACAGCTCCACAAACCACAAGTTTTTCTTGACCGTGCAAAACCTGCAAAACCATAGTGTTTCCAAACCACACATGCAGCTCCATATTCACTACTCATCTGGACGACTCAAGAGTTTGCACACAACCATCACGGTTAACCAGAACAATGAAAAACATGAAAAAGCATGATAGAATTTTTAGGAAAATGTACACAAAACCTTCAAAGCCAAAGACATGAATCTAAACCATGCGAGTGCAAGACACAGGTAAGAACAGAACAATAGGTTCATTTCAAACTAGTTCCAAAAACCATAGTCATGCACAAGCATGCGAGAGAGCCAAGCTATTCAGAAGTTGTAGACCACCAGGATCAACTTCATAGCCTCCATGCAAACAAAGCAGCAGAGAAACCGCCTTTAGTGCTAAGTCAAGACACCCAACACAAGCGCACAACTTCATGGCTGAACAACAATACAAGCAACTCCATACCACTAGAGAGCCTCTCACACAGACACCCAGTATGTAACCATGCTTCACTGCAACACAACCACAAGCACATCTCACGCCCTTTGCATCAGGAACATTTTTTGTGAGACAGGAGCTTCAGACCATGTTGCAACAATCTGATCAACTCCAGTCATCTCCAACGTCTTTCAAAACTGTGTGTTGAATCAAAGAAGCAACAACTTCCACTCATTGAAGGATCAATCACCAACCGATTTCTCCAGATTTCCTCAAGCTTGCCAGGCTAAGAAATCAACACAGGAGAAATGCTCAGAACTCCAGTAACCAAAAGAAGGCTTTGGCACCACTTGTTGGTATCATCAAGCCTCGAACTCCTTCAACCAACTCTGATACCACTTGTTGGGAATACGAAGTTCAGTTCTGTCATCATAGAGCACGTCTAAGACAATAGTGCCTTAGTGATTTTCATTTTAATCACATCAAAGACACAAACAACTATGCCATAAAATGGAAGCAGACACAGTTGATCCCCCAATGATCCTCTGAGAGAAGTAAATTCTTAACATATAACAGATTCAACACAAGCACAGATTCAAGAACATGAATCAAACAACATGAAAGACAAAACATATGGACACACAGATATACGTGGGGAAAACCTTTTCAGGTAAAAAACCCCACCTCCAAAACATTCAGCTCACTTGTATTATTCAGTAACAAAAAACCAGTTACAATACAAACACAAAGCTATGCTCTTCAGGATAATACATCTTGTCCATCTAGAGAGAAAAAAATAGGCAACACAAAATAGAATCTTCACACAGTTACAATGTCCTCATGACATACTATTTAGATTCCCTTAAGCTCCTCACAAATGACTGTCATAGCCAGCCTGATGGCCAACCCAGCCACCCGGTCTCCACAGGTTCACATCTTCGTAGAACTGAGAGACAAAGTGTTCATAGTCAAGACCGTTCGAACACACTCTCTGTCTCTCTCTAATCGCTCTTATTTTTTTGTCGTGCATGCGAGATTACTTAATCTCTTTTCCATGCGCCAACCTGTCCAACCTTGACTAAACAATCAACCAGTCATCAGGATATTCACTGACAAATCTTCTTGCATCGGGCTGCCCAGGCATTCAATTCCTTGCCCAAATTGGTCTTGTCTTCAGCTGAAAACTCGACCTACAATAACTGCCAAACACTATTTTGGCACCTAGCCAATCAACATCCTGACCTTGAGCCACGTGTCACAATTTTGTTCGTTTGCTGCCTTTGACCTCTGGTCAAACTCAGTCAAGCTGAGTCTACTAAGCTCACCTCTGCCTTCCACCGCGCTATCGCTCTGAGTCCAAACACCCTTCGCGATATGGCGGTGAGTGTACAACGACCCTTCGACCTCCAACCATGCTACCGCCAAGTTGAGTCAACCCGGCCGCGGTAATTCGGTGAGCCCACCCGAGCTCACCTAGACTCCATCAAGCTCCACTGAAGATTCCCTACGCTACCCCTGAGTCCAACCGACTCGTTTGTGGTGTGGTGGTGAGCCCACCCGAGGTCCAACCCTGATCACCCTGTGCTACTATGCCTCGACCGCCAGAAAACCGTGGTAAGGCGGTGACACCGCCAGCCCAGACCGCTAACGGTCAACCGTACTACCATGGGGGCTGCCAGGCGACCCCGCGGTAGGGCAGTGACTGCCAGGAAGACCACCAATGGTCTTACCGTGGCACCGCGGTGAGACATCTCACCACCCATGGTAAGGTGATAATCGCTATCACTGACCGCCAGTCGTCCACCACAACCACTGCGGCTTCTCGGAGCATTGACCGCGATAAAGCGGTAATCATCACCAGACTGCCGCCCTCCAACCGCTAGCTGCTACCGCACTACCACGCCACCAATGAGCAACTCCTGGGACAAGGCAGTAAAGCCTTGCTCCGCCAACCGCGCTACCTTGCCACCTCCGAGCAACCCCTGCGGTATGGCGATAACCGCCACGCCAACTGCCGCCACTCATTGTGCCACCACCAGTCCTGAAGAAGACCGTTGTGGTAAGGCGGTAACACTGCCCAACCACCAGACCAAGCAAGGTGGCCCGCGGTAAAGTGGTTAACCACACAACTGCGCCACCAAGAAAAGCTTGCAGTGGTATGATGGTAAAGGCCAGAAACAGGGCTCCAAAGCAAAATGGAAGTCCAAGCCAGGAAGACGAGGCATACATTTCCAACACACATACTTGCTTTGGCTTAACCAAAGATTTCTATTAGCTATGTCTCTTGTGATCTCCATCCCTAGAATGTACCTAGTTGTACCTTGGTATTTCATCTCAAGCTATGTTGACAATTGAAACTTCAATTCTGAAATCATACTTTTACCATTCCTAATAAACAACATATCATCTACGTATAAGACAATAATGAGAATGCGACCATTATCAAATTTATAATACAAACAATGGTCAAATTTAGATCTCTAAAATCCCAATGACAACATATAGATATCAAAATTTTGGTACCACATTCTAGGAGACTGTTTCAAACCATATAAAGGACTTTTTCAGTTTACAAACCAAATTTTCTTTATGTTTTTCAATGAAGTGCTCTAGCTGTGACATGTAAATTTCTTCCTCCAAGTCACTACAAAGGAATGTTGTCTTCACATCCATCTGTTCCACTTCTAAATCATACACTGCTGCAAGTGCTAACATGAATCAGATAGATGTTAGCTTCATAACAAGAGATAATATCTCACCATAATAAATTCCCTCTAGCTGTGAAAACCCCTTAGCAACCAACTGTGCCTTATGCTTCTCAACACTACCATTAGGAACACACTTTTTCTTGAACACCCATTTACAACCAACAGGTTTATGTCCAACAAGAAAAAGTATCAGATCCCAAGTCTTGATTTCCTTTAAATCACCCATCTCCTCATCCATAGATTTCATCTAGGAAACTGCATCACTCCTACCCAAAGCCTCTCTAACAGTCTTAGGCTCATCAATGTTAGCAATTAAAGTAAAAATGCAACATGAGTTCAATAATGAATAACCAAACCTTTTCGATTTCCACCTAACTCGTGTAGACCTCCTCAAAGGCTAAGTTTGATGCTCTTCTTCTTCTTCTTCAAAAATTTCAGAGCTACTTGATCTCTCCTCATCATTAGGTCTAATAGGAGTGTGTAGTTCATCTTTCTTCGGAGTAGGTGGGATCTAAACTATCTTTGTATTTTGTTTCTCCTCTTTCTCTGACTGCAACTCAATAGTGGAAGGTTTCATCTCTTTGAAGATCACACTTTTGCTGTAGATAACCTTTTGAGCTTCTAGATCACAAATATTGTACCCTTTCACACTAGCACCATAGTCAATAAAGATACACTTAATTTCCTTGTTCTCCAACTTTGACCTCTTCTGAATTAGACTATAAGCATAAGATTCACAACCAAATACTTTGAGATGTCTCATCAAAGAGTTTTTACCAAAACACATCTCCATGGGTGTCTTTCCAACAAGCGTTGAATTAGGAGATTTTTTGATCAAATAACATGCAGTGGCTACCACTTAAGCTGAGAATTTTCGCTCAAGGCTAGCACCACTCAACATACTCCTATCCCTTTTCATTAATGTCATGTCCATCCTCCCTGCAACTCCATTTTTTGTGGAGTGTATGGAGTTTACTTATGTCTCTCAATCTCATGCTCTTTATAGAAATTTTCAAACCTTGTAGAATAAATCTCAACACCATTGTCAGTCCTCAAACGTTTAATCTTACTGCTAATCTGATTTTCTACCAAGGCCTTAAACTCCTTAAACTGACTAAAGACTTTAGCTTTACTTCTGAGAAAATAGATGAATGTCCTTATACTATAATCATCTATGAAAGAAACAAAATACATGAATTTTGATAATGAAGGAACATTCACAAGACCAAACACATTTGAATGAACATAGTCCTAAACCCTAGAAGACTTGTGAGAACTAGAGTAAAAATAAACACATTGTTCTTTTCTATAAACACAATTTTTGCAAAATACAAACTCGAGATTACTATCATCAAGGCCTTTAATAAGGCTCTTATTTTTTAGGGTTCTAAGACCCTTCTCACCAATGTGATGAAGTCGTCGGTGCCATAACATTGTATTCTCTATAGGAAGCTTCATTTCCATGGAATGAGCACCCTTGGGTACCCAAAATGCATGACCATCGAATGTAGCTGCAAAAAACTTCTTCTCTCCAAGATCTAACAGTGAGGACGAAGAATCCAAATGTCTCATCTTCGGTATGCCAGAAGAACTATTGCATTGTATTGTTCATGTTTCCAACTTGTATAAGGTGCCAACTTGAACACCCTTAGCCGACACCATAGCTCCTCTCGTCATCTTGTATCCTCCACCAAAGAAAACAAATTGCACTCCTAAATCATTAAGTTTACTCATAGAAAGTAGGTTTCATGCCAAACCTAGGATATACAAGACACCATCAATCCCCTTCACTCTTCCATTAGGAAATTTGATCTTGAATCTTCCATGACCAACGATCTTCATGTGAGAGTCATCACCTAGGTACACCTTTCCACCATCAGACTCCTCATACTTCAAGAACCATCTTCTATGAGAAGTTATGTGGAAAGAAGCACCCGATTCTATCAACCACACATCTTTTGATGCATGGGTTGCCAAGGTTGCAATAAATTCTTCTGCTTCATCTTGAGAATATTTTTTAGATTCAAAATTGGAGAAAGACTTTTTTTTTTCTTCTTCTTCTCCTTCTTGCATTATTTCTAAAAATGATTGGTTTCACCACAGTTTTAGCATTTTGCCTTGGAATTATTATCAAGAGACTTAGATCTCCCCGAAGACTTTCACTTTGATTTATTTACTTCTTACCTTTCTCCTTCGGTTTGCCATGGACAACAAGGGCCTCTTTGGTCATCTCAAAATAACTTCTCTGCATCTCTTAAAATAACAATGAAGCAACCACCTTATCCATCTTGAAAGTGGATGTTGTACTTCCAATAGCCATCACTAGGTGATCCCATGAGTCCAAAAAAGAACACAATAGGAGAATGCAATGGTCTTGTTTGTTAATCTTGTCTCCAACAAAACCTAGTTGAGCAAACAACATGTTAAAGGCATTTAGGTGGTCTGCCACAAATACTCCATCTGCAGAGAACACATCTTCTTTCTCAAGAATAACTTGTTTACTAGGGATTTAGCCTAGTAAACGTCTCCAAGTTTCTTCCACAAAGAAACAAAGGCCTTCTCTTCATGAACATTTAGGATAACAAAATCAACCAAACAAAGTCTAATTAGACCCTTGGCTTTCTTATCCATGAGATACCAATCTTCTCATTTCATGCCCATTGGTCTAGTTCTAGAAACAACAAATCATAGATCACAACCTACAAGCATATCTTCCATCTTGAGCTTTCAAAGCTGAAATTTACTGCCATTAAACTTCTCCATCTCAATCCTCCCAGATGTGCCTACCATCTTTTTCCTGCAACAAGGTCATAAAATGCACTTTTGCAAAACTCCCACTGAAACAAAGAACAACTCAAAAAACCCTTCTAACCCAAAAAAGGAATCAAGGTTGGCTAGGCTCTGATACAAACTGAAAGGAAGTCGAATGAGCGGAAACAAATTCCTAAACTAATCTAAGTAGGGGAGAGTTACAAAAAAATTCTTATAACACCTTATATAGTTACAAAAATAGAAGCACATAGAGAGAAAGAAGATAGAACAACAAGTACACATGAACAAATAACACCAGATATACGTGGAGAAAACCATTTCGGGTAAAAAACCCCACTCTCCAAAAGCAAAAAACTTTTGTATTATATCAAATAGTGAATACAATGCAACTCCAAGTACAAAGCTTCTTCAACAAGTGTTTCAAAATAAACACCTATTTTGGAGTGAATCCAATAGCACTAGGTTACCTACAAAAAAACCATATATTCTACAATGAAAGGCATGCAATATATAGAGAGATACACACCAAGAGAAACATCTAGAAGAGGATGGGCATCCAAATCCACATGGCACAATATTCCACACCATAGACATGCATTTGGACACATGTACAACATTCCCTTACACCTCTTACAATCATCATAATATTTGATTCTTCCTCCTCAAGATTGGGTGCATAAAATATGCTAATAATAGCTTATGAAAAATGCCTTACAACTATCATAGATTCCATCATAAAATCTGCCATACTTACAACACTTACAGCTATAAGAGAATCTGTAATAAATGACCCAAAATATCTGATTCTCTTACACCTTGTCATAACCCAACTTGGACGCCAACTTTCTCCATGCATATAGATGCCTTATGAGATGTCATAGAATCTATCATAAGTCAAAGATTCCAAAGTGGGATGCCTACCTACACTTGGGATGATGATATTCCATCCAATCATCTCCAATGGGGATGCCACCTAGCTAGTGGGTCCCAATTTATGTCATGACATTGTAGGCAAATAAATAATACAAATAAATACAATAATACATAAAATTAATCACATTAGGACTCTAAGGTTGAGACACCTTAATCCCAACATGTTTCCTCATTGAGCCTAGGGAATCCTCTCAATCATCCTCCATCATTGATCTCACCATCAAATCTTGACCATCTGTTCCCCCTTCCAAAATTTTATAAATTTTGGCACTCTTTCCTTCATTCAAATCCATCAAATTTATTATAGGTACATGCTATAAAAATAGGTATCTTCAAGGAAAGGAGCATATACATACCAATTCTCATTAGAGCTAATAAAATCACAATGGAGATCATGATAACCTTTAGTTTAATTTTTGATGCTATATCTAGAGGTTTTATCTTGATTTGGATAGGAACTTATGTGCTTGTTCACTTCTATTTTACTTTTCAAATCATTGGTATACACTAATATATTTTGTATCCTCACCATTGTATGGATGAATTCAATGGTTCTCAAAAATATCCAACCGCACAAGCTTTGTCTTTTGGACCAACACAACCTCCTTCAATAGATAACTTTATTAGGTCATATAAATATTCTCAAGAACAACTCAATCATACTTTGACTTTCCTATCACTTTCATTACTTGTGGCTAACCCATTTACATCCTCTTAATGGTTGTATGAGATGAAAATAACTAATATATTTTGCATCCTCACCCTTGTATGGATGAATTCAATGAGCCTCAAAAATATCCAATTGCACAAGCTTTATCTTTTGGACCAACACTACCTCCTTCAACAAATAACTTTTTTAGGTCATATAATTTTTCTCAAGAACAACTCAATCATAATTTAAATTTCTAGGCTCTTACATTACGTGTGGCTATCATATTTACATCCTCTTAATAGTTACATGAGATTCCACTAAGATACTTTATATTATCACCCTTGTATGCATGGATTCAAATATTCTCAAAAATATTGAATTGCACAAACTTTGTCTTTTGGACCAACATTACCTCCTTCAACAAATAACTTTATTAGGTCATAGAATATTCTCAAGAACAACTCAATCATCCTTCCACTTTTCTATCACTTGCATTTCTTGTGGCTATCCCATTTACACAATCTTAATGGTTGCACAAAATATTACTAAGATTTTGTATCATCAACATTGTATGCATGAATTCAATGAGTTTTAAAAATTTCCAATTGCATAAGATTCATCAAAAAATAACTTTATTATGTCATATGAATGTATCTCACTTCCATCCCTCTAGTGATTACTCAAACAAGGAATAAGGTCAAAGTTGAGATCAAGAAAAACATACAAGTGATCCATACAAAGCTAAAAGCTATTCCTTACAAGTATGCATAAATTTAGACTATGCATGGGATCCCTCTTCATGGCCTCACTAGAGAGCATGTAACTCATGAATCTTAGTTTTTGTTTGCATATGATCATATAGTGCAAATTAATGGACTTTGAGTTGATTGTATTGTTTAGATATATTTATATAGTTCAGGATATTTCCTTTAATATGTTAATGCTATACAAATTATATAAGAATTGTTTTTCAAATGAAAATTTATTTTAGATGTTTTAATATTGATGAAATATTAAAATAAATATATACAACAACATGTGTATATCTTTTTCTTGTTAGCTTATATAAAAGATTAAATTGAATTGACTTATCTTTCATTAAATTGTGAAAACTAAAGTATATGTATAATGTGGCAAATCCCAACTGTTTAAATTTCCTCCTATCAAAATCTCATAATTATACTTTATTAAAATTACATGAATTCTTAATAAGATGACTTACTCGAATATTGAAGCTACATATGTTGTAATCTTAAATATGACTTTGTAACAATCATAAAATCCATTCAAACTTAAATCACATTTAGGTCTTTAGCTACTTTTATTTAACATAATAAATTGATCATGTTTCAATTTTAGTTAAGTTCTAGTAATCAACTAAAATTGTTCTTAATCTTACTGTTGGGGGACAATCTTATAAAGCCATATATGTTATTTAGCAAACTATGTAAAATGTGTTTGGTGCTTAAAAATCTAGTGTTATTTTATGATCAATTTTATGAGTTGGAATAAAATTTGTAAAGCGAAAAGAATATGAGGCTTAATGTGTCAACCTATTATTTGAAATATTAGATGTAATAAAATTTATTATGTTATATTTTCTATTGTTTTTAATGATTTATTTTGATAATTACTTGACTATATTATATTAAAGGTATTCAACATTTGAATGCTTTAGAATATTTGTGAAATGGGTTCAAAAGAGAGGGGGTCAAATCCTAGTAAAATGGGTGCAAAAGAGAGGGGGTCAAATCCTAGTTCCTTTGGATAAAAATAATTAGAGATTTAAGTGTCCCTCTTTTCACAATTGTTAAGAATCACCCAACAATTGCAAATCCAAGAGACTTTCAACCTCAATGGTGAGTCAATCAAATCTAAATTGGTGGGAATTATTTGAGGACATGGGATGAGAATGATTAGGAATGATTTCAAACAATGAAACTAAATGAACTATATGACCTAATATGCAAATTACAAATTCTCAAAAATATACAGACCGTAACAAAACTTTGAAGGCAGATCTGGGAGATATTTGAGGGTACGTACCTATCACCAAAAGCTGATTCTAATAGGTGCAAAGGGATAGGGTCACGTATGGGTGAATGGGTCCTTGAGATCCTTTTTGAAACTTCAAAATTTGAGATTGTAGTCCTATGTTTTCCCTCCATTTGTGTACTTGCAAATCTTTGCCTTCAGATTTGGACCTGTAATAAATCTGAAAAAATAAAGTGTTTGTTTGTATGGGGGTTTGCCTTTGTCAAACCTTAGTCTAGTAATTAAACCTTGATAAAAAGATAATGATTGATAAAAAAGACAATGATTTGATAAAAGACAGTGTGTGATCCCTAAACTTATGTGTCTAAGGTTGTTATGAGATAAAATGCAAAGAAACCCTACTCGAGTGCATTAAAGTATGATTCCAATATGATAATGATAAGATTCACTTAAGGAGAAGTCAATACACCCTATATAAATATGAAAATGTAAAGATACCTTGCTTAGGCTGTAAATGGAATAAAGCTTGTAGATGAGAACAATTGGAAATAATTCATTAGGTAGAGGGAAGTGGCCAAATGCATCTCCCAATCCTAGAATCCACCATGTTCTTCTATAGGCAACAAACTTCAATCATGTGACAAAGCTTGATTAAATCTATAAATGGCCTTGAAGACATGTAATATCAAATAATGTCACTCCAAGACTGAATTTTGCTTGCTTGAATGTTCTCTCTCACTTGTCTTGTTTATTTCATCTCTTTCTCTTTCTCACCTAGTTTGAAATGGTGAAAAGACTAGGCTTTTATAGGAATTTCTCTAATTTCCTGAAGATTAGATCCCAATAGCCAACAATTACAAGTTGAATTTTGAATTTTAAAATTCCGCCAAGAAGCTATTAAAATTTGGGTCTTGGCCCAAATTTCTAGGACACACATGTTTCGAGGTAATTCAATGATAGGTTGAATCTGTTCAATGCTTGTTTCAATGTTGGAAAATGATAAAAATAGGCCTTGAGATGCATAATTATAGGTCCAAACTAAGTGTGAAATTGTATTATCACCTACAAGGGAGTACAATTTTCTACACTACATTTAACCCCCACTTTAGCGACCATATGACACTACGTGCATATACAAGATAAAGTATTGAAAGTAAATCTTGCTTCATAAAAGGGTACTCATATGGATATTATGATTCATTTGTGAATAGGGAGAATGAAGCCCCCAATGTAGTTATCTATAAAACCATGATGTTAGGAATCACATCCTGCAAAACTGATTTGTTAGCTATTCAAAATCATCTTATTCTTTGAAATAGACATGTCAAACTTCTAAGGAGAATCAAATTCGAGGGTAGATGTATACCCCTTGCTTCCACTTGCTTTATGGAGGTGGAATGAGGGTAGCAATCTAACCACATCAAATTGCTAGGTTTGGTAATGAAAATGCTTAAGATAGGGTCATGATATCACAACACCATCTATTGGTAAACATGGATGATATCAGGGAAGGAACTATGAATCCGACACAATAGATAACATCGAAAACAGAGTTTTCTAGCCCCCATTATGGTGATTTGAGTAAAATGCACTATTAATAAAGTTTACTATATGTTAGTGCAAAATCATGTTTTTGACTATCATTTTGACATTCACCATTAAGAGATACCTTGTTGCAAAGGAGTGAAGATGTCAAGTCGATGACTATACCAACCCCTATGACTTGAGTGTCTTCAAGAGGAGGTTGCGAATGGCACCATCACAATAGAGGTGAATTCGTTGTACCTTCTCCTTGCAATTTATCTTTATATTCTACATTGATTTTGAGTTTTTCCAAAAATTATGATGACCCTGTCCCAGAATGGTGACCCTGTCCTAGACCCCCTGTCCCAAAGTGGCAACCTTGTCCCATTTTGGCCACAATGTCCAAGGGTAGTTTAGTTTTTCTTGTAATTGTTTGGTTATCTAATTTTTCTATGTTAGTGATAATTTTCTTTGCTTATTTTAGATTCTGCCACATTCCCGGTAGCATTTAGGAGGATGATTGTTTACCCTTCTCCGCAAGTAGGTTACCTATCTGATCGAGGAGGAGAAGGAGACACTCTATGTTATTGGATTCTTTTCAATATACCTCATGCCACCCATGAGGTATCATGATGCTATAATAATGGCGCTATTTGAGCAGTGGGATGCAAATACTTGCACATTTTGTCTCCTAGTAGGGGAGATGACAATGGCATTGGAGGAAGTCCACCATATTCTTAGGATACCTATCCAGGGTGAGATTTTTCACCTTGGGGAGGATCACACACCACAAAAGATGAGGTGAGATGTTCGGTATTACATTGACCTCCGCAACAAAAAAAATAAAACACATCAAGCTTTTGTGGCTTTTGTATGTACACATTCCTTTGATTCAAAGGATTATGTTGGTAACAATTCCACTAGCTCTTGTACTTGATGGACAAGGCACACACCTTGAGGGAGGCTTCGTACATACTATACGTGAGATGGAGTGGCATAAAAAAATTTATGCATAAGGATAGAGCATTTTTTCTCACCTTTATTATGATCTTGGTCAGTTTGTGTATCGAGAGCTTCACAACATAGTACATTGTACACTTCTTCAAGTGTGAGCCTTTGAGCATATCACATGCATTAGACCGACTGGATATCCCACTATAATAGCCATCAACTACCCACGAGACTAAAACTACACCTTGAGATGAGCCTGGCAATGTGGAGATCTATTACATTGAAGAGTCAAATTTGATTATCTTAAGGAGGATGACATAGTATGGAGACCATACAAGACTCTACCATAGTGGCTAAACCTTACATGACAACTGACCAGGATGCAGGAGGATAGATTGTTTGTTGGATGACATGACTATATTGTGATGCCATTCTATTATGATTGGGTCATCCATTAGCTCAGATAGATTCAAATAGCACCCAAGCCACAAACTACATTTTTGAGAGTCACATAGAGTGGTGTGAGGCTAGGAGACATTAGTTGTCCCACCATCAATGATGTCATTTATAGTGACTAAGACAACGAGGACCAGGATGCACCCTAAACATCCAACTTAGATGATGTAGGCACCACTATAGCTTATGAGTGATGGTGGCTGAGAGAACGTCTGCCACACGTCTTCCTTGACAATCATCTTGCAGGTAATGATGGAACTCTACCATATTGAGGAGATGAGAGAGAGGAAGGGAATGTGGATGGAGATACTAGTGATGAAGATGTTGCAACATAGGACACAAAGGATGATGAGGACTAGAAACCTATAGGAGAGGAGTCTGATTAGCTAGTGGAGGCCATGGATGCCCCTGAGGAGAGATCGACATCTCGTCCTCATGTCACTTGAGAACATACAACAACTATAGTAGGAATCTCATCCCATGAGTGTGGAGAGTGAATCAATGCTGCACCTACCACACTTTCTACCCATGAGAGGAGTCTCAATAGGGAACCTATTTTATCTTATTGAGATCTTGATTGGTGGGTTGGCCATCCAAGTGATGACATGTTATTTAATTTGTTATGTTTTAGTTATGCATTACTTCTTATATCTTGTTATGACTTATGTTATTCTTTCCTTCTTGTAGTTGGGACACAAGAGTGGTGAGATTTCTTTAGTCGAGTCACCATGGATATGACACCTCCATGCCCCCATAACAGGTGACACAAGTGGAGCATAGTCCACCACCTAGCATGGGGCACCATGCTGACCTATTTGAGCCCTTATCCAAATGGAGGACAACCTATTATGATGCCATGGGTACTATTGACTTGTGTAGAGTTGAGATTGAGGAGATTAGAGGTATGGAGGATTATAGCACACGAGGAGCTTAGGACGGCCTACAAAGAGCTTAGGATTGCATATGGGGAGCTTCGAGACACCTAAGTTCCTTCTGAGAGTGAGTCACAAGCTTTCATACAGTTGGAACTCAATAGGTTGCAGATGTAGCTTACTATAGTGTGAGTGGATAGGGATCAAATAGATGAGGAGCATATTACAACACTCGTACATGAGGGGATTTCCAGAGGTGATGTATGAGGCCTTCGAGATTGGATGAGTTCTATGAGCCACTCTTGTTACATTGTCTCTCGATGAGCACTAGCACCAACCCCAGAGGATTTTGGTAGCCATAGGCCTCCCTAGATGTATTATGCTATATCACACCACATTTTGATGTCGTGGTGATTATGTATATAAACTCTATGATCTTGTATATATATGAGCATGTTTTATTTGCATGATTTCTTTTTTTGATTAGATGTCAATGTGATCTATTAAATAATCTTGGTAATATTATTTCATAAATGTCTCCATGATCTAATTGTTATGTGACCTAATTAACATTATTGTTTACTTAAATATAGCATTTTATTAAGTGTGATCTATTAAACTGGGCGCCCTTATGATATAATTTGGAAATTAAATGCATGTAATGATCAAATTTAATATAGCACACATATGATTGAATAGTATGTAAAAGAAAGTAATAATTCAAACACATAAACAATTATTCCACATAATTTAAGACACACCAAAAATGTTTGTCAAGAATGAAGCAATGCGAGATTAAATAGAAAACTATCTACCAGATTTAACAACATGCAATAACATAGATACTATTTGAAAAGATTGTTAAGTGTAATATCTGCATAGATGCACAACATTGATAGGTTCTTTGAGAGGTGTTCCATCCATTGTTTTAAGTATATATGCTCTAGACCCATAACTGTCTTCGATGATATAAGGACCTAACCAATTCAAACTAAATTTTCCTTTTTCTTCCGGAGTGGCATTAACATTGTGTTGAATTTCATATACACCAAATCCCCTTTGTTAAGTGAACACGGAATAACATTATTGTTGTAACTATGTTGCATTATTTTGGAATAAGCTTGGAGATGTTCGAGAACATTTATTCGTTGTGCATCGAGCATTTCAAGTTGGAATAACTATTTCTCTTTATAGATGTTATCATCAATAATGCCCCTAAGAGAGATTCTTAAAGAGGGACTCTCTAACTCTAAGGACATTATTGCATCAACACAATAAACAAGATTATAAGGTGTATTTCCTATGGATGTTTGAATACTCATGCGAAAAGCCCAAAATGCATAAGATAACTGGGTATGTCAATTCTTGTTATATTTATTTACCATTTTTCGCAAGACTTGATCAAGTGTTTTGTTTGTTACTTCCACTTGACCATTAAATTGTGGGTAATAAGGTGTTGAAAAGCGATGTTGAATGTGAAATGTTAATTTCCAAAAATTTCTTCACTTCATTATTTTTGGATGGTGCGTCGTATCCAAAACTAAAACAAAAGGAAGACCAAATCGAGAAGTAATGTTTTCCAAGATGAAACAACATATTACATTAGTAGTTGTGGAACAAAGCAAACTTTCCTCCACCCATTTCGTGAAGTAAACTATAACCGTAATTATAAACACATGTTCAATGGAAGGATGGGAAATTTTTCCAATGAGATCCAAACCCCATAGCAAAAATGGCCAAATAGGAACTCGAGCACCAAGTTTGGAAGCAGAGGCATGAATCAAATTGTTATGCTCTTGACATTTATGACATATTTTTAACATGATCAAAACAATGTTTTTCTATATTTCACCAATAATATCCTATGTAGATTAAATTTTGAACGAACGATCTTCCCCCAAAATGCCCCCCACAAGCACCTGCATGAGCTTCCTCAAGGGCTATTGGGATTTTCGATTGTTTAAGGCATCTAAGCAAAAGACCATCAAAGGATTTCCTATATAAGACATCCACTAGGATTATATATCTAGTTGCAAGTTTCTAAATATGATTTTGTGTTCTGAGTAGCTGGTACAGGAAAGATACATTCTTTTAAATAATTAAATATCGGTGTGTACCATTCACTAGACTTTAATATTGGTAACCAATGGTTCTTTTATTGACTCATCTATTGACGATTTTGTGATTGTGTGGACTATAAATGTAATATCCATGGAAGGATCCTCAAGAGAAACAAGGGAGGCAACACTTTCCATTGCATCTGCATGTCGATTATCCTTTTGTAGAACATTGTCAATGGTATAAGATTCAATACATTCTAGCAATGTCATCATGAGATTTTTGTATTGTAATAACTTGTCATGTTTTACTTGATAGGATTCATTAATTTGTTTAATGAAAAATTGGGAATTACCAAATATACGAATGTGTTGAACACCTAAGGATAAGGCCACACGTATCCCAACGATAAGAGCCTCATATTCTATAATGTTGTTTGTACATAAGAAATTTATACGATAGGATAAGGGAATCGACTTTCTTGAATGCGAAATCAATATAACCCCTACTCCAGAGCCAGTTTGACACTTAGAACCATCAAAATATAGTTCCCATGTTTCATCATCTATTGTCAATACATTCTCATTGAGGAATAAGTCATGATTGGGAAATGCTAATAGTGAAGGAGTGCTAGCTAAATGGTCGATCAATGTTTGACCTTTGATTGATTTTTGAAGAACAAATTGAAGGTCAAATTCATTTAACAACATAACCCATTTAGTTAGATGTCCTGATAAATCTGTTTTAGCAAAAAATATGTTTTCATGGATCAAATTTTGTGATGACTTGCACCTCTACATTCAACAAATAATATCTTAATTTATTGGTAGAAAACACAAGAGCCAAACATTGTTTTTCTATTATTGTATATTGAGTTTCATAATCAATAAATGTTCAACTAATGTCATAAATAGGATGTTCTTTGCCAAGCTCATCATGTTGAGTCACTAATGAAGTGAGAGCATGGGTTGATGCTAATATAAAGGATGAAAGGTTTTCCTTGGACAACGGGTCACAAAACAGGAGGATTAGCTAAGTATTGTTTCAAACTTTCAAAATATTTTTGACAATCCTCATTCCATTTAAATTATGATTCCTTCTTAAGGAGTTGGGTAAAAGGAAGAGTTTGATCTACCAATGATGCAACAAATTGGAAAAGAGATTGAATTTTTCCTTGTAAGCTACACAATTGAGAAATGTTCCTAGGAGGTGGCATGTTTATTATAGCATCAATATTCTTTGTTTCCACCTTAATGCCTCTATGTGACACTATAAAACCCAAAATTTTGCCACTATCCACACCAAAAACACATTTATTTGGATTTAACCTCATGTTGCATTTACTAATTATTTCAAAGATTTGACGAAGGATTTTCACATGATCTTGATGAGTTATAGATTTAGCCTAAATATCATCAACATAGTCTTCCAAAATAGTGTGTGAAATCATGAAAGATTAATTTCATAGCTCTTTGATATGTTGCTCCAACATTTTTCAATCCAAAAGGCATAGTAACCCAACAAAATATTCCCCAAGGTGAAGTAAAAGTTGTCTTATATTGATCTTGGGGATTGGTAAAGATTTGATTATATCCTGGAAAACCATCCATGAATGATAATAAGGCATGTCTCGCGATTGAATCCACTATCATGCCAATATTAGGAAGGGGAAATCATCTTTTAAAGATGCTTTGTTAAGATCATGAAAATTTGTACACATCTTAATACGATTAGCGGGTTTTTCCACTACTATAATGCTGGATATCCAGGGTGAATAATCAATAGGGCGGATGAAACTTGTCTCTAAGAGATTTTTAATTTCAACTTTAACCAATAAAGATAACTTAAGATTCATCTTGTGCATGTTTTGTCTTACCGATTTGGCATCATTTTCAAGAACAATGATGTGCATAACTATCTTAGGATCAATACCCGACATATGAATAAGTCCAAGCAAAAATCTTAGGAAAGTCATGTAATAAATTTGCATGATCATCTTGTTCATCATCATCAAGGCACTTTCCTATTTGAATCACCTTCTCTTTATTAGATGTATCCATTGGTATGTTTATAGTATCTCCCACAAGTAAATGTACTTTGGTCTTGAAGGGTTTGTTGATTTTCATCTTGTTCAATATCACTTGATTTGATTTATTCTCTAAAGTATCCCTTAGTATTTAAACAATAGGTGGATCTTTTATTGTGATTGTGATCATAAGCTCCCAAAAATTCTGCCAAAGATTCATCATTTTGAAAATTATCCAATGACATATCATTACTTGTGATATCTATTAATTCAAGATGCATCAATTTGAGAGTTGTCTTGGAGGTATCCCATGTGATAACATTGATATTAAGTGAAGGCCTTTTTTATGCTTTCAGTACCTTTGAAGGGAAATATCTGAGACCCCTTGTTTCTTGTGTGTTGGGCTCTATTGGAACTCTAATGCCTTGTTCTTTCACTCCACATCCTTTTCCGTTATAGCCAAGTTATTTCAATAGTTGATATCGTTTTCCATATAGAGCTTCCATTTCCTTTGAAGATGGAGGTTTCTCAAGATCTATCTCATCATAGATGGATGTGTAAGTTGTATCTTCTTCTCTACTAGAAACTATGGATTCAACTGCTTTTGATGACTTTTTTGTATCTTTTATTGATATCATTGTTGTTTCTTTTTCATTTTTGAATATCATTATTGTGGTTTTGTATTCACTCATGAAGTTAGGTGTGAAATTCAATGAACCCTAATCATCGTCTAAGACTTTTAATATTGATTAAAGACACTCCTCTCCATATTCTTGCCAAGGTTCCACTTTTGAAGTTGGTATCAATGTCTTCAAAGGACTTCTTATTCCTTTGTCAATTTGTAAACAATTTTCTGACTATGGATCAACTTTTATTGTGTAAACCTTGTTGTTGTAAGTGTATTTTAGTATATAGTATAATGTGGAAGGTATTACATTCATTTCATGAATCCATGGTCTACCCAAGAGAAGATTATATGAAAGATCAATGGGCATGACATGGATGGTAGTTTGTAACACAACCTTACCAACTTTAATGGGAAATGTTATCACACCAAGCGATTGCTTTCCCACATTATCAAAACCACAAATAGACATAGAATCTAGTTGAATTTTAGTCTTCTCTACTCCAATTTTATCCAAAATACTAACACTACAAACATCAAGTGTTGAACCATTATCAACAAGAGTAAGCCTAATCCCAAACTTGTTAATGATAGCAACTATCATCGAAGCATCATTTTGTTTTCGTGTTTCCAATGGGGGTAGCTCACTTTGATGAAAAAAAATATCGATGTTGACTGAATTCATACCTTGTATTAGGGTTGCTACATCATTTAGTTGCACACTAGGATGAACCACAACGTTTAGCAAAGAATTTTGAAGCATGCCATGGTAAGTGGATGTTGTTTAAATGAGATCCCATAAAGAAATCTTAGTAGGAGTATTGTAGAGTTGTTCCACAAAATCATACTCCTTTCCACTATGTGAAGGTAATTGAGGAGCACTAGGCATGATTGGTTGTGGAAGCGGTATTGATGTAGGGATGGCTTGAGTTTGTCTTGGTTGCTTATTATTCCTTGCGTTATATGTATGAGCAACCATATTATAACTTGATTGCTGCGAAACATTGTTGCTAGTGAGTTGGTTTGCAAAACTTAAGATATGACCTTGAGGCTTTGGTTTGTTTTGAAGTGGTCTTAAGATGAGCACAGGTTTTGTTTGGGTTTGGGGTTGTTGTGAAGGTGGGTAAATTATGAGTTTTAGTGTAATTGCATTGACTATTTTTTGTTGTGTTATGTTGTTACAAGCCTTAGTGGATGATTTTGGTGAGATGAAGTCCGCAAGGGCTTCATCTAACATGTCAAAGTCATTACTACTAAAAGGCTTGAGGGATATATTAACTTGTAGAAAGAGATCTTACACGATCAGATGACAATGCTTTCTCCAAGGTTAATCATTAAGTTTTAATGTAATCTTTAAAGTCTTTAAATGTGTTAGGATACTCCAAAGTTTTGAATGTTTGCAAAATGAACACTAATCTACCCAAGCTATGAAATGATTCAAAAAATTTAAACTACAAATATGAAAATTTGAAATGTTAAAAAGGAAAATGCATGCAATCTATACAAAAGAACCACTTTCTTGAACATGCAAAGATACTGTCTCAGAATTCCAAAACAAAGATCTATCAACAGACACAGTGCAAATATAGAGATAAAAATGTATGCAAAAATCTATTTGAACACCGGTACAAGGACAAGGTCGCCCAGGGGTGAATGAGTCTTTGTACAGGGATCTGAAAAATTTAAATTTGAGTGTCTGGATTACTGTTTCCAGTTGCAAAATGATTTTATAGTGATTGTTTTTTCCAATTTTTTTTGATGAAATGTAAGTGCAAATGTGTGGCAATGCGTAAACAAAAGTAACAATTTTGAGTGCAATTTGGAATGAAATTCTGATCTAAATGACTAAAACACAAACTAATGCAATCTATGATGCCAAATGTGTGCAATATTTTGGAGTTTTGTGAGTTTTAATGATGCAAACATGCAAAATCTAACCCTAAATGAAGAATGCAAAACACGATGATGCAAAACCGAGATCTAGGGTTTGAATGTCGGATTTACCAAAATGAAATGGGTGGAAAAGAGAGGGGGGTGAAACCCTAGCTCCTTTGGATGAAAAGGATTGGAGATTTAAGTGTCCCTCTTTTCACAATTTCATTAAGAATCACCCACCAATTGCAAATCCAAGAGACTTTCAACCTCAATTCGATGGTGATTCAATCAAATTTGAAATGGTGGGAATTATTTGAGGATAGGGACTAAGAATGATTAGGAATGATTTCAAACAATGAAACTAAATGAACTATATGAACTAATATGCAAATTACATATTCTTGAAAATATACAGACTCTAACAATGCTTTGCAAGCAAATATGGGAGATATATGAGTGTATGTACCTGTCACCAAAAGCTAATTCTAATAGATGTAGAGGGACATGGTCATCTCTGGGTGAATGGGTCCTTGAGATCCTTCTTGAAAATTCAAAATCTAAGATTGTAGTCCTATGTCTGCTCTTTGTTCCTATACCTACAAATCTTCGTCTTTAGATTTGGACCTGCAATAAATCTGCAAAAATAAATTATGTGTTTGTTTGTATGGGGGTTTGTGTTGGTCAAACCCTAGTTTGGTAATTAAATCTTGATAAAAAAATAATGATCTGATAAACAACAATGTGTGAGCCCTAACCTTATGTGTGTTTAAGGTTGTTATGGGCTAAAATGCAAAGAAACCCTACTCAAGTGCATTAGACTATGATTCTAATATGATCATGATAAGATCCACTTAAGGAGAAGTCAAGACACCCTAAGTAAATATGAAAATATAAAGACAACTTGCTTAGGCTACAAATGGAATGAGTCATTAGGTAGAGGGAAGTGGCCAAATGCATCTCCCAATCATAGAATCCATCATGTTCTTCTATAGGCAACAAATTTCAATCATGTGACAAAGCTTGATCAAATTTGAAAATGAGCTTGAAGATTTGCAATATCAAATAATGTTGCTCCAAGACTTTGAATTTTTCTTGCTTGAATGTTCTCTTTCACTTCTCTTCTTGATTTCATCTCTTTCTCTTTCTCACTTGGTTTGAAATGGTAAAAAGACTAGGCTTTTATAGGCATTTTTCCAATTTCTCGAAAATTAGATCCTGATAGCTGACAAATACACATTGAATTTTGAATGCTAAAATGTCGCCAAGAATCTATTAAAATATGGATCCTAGCTAATGAAAGAGACCCATTCGCCCTTGGCCCAAATTTCCAAGACACACATGTTCCAGAGCGATTTAATGATAGGTTGCATTTGTTCAATGTTTGTTTCAGTGTTGAAAAATGATAAAAATAGGCCTTGGAATGCATAATAAAGGGAATTAAGGGATATTTAGAAAGGGTTAAAATACATAAATACAAGACCAAAAAATAGGTCCAAACTAAGTGTGAAATTGTACTATCCAAGGTCACCTACAAGGGAGTACAATTTTTTACACTACAATTTGTTTAATTGCAAATTATTAAATAGATTATTATATTTATAACATCAAGGAGGGGTAATTTTTTTATTAAAAGAAGAAATAGTTACAAAGCAAGGGCATTAAATAGACTCACATATGATCCTTCGCCATCCCAATTGACTGCCCCGCTCCACAGCCAATAAAATGGCCTGAGCCTCCATTAAATTATTAGTATGAAGACCCTTATAAATAGAGAAGATAAATTGAACAAGTCCAGAGCTATCCAACACCACCAATTCCAGCATGACCCGGATTTCCTCGAAAAGAGCCATCCGAGTTGATTTTTTGGACTCCTTGAGGAGGAGGGGACCATCTTCCCTCCCTATTCACCTTCGGGGTAGGATGTCTACATTTTTTGTGCATGAGCTGTTGTTGCGGAGGAGGAAGATGAAGACGATTAGAACAACTAACATCACGAGGGTCTACCAACATAATCAGATCACACTTAGTCGCAATAGTTTCCCCTAAAGAATGCAGGATTTTCCACCACAGGTGAGGGCCCATCAACAATGCATCTTGAAAAATTTGCCTATTCCTCTCCAACCATAGGTTCCAGATAATAAAGGATGGGCCAAGAGCCCAAGTAGCTTGAAGAAAGGAGGTAGAAACAGGGGCCCTACCCCACCGATCCACAAACTCTGCCAAAGAGGAAACATGCCAGTAGGCCGTATTCCACACCCTCTACCAAAAATGCCAAATATCCCTAGCATAGGAACATTGGAAGAAGAGATGGGAGACACTCTCTTCACAACCACGACATAGAAATTATCCCAAGTGAGACATCGATTTTGAGCCACTAACCACATGAAGAAATTGCATTTGGGCCATGACAACTTGTACCAAACTTTCTTCCACCAAGGGACCTCAAAGTCCCCAAACAACTGCCTACCCAACTGCTTATAACCAACAGACACAAAGTACTTTCCAGAAAAATCCGAACCATCCCAAGCCAAGACATCAAGTCCCCTCAAAGAATTACAAACTCAGGAAGCCAAAAGTTGGGAAAGCTCATGCCTATCCCCCTTATACCCTCTAGGGGGGCACTCAGAAGGAAGCTTCCAACAGAAACTCATAGCTAAACCATAATGTTGCGTGACCTTATAATGCTCCATGGTATCACAACTAGCCGTAATAAAAACATCACAAAGGGACTGGAGGTGAGGAAAATAAAAGAGAATAGGAGGGTGACCATTCCAAGAATCCGACCAAAAAAAAGCCTGTGACCCCGAATGACAGATCCAAAAAAGCACACGCTTAATCAACTACACCCCAACTTTTAAAATATGCCAAATGATAGAACCACTCCCTTCCAAAGGATAGCGAGGAACCTCAAAAGAAGCCACACCTCATAGATATTTATGGTTGAGAATACGAGCCCATAATTGGTGTTGATTGGTACAAGCTTGGCAACAAGAGCTTGCTCGTTCAAAATAGCAGAGCGTAAACCAAGACCACCCTCCTGCTTTGGTCTACACAGATTCCCACTTGACAAGGCTCCACTTTGAAAAAAGCAAATTACCGCTCCAAAGAAATTGATGTGAGAGAGCATCAAATTCCTTAAGGAAATACATTGGTGCCACTTGAACAAAGCACTTGTAGATGGGAAAGACCTGGATAATAGACTTGAGAAGAGTCACTCTAGCTGTTGTAGACAACCACTGATGAGTCCAATGAGTAACCTTCCTCCTCGGCTTATCAAGCAACCATTGCCAGGAGGACCTGGGCTAACGATCAATAGCCAAAGGAATACCCAAATATACAAAAGGAAGATACCCTATTTGAAACCGCAAAATAGCAGCAATCCATTGCTGGATAGCCTGAGGAATATTAAAGAAGAAGATAGAGGACTTCTGCTCATTGAATTTTTGGTCCGAAGCCGCAAGGTAGATATCCAAAACTTGCCTTAAGGATTCAGCCTCCCGAATACAAGCCAAACCCATGAGAGAGGTGTCATCCACAAACTGGAGATGAGAAAGCTTTGGAAAACCCAACCCCCACTGCCAACCATGAATCAATCTTTGAGAAACGTGAGATTTAAGAAATCTCCCATTGACGAAGGCCTCTAGTAGCCCCAAAAAGCTCTGAAGGTTCACCATTCATAATAACTGAAAAAGAAGACCTCACACAACTCAGAGTCCTGCTTACCCACTCAGAAGAGAAACCAAAGGCCAACAAAATCTTTAGAAGAAAAATCCATTTAACTTTGTCATAAGCTTTGGCCATATCCAACTTGATAAACATAGACCTCTCCTTAGAGGTTGCCATGGAATGAATGACCTCAGACGCAACCACCACCCCATCCAAGATTTGACGACTAGCCACAAAGTCGCCTTGCTGCTTAGAAATGACAACAAGAAAACAAGATATAAGCCTCTCAGCAATCAATTTCGTAATAATCTAATACACCACATTACAGAGCACAATAGGTCTAAAAAATTCAAGCCTATCAACCCCTTCCTTCTTAGGAATGAGAACTAAAAAAGTAGCATTCAGGGCATGAAGCATTTGCTTGCTATGAAGAGACTCCCGAACCACCTCCAACAAATCTAGCTTCACAATATCCCAAAACTCCTGGAAAAATTCAACTGGGAAACCATCAGGGCCAGGAGCTTTCCCCTTATTCATCCCAAACACAACCTCCTCCACTTCCGACAAATTAATCGGGCGAATAAGAGAAGCATTTAAATCATTAGAGATCAGAGAAGGAATGCAAGCAAGGACCATATTCTCCTCAGCCTTTGCAGGAAGTGAGTCCTCAGAAAACAGATTAGAGTAGAACTGACGAGCCTCTCTAGACAGAGCATATTGCGAAGAGATCGAAAGACCCTTTGAATTAACAAGAGATGAAATAAAACACTTATTCCGACGAGCTTGCATCAAATGATGGAAGAAAGCAGTATTCCTATCACCCTCTTGAAGCCAATCGATCCTAGCCTTTTGTTTCCAGAAAATCTCCTCACGAAGCTCCCACTCCAATTTCAGAGCTTGGGCCTCTGCATGCCCAAGAGCCTCCGAGAAACCCAAATCTTGAATCTGGCGAGTAATAACAACAAGGTGGTCCGGCGAGTCTCTTTTTCTGGCTCGAAAATTACCAAAACTCAACCTATTCCATCACTTAAGATGATACTTGACATATTGTAGCTTCTTAACCAGAGAATGCATAGTTCTACCATACGCAGGGGCTCCATCCTCCCACCACTGGGCAACAAGATCACCCAAAGAAGAATCATGAAGTCACATAAGATGAAATTTGGAAGGAGGATTCTTTGGACTAGGAAAAGCTGAAGTAGAAAACTTAAGTGGCAAATGATCAGAGCCACACTAGTCTAGAATCTCAGAGCAAGTGACCAAGCTACCGCCCACTCAAAAACTAGAGACAAGGAATCTATCCAGCCACTCAGAAATCGCTTCAGGCCCACTCTGTCTATTATTCCAAGTGAATATTTCGTTAGAGGGTTTAACATCAACCAGAGCAAGAGAATCCACATTAGTTCGAAACAGATCTGAAGTAGGACCAAGCCTAGGCACCCCTCCTTTTTCCTCCTCCAAACTCAACACATAATTGAAATCCCCAGCAACGATCCAAGGCAGAAAAGGTGCACAAGACCTAACATACCTGATATGAGCCCAAAGCTCAATTTTACCACGGATGTCAATCGAAGCATAAACATTACTTACCAAAATAGTTCACTAGATTCCAAAACTGAAGCCACCACAAAAATAGCAGACTAGCTAGAAATCCACCAAAGAGGAACAACCTTTACAGGGATCCTAGAAAAGAGCCAAACCTCCAGAGTTTCCCATAGAGCCAATACACTGACACTAGCAGAAAACCAAATATGAGGAGCATGTTGAAGCATGAGGTCAACCCAAAGCTTAGTCTCCTGAACACAAAAAAAAATCTGAAGAATGAACCACAATCAAATCCTGAATAGCCTTTTGATGGGAGGCTTTATTCAACCCCCCTTGCATTCCATGAAATAATAATCATGAGGAAGGTTGAGAGAAGTGGGCCTCAATGGTCTTAACCGACCCAAATTCCACCAACAAATCTCCAATAGATTTAATCTTGTCCCCATCCTTCTTACGACCAACTTTAGAAGAATTTTCAAAATGCCCCTTCTTGAGAGGGTATTGCAGCACCCCCAAAGCACGAGACGATCCCTGACCTTTACCTGAAGAAAACATGTCCTTAGCTAAATCTACCAATACAATATCATCCCGCCCATCTGCAGAGGCACCTAGAGGCTCAAAAATCCCTTGCTCCAAAGTCGAAGAATTATTTTGAACAACAATTGCCTCCTCCAGCCCTGTATCCAACCCAATATCCATACCAGTGGCTCCAAAAGAAATCTCAACATGAATCCCCTCCTCCAAAGCCTGATTATCGAGGACCTCAAAACAGTTGAAACCTTGATAACTCTGTCTATCCTTATAGGCTTGCTTCAGACCTCTCCCTTTAGCCCTCGGCTTAACAGGAATAAAGCCATCCTTATGAGGTCCACCCTCAACCATAGGCGCCTTGCCTTTATCCCCCTTCTCCACCGAAGGCCCAGAAGGAGGTGAAGAAGAAACCCTCGCCGCTTTGGGTGCCCAAGGACATTGGTGCTGAAGGTGTCCATACTCGTGACAAAAGCGACAATGAAAAGGGAGGGACTCATAATCTAGTTGTTGAATCCACAAGGAAGAGCCAATACAAATTTCCAAAGAATCTGGCAAAAGGTTACTTAAATCAATTTCAACACAAATTCGAGCATAAGAGAATACCTTTTTATCCAAAGTATTCTGAGCAATGGTAGCTGACTTCCCCAACAACACAACAATCTGGTGCAGAATATCCTCCCTCCAAAATTCCAACGGCAGCCAAGGTAGACAGACCCAAATAGGAACACATGTAGGCAGATCCTCCGCCGCGTTAAAACCTCCATGCCAGGGTTTAATAAACAAGCCCACATGATTGTAAAAATACGACCCTCCCTCAAAAACACGATTACGATCCGAGATGCAAGAAAAATCAACCATGAAATAGCCATTCGCAGCCACCAGAAGATCGAAATCACCTTCAACTTGCCAGGTCTGGCGAATCCAGGACTCCAAAGCTGAGAGAGGGACACGAATACCCAAGAACTTACAAATCAGAACATGTTGGCTCCAATAAGATATGTCCTCCTGAACCGACTCAAGAGAAATAGTTAAGACTGGACAATCTTGACTCTGCAGCAAACAACCATTCACTTTCTTAAGCTTAGAGCTCTCACCCAAAAAAGAGGAATCCGCATGGAGGCCCTGAGACGGCTTCACACCAGCAATCACCAGGCTCTTTGAAGCTCCAACCATACCCCCACACCCAAAACCCAACACGTAAATCTCCCAACACCAACCACCACACGCTGTCCTGACAATGCTTCAACTCCACCCCACACCCTTCTCCAAACCACTTCCACCCAACACCACCCCCTGGCAAATACCTGCAACAAGAACAAACAACGAAGAAGAAAAGAAAAGAAAAACCCCCACCCCGAATGCAAAAACTACTGAGCAAAGAAAGAGACAGCACATGCAATGAGAAACGAGGGCATGCACACACCCTCGCAGGCAGCGCGCAGCCTCCCTCTCACCTCCAAGATGCATCACCATCCTTATATTTATATTATGAATAATAAAAATTAATATGACCTACTTTTAACATATTTCTTTATACGTATTTTCATAGGCACTTTAAATCCATCTTTGCATTTTAATGTAACATCACTCCGACACTAATTAATTAAATATATTACTTAATTAATTCGATTACCCCTCCCGCCAGATAATTAAGTAATTGACCTATTCTAACATTAATTAATTAAATAAATTATATATATTTAATTGACTAAACTAATGTCAATCTCAATCACCGTATCATTTTAAAATAAAACTTATCTCCCACCTTAAATCTTAAAATTCACATTACCCATTTAGACAATTTAAAATTATCATATGGAAAGTGGAATAAACTTTGCATCCTAGCTGTCCATCAAAAAACATTTAATCATAGCCCTACATATCGTCATCTCCCTCTTACCAATCAAATCTCAACTATATATCTTGACTATCTACCTAAGTCAATTCAATCTTAGCCCTTCATCTCCCAACTACCAATCCTCACCAATCAAATGCTATAATCCCAGCTAACATATTCAACTACCAACCTTCATTCCTCACCAATCAAATGCCATAATCCCAGCTAAGATATTCATAGTTGAATTGGCAATGATGACGGATGACTCATTCATGGACAATAAAGCAATTAGGATGATAAACGAATTCAAACTTACATCGGATGAAACATCAACCAGGAACCGTTTAATGGAACAATTTGACTCAAAATAGGATTTCAAGATTGTTTTTTCATAATTTCGGGGATTTTCGGATTGCAATTATAGCAAATAAATGAAACAAAAATAGGAATGCTTCTGTATTGAGCTCTATGAATTAATGCATAACAATAAACATTCATTCGTTTACCATAGAAAAAATTCTTCTATTTAAAATGCATTATGCCCATTGTGACAATTGTACATACGTGGAGGGTATACTTTCAAGTTTCATGGATTTTGGTTGTATGTATGGCTCATAAAACATTTAGTTTTATGTTTGATATGTTTCCCTTTTCTTGAAGTCAGGAATTTTAAACACCAATTATATTTTTATTTGTACGTCATTGATGAGTAGTGGTGAACAATACATCAAAACAATGGACCAAACTGTGAAATGATTGTATATGATTTTCTATAGAAGTTCGAGTAGAGAATATTACCTCAAACAAGAGATCAACTAATACTTTCAGACTAAACAGTAGCTAAGTCGTACTATTTTTATTTTACGTTGAAAAAAACTCAATAAAATTGATATAGGAACTGCTTTTAATTTGTTCCTGATTTGATTTATAACCTTCAACTTTTTACTACTTAATTCTAATATTACACTTGCAAAATGGAATTATCGGTCAATGGGCCCTTGGTCTGTTGAAGTTGAAAGTTTCTGAATGAGCTCACCAGGGATCAAGTCTTGCCTGAGTGCAAGGCCCCGACATCTAAAAAGAGATGAAGCAGGGATTGTTGTGTCCCGGATAGATTTTGGCAGAATGGATGCCCAGCCTCAGACCTTGACTCCCCCATTCAGATATCTCCAACAAAAAAAGGAAAAAAAAAAACGGAATTATCATATGATATAGAAACAGTAATTACACATGTATCACCAAATTGTTCATATTTGGCGGAAGCCAAATGACTGTAATTGTTTGTTGACAAATGGAAAAATTATTCCTTCAAACTAAAATGTTATAATCAGTCTGTTGAGGTTGTTGAATGATGTTAAGGGAAACTTAGGAAAGACAGCTGGATTTTGATAGCGATAAATACTTATTCTGGAATGTAAGAGAAATGTCCAAAATGTTTGCACTTTTGAAACATGCTTCTTTTTTTAAATCAAAATGACAATGTATATTTTTAGGTATCATGTTGTTACAGCAAGTGATTAATAGATTTGAAGGTTGCATGCCATTTTAATATTTTTTACAGTAACAACTATTAACAGGGCTATTTATCATTTCTAACCAAGCCTATATGCTCGAGAATATACTGCCATTTCCATTTCAAGCTCATCTTTCTTAGCACCAACTGTCTTGCTAATTGGCTTCCCATCTTTTATAAAGATACAAATCAGCATAGCCTGCACTTGCCACACTGCAGTTGCATCGTTTATCTCATCCATACTAACCTTTGAGAACACAATATTTGTGTACCTCTTTGACAGCTTAACAAAGACAGGACAAGGACCAAATCAAGATGCAGTGAACACAACCACACCAGTTTTCCCTTGGTTTTTACTTCCTACAGCTTGGAGCACCATGCCTTGGCTGAGTGGCAAGCCGTCATGAGTCTGTCTGCCATCTTCTCCACTCCTGAAGCATACTATGATGACAACAAAACAATGGAAATGGAATAAAATAAGATTAAAAAAAATTCTTTAAAAATCAGTTTGTTTATCCCCACTAAATAAATCTGCCACACAAAACATAAGTTAGGGTGTCTCATCCCTGGAGAGCTATTTTCGGTCCTTCAAGCATTATGGACTTTGCTATTATAGGATTTAAGGGAAATATGCATACAAGCAAATCAGGCCTTAAAATTTTAATCAGAAGGCCTAAAATATGTTGGAGTGAGTTACAGCACCAATATAGGCACAAAGTTCCACAAATGCTGGAAAGAAAGAAATTGATAATATCATATAAGTGGCTACAAATGCACATAAAGTCAGGTCAGTCTGGGAAAATGGGGCTATGAACCCAAGCCACCGAATGGACTATAGAACAACAAACTGACCAAGGACATGACTAAGAAGCAGCTCTTAATTCACTTTCATGACAATATCATGAATTAATAACATAAATTTGGGTAGGTGAGACTCAGAATTACAGTAAGTTTATGCTTACTTTTCCATTTTACCCACTGAGATATCATATATATTTACAAAGGTGTCTTCTACTGTTCTTTTCTCTCGATTCTCATTGTAAGCAGTCAAAAACAGTGAGCTGAAACCATGTGATAAGTACCAAAATATCAACGACCTTAAAACCTGTAATGACATTTCTAAACCAGACCTGACCTGAGTTTCAACTGCTTTAAATGTTGAATGAAAAAGAAAGAGTATCCCTTTTCTCTGAATTTCAACACATAAAGAAAACCACAAAAAAAATTCCTGTAAGTGAGAAGATGCATCACAAAATTCTGACATTAGGTGGATAGTTAACCCTTAGAGAGGCATCAAGCTCTATTGTTAGCTACGCAAGAACAAGACTCCATTTCTGGAAGTTGCATAATCCATTTGCTTCTTCAAAAGTTTAAATCCTTTGTATGCCATGCAGAGGACTAAAACAAAAGTTGATTGTAATAAAGGTTCCTTTATTTAATTATATGCATAAATCTCCTACAAGTGTGACTCACTTCCCTATAAATTTTCCCTGTTCAATTTTCTTAACAGAATGAGCAGTTGCTCTTGATAAATGCTTACCATTAATTAATTGCACTTGCTTCTACTGCCTAACTCTCCCATCAAATAAACTCACTAAGGAAATAACTCCCTCTGCTAAATTTCAAATGCAAACTCTAGAGCAATGGATTTCTACAGATATTAGGGTTACAAGAGAAAAATGAGGGTTGATTTACCAAGTCAAGGACAATATATGTGATTTTACACGTCGATACAAACTCTAGGGACTTATGAATATATAGATTCAACTTGCAAGGATGCAGCTCATCATCTATTCATCATGCAGTAGGTAGTAATTACCTTTTGTATTTCCTCAATTATGCCGCTACAATGTTGATTAAACTCATTGCCATTCCAGAGACAATGAGCCTGTAATGCAGGGCAAGTGCTATTTGTTTCTTAATCAAGAATTATGAGTGACATCCTAGAGTGTAGATGATAGCCTTCACTTCTGCTTTCCCAACTTTATTAGGCTGAATGAATTGGTTATCGTGCCACTCGTTCATAGACAGATGCACATCAATCTTTGTTGTGCACTCAGGCTACATATTTGTAACTGAACACATTACATTTTTCTCCTTGCTTTTGCCTAGAAATTAGATCATGGAACTAAATAATCATCAGATCCCACAGACAATGCATGTGGCTGGAAAATACAGTCATTGAATTTTTCACCATGCTTTTTTGGCTAAAAATGATATCATGTTACTAAATATTCTTCAGAGACTGAGGACGATGCATGCCATGTAAAAATGACCAATTTTACAATAAATTACATGTCAAAGAAACAGCAAAGCCTCACATAAGCAGCAAGAACTGCAAAGCCATAGTGGAGGCAAATTTGTGTATAGCATAGTGGCAGCGATACATTCCTAAGGGGAAAACGACAGGAAACCATTTTCAGTATCAGGATAGAGATTTGTGACACACATATACAGATACAATATTTTTAAAACTGAATGTATAAATGACCTGTCCTAAACAATGAATCATAAATGAAATGAGGTTGTTTCTCTCAGTTGTGCTCTGTTGCACAATAAGTTCCCCTGACAATCTATGCTGCCTTAACTGCATTTTTTTTCCAATCTTGATTTCCTTTTGTTGAAAGTCCCGCTGATGGATCTTGCATGATCTCCATATTTCCTGCCAATTCCTTTGTTTGAGTGAATTTAAAATGGCTTGGGTGGGTTCTTTTTTACCATTTAGGACTTTGGGTATTTCATTTGCTTCTTGTTTTTTTTTCTATGTTTTATTTTTTGTAGCAGGAGACACTCCCTGCCCACTAGAGAGATGTATCCTGCAAATCTCGGGAGGCTGGGTGCAGAAAATAAAATTAACGTGCATAGTAGAGTATTTGCCTCCCACAAACAACTAGTAGAGAAACTGGCACACAACTCTGTACATACGCATAAACAAGTGAGGATACATTGTATTTGTTTTAATTTTCTGATCTAATGAATCTCTCATAGTTGGTTGTGATTGCCAATAAGTCATCTCATCCCAAATAAATATAACTTGAGTCATTTTAAAGTTAAAACTCATCGAATTAAAAGATAACTTCAATTAACAGGCATTTGATTACTTTCCACACAGCAAACTCTATTACATCAGGTTCACATTGACACTCTTGATAATTATCAGCAAAAGGATTCACTACGCAACCCCACTAAGAATATGGCTGCTAGAGCACTGAAATTTATACATATCTTATCACAATATTAAACTCTACATTAGCTTATATACCACAATAACCTTTCTTTATCTTACTCCCCTCTCATGACACTGCAGTAAGCCCAAATGAAAAGATAGATTCAACTACAACACAGATCTGATCTAGCATTGCTACTCGTGGTGTTATGGATAATAGATACATAAAATATAAATACACTTACCAAAAAGTGTTTGGCTTCCAATTATTGAACCTTTAGTTTTAAGGATAAGTATGATTCTTTGAAGAGGAAATGATATTATGCGGGTCACTAACCTCAGACATGTCCGACAAAGGTCCAAGATCAATCTCACACTGTGCTTGTCGGAGTTTGTTACACCACATGTCAAAAGATGTGCTCAAATCAGGCCATGCTTTCTTAGATCTGAGGCAAGCACTTATCCAAATCTTAAAGATCTGTTCTTGATCTGCCATAGGAAGAGTGGTAACAAGAGAACTTAGCCCTTCCTCCAGACTATTGTGCAGTTCATTGTCCTTTATCATGTACTCGTCATCATGAGTGAGCTTGGCTATCACGGGTAGCCAAGTTTTAACCAAAGAAAAGCGGACAGTTCTTTGACAAATCACTTCACCAATCTGCAGAGCCCGAAGAAGTCGAACTAGAATGCTGAATAAGGTCTCTGTGAAGGGATTCTGATAAATTCGACTAACGACCAGCTGTGCAAGTTCTTGTTCTTCGGCAACCATTTTCACAGCCATGTCAGCTATCTCCAATGCAAACATTTCATCCAAAAGCCAACAGAGAGCAGAACTTGCAATGCTAATCTGATAAGAATTCCATGAAAAATAGTTGGCAAATTTGCGAAGTTGTGATTTGACAATATCTAAATTATTCTGAAGCTCCCTGAAGAGAGCTGATTTATTCACATCTGCAAATGTTGGAGAGGTGGTTATCTGCATATTGTCGTGCAGAACTCTCTTTGTAATCTCACGGGCCTTGGGTGCTGCTCCATTTGATACTAGTGACAACAGTTCACTTAAAATTTCTCCCATAGTATTGAGAGGCTTGAAGTCCTGAACACATCCAGAGGTGGAAAGGCGAATAGCTAAGTCAGGGGACAAATGCAATTGCAATGACATAATAGAGGCTCGAATTTGATGTTCATTCTCTGCAGTCCATGGCACGGCTTCCAGGTATTGCATGCATGAATTTAAACAGTCTGTGAACAGCAATTCTGAAGCAATGTGTAGCATTGACAATGTCTCCTGGACACTGGAGAAGGTAAATCGCTCCAAAGAATACATCATTTGAATGCATTTGACATAACCATCGACATTTTGGCAATCGCTCAATGTAAGTTCTATGGGCCTTACACCATCAGCAAGTGACCAGCGTTCTGATAGCCTAGCTTCAAAGAACTCAGACTTTCGAAGAGCTTGGGAATGGAGATACAGAGGAGATTGTTCTGGTCCCTCTGAGGGTATGAGCCTTAGTATTACATCCGCCGTTTCTTGGTCTCCAAATATGCGGTGCAGCTGGGCCATTATAAGAAGCAATTTACAGATTAAGCTCTACAAATAATTGAATTAAAAATATTCAGGACCTTTTGCACGATACAGGCTTTTCAGGAGCAGGATTTTCTACATCAGGGTTAACTCAACAACCTAAAAAGATGCTTTATTCATTCTGCAGGAAACGTTCGTGGAAAAAGTCAACTAAATTTTGTTTTTTTGGCATTTCAGTAATATTTTGTCCCTTCTTGACTTCAAAACCTTTGGGTTTCAGCCTTGAAAACGTTAATTTAGTAAATCTGGAACACAGATTTGAATACAGAAGAAATGTAATGGCACATCTGGAATGCCTACCAGTCCATAGAAGGCAAAGCCACCCAATTAACTTTCTCCACAGTAGATATTTATTGAAAAATCAGGCGAATCGACATTTTTAGATCCAGTGTAGCATTTCTGCCACAAACTGCAAATATATCCATCAGGAACAGTCAATTTAACTCCACGATAATAAAATCCTAAGCCTATTAAAAATAAAAACTTACTTTTAAGTGCCACAATGCAAATATTTAAACTGTGTTTCTCCTAAAACAGCCCCGCCAAGCACAAATTTACAGAAATTTCATTGGAAACCTACCACTTAACTACTATTTAAACTGTAATGAACCTTCTATGCAACATTACGGATGTTTTATCAGAAACCCATTACTTGACAAGGCTTTAACCCCATTGCTCTAAGATTGCTCTATTTTGTAAAATTTTACAGATATGAAATAAAAACAACTTCATTTAACTTCTAAAACGGGAACAAGAGTGAAATTTCAAACAAAAACATCATATAACGTTAATTTTAGCCTCACTAAAACGGAAACTTAAGCGGATTAGCAATAAAACTTACTCTATATAGCCGAATCCAAATGCTTCGACAATATTTTTCCTATATTGTCCTCCTGTGCTAAATTTTACAGAAACTTCATCAGAAATCTATAGCTTAACAAATATTTAAACTGTATTGCTCCATGACTATCTGCCTGGGTCAAATTTACAGATTCTCAACACAAATCTATTGCTTCAATCGTATTTAAACTGTATTGCTTAAAGAAAGCCCTCCCGTTTAAGATTTTTTGGATGTTTCACCAAAAATCAATAACTTCAATAAAATTCTTTGCTAATTTTTACAGATATATCATCATAAAGACTAGGATTTAACCAATGTTGTTAAGAGCCAGACATACTGGAAAATAGTTTTCCAGGAAGCTGTCATTTAGCCGCTTTAAAAAAGGCACTAAAATGTTCGACTCTATTTATAGCTGTAATGGCGAGACGGAATAAAAAAGAATAAAACTTAATTCAACAGCAACAGCTTCACGATCCCATTTCTGAATTAAATTCAACAGCAACAGCTTCACGACCCCATTTCGTCAGAAAATACAAAGTTGTCGCGAAAACATTATTAAAGAACAAAAAAATAATGCAAAGTCGGCGAGTATGATGCAAAGTCATCCAGTGGTTTCCCGTTGGAATATAATGTCTTTAACAATAGGCAAAATACAAATTATTTATCGTACGATTAAACAGCTTGGACAGTAAATATTTGGAATGATGTATATTTGGCAGTAGTTGTTTTGGTTGTTTGGCTGCTCTTTGTGTTGTTCTTTGATGTAATTTTATTTACTTTTATTTCAATAAATAAGTGTCATACAGTGTCTAGAGCTTCTTTTTTTTAAGTATTTGTAATAATAGTTTTTTTTAAGGATTTTATATCAATTACAAGATTTTTTACTATTCAATACAGGAATAAGAGTTTATGTTGATATTTTTTTTGTTAAGAGCGAAGGATTGAGTGGTATCTATTTTGTCAAACTCATCTGAGATACAATCTAGACTTCATCCCTTATATATCACACCTCTGAGGGTTTGAACCTTGGTGAAATGTGCAATCAAGGAACATACCATTACACTCATTAATTGTGCTCAATTGATTGAACTACAACTCTTTGCTAATAGTATTTGTTTGATAATTGAAAAAAATATTGGAAATGTGATTTTGATTTTACCTTGATGAATTTTTTTAACATAAAAATAAAAATATATTAAAACAACAATGATTAAAAAGTAGGTTTATTAGTGCAATGGCTCTAGATAGGCTTTTCATGTTGAGAAATGGTGCCTCAAATGTACTAGTGTTCAGGCCTCTGCATTGTTGAACATACAGTTGAATATCACTAGGACAAAGTTACTAGTTTGATCGAAATCCCGTTGGCAGGAAATGGTTTGTTAGTTATGTCGTTGGGTTTCAAGTTTTCCTAACTTAAGTCACAAGGTTCTAAAGTTTCATAACCTCCCAACTTAGCAACATTGAAGTTCTCTTTGTTATCAACATGTCGCAGGTTTTGAGAAATTCATAACCTCCAACAGAGATTTTGAAGTTCGGTTTTCGAGCGACATTGTGATCCCTTTATTGTCGGTGAGTCGCGGGTTTTAGGAATTTCATAACCTTCGATAGAGGTTCTGAAGTTTGGTTTTCTAATGACATAGCGACATTGTACAGGCATTGGCTTGTTAGTGGTGACTTGGATGTCACAGTGGTAGTGGGGACCACGGGGATGTGATGTGATATAACTTGATCTACAGTTGCGGTTATAATTGATCCAACGATGCCCACTAACCCCGCACCCTTGTGGTGGGTCCCAATAGACTCCTGCGGGGTGTGCAGGATTGGTCAGTGGTGATGATGTGACGTCATGTTGGTAGTTGAATATTTAAGTCTTTTATGAAAGACTTGTTGTGAATATTGTAGATTCCCATCTAGATTCTCTGAAATTACACAAGCAGTGTACCCGTGTCTTGGTGGACCCTGACCACGACAAGTGGTATATGAAGGAGAATGTCATGGTGGGATTGACTAATGCTTGGTTGGAGAGTGGTGTTTGGTTTGAACTATATTGTAACCATTTGTCTGTGGAAGTTGAACCAAATTGTTTCTTGTCGGTTGAGAACAAATGTTATAAAATGTTGAATGTTCTACAATGTTAAATAGGGGAGTTAGAGAGAGAGGTGAGATCGAAGTAGGGTTATGTTGTCAGATTCTCTCCAGAATGGAACATGATGTAAATCTCCTATAAAGGCTTAGAGTCTGTAATTGTATAAATGTAACTATACTTCTATTGCTAAATAATACAATGGTGATCTGGGCTTTTGGAGTGTGGGGTTTCTTACCCGAAAAGGTTTTCCCCAGGTAAATCTGTGTGTTCATATTTTTATGTTTCATTTCTCATGTCTAATGGTTTTGCGTGATTGAACCTATTTAATGGTGTTGTTGGAACTGGTTTAATTAGCATTAATTTTTCTCTAAGGGTCAATGTGGGAAATGAACTATGTCCGATTCTACTTTGTGGCATAGTAGTATGTGCTTTGAGACGATCTAAGAAAATAAAAGCTACCGAAGGCACTACTGATCTTGGATGTTTTTTTTTTCCCTGAGATGAACCCTATATTTCCCAACATTTCAGGGGTGCTTGTTCCTTCCAGATTCCATGAAATTCATGGTAATTCTCCAATTACAAAGGAAAAATCAAGAAGGGCATTCTCATTCGAATGCAAACATGTGATGGATGCAATTCAAGTGGTTTTGGGTTTTGATTGAATGAATTTGAACCCCATGGCACTTCCTTATGAATTGGCTTCACATTTCGTATCCAATCTTATGGACGTGTTGTGGTGTGTGGAAATGGTAAAGTTTTTAGCAGGTACTTATTTACTTTCGCACGTTTGTCCACTCTCCTCTCTTCAGCGGGCTTTGGAAAGTTACGATATCCTCCAAGGTTCGAATCTGGTTGGGGGTATCATTTGCAAACATGATGTTCTTTTTGATAGATGCCTCTCCAGGATCATCTGCGCCATGGCACATGGACTACTTAATGAGTGCCCTCAAGAATTTAATGTGTCTTATGAACCTTAGGCTCCACTACGGAAATTACATTTGTGATCCCATTCAAGAGCTTTATAATGTTGTTCGTCTTCTCATCAGACACTCCATTATTGAGCCACATGAGGAACCCCATTTTTTTGCCAGCTGTAGATATTGCTACTTCGAAGGAAAGTACCACTTGAGAGTTTCACACTCCACCCTTCTAGTTTTTTGTCTTGTGGCACATCGATTTCCTTTTTTTGTCTCTCGACTTCTTCAATTACATTGGATCTCTGCTAACTATGGGTGATATTTTGTTCAATTTTCTAGGGAAAGCTCCTTAGGTTTATCTCTATTTTGCAGGTGTCTTGGTGGATTTCGGCTTCCTTATGCTATGGCTCTTTCAACCTTCCATGGCTCTGTTGTTCACTTTCTGTCGAAGCTTTTAAGCTCTTCATGTTTTTGGTGCTTATTGCACAATGTTGCTATATCTGAGGCATGTAGATCAATTTTTTGTAATTTTCGGATATCTTATTTTGGCTACTACTGGGTTAAGTAGATAATATAATATCTTACTGCTTCCCTCTCGACATGTAATTTCCTTTTAATATAAATTCCATGGCTCTGCCATTTTTATTTAAAAAAAAAAAGGTTTATCAACCTTTTAAAAAATCACGACACACTAATTTTAGGGAATCAAGAAAATCTAGATAGAATGAAAATAGACAATCAACAAGAGAAGAGAAACCCTTCAAACCTCATCGAAAAAGCATAAGCATTTGTTCCCTTAAAGATTATATATGCTTAGAGTATTAGAAGTAATGTTTGTCCTTATGTTAAAACAAATTGGGCCAACAAGAAAACCATTTTAAAATAGTAATAATAAAGTTAGCCATAAGGAACTAAATATGAAGAATATTAGAAGAATCAACACACCAACAAGAAACATAACAACAAGAATAAAAAATCTAGAGAGGCATTGTATTTAGCATTCACAAGATCACTAAAGTCTACTCATATTCTAGACATGGCAATTTTGGTTATTTTGGTATTAACCTTGATGTCATTCCAATTAGAAGTTGATTTAACCAAAAAAATAGCAACCTTATTTACTTCCCTTCTAGTATGGTTCCACTTAACAACATTGAAATCATGAATGAGAATGTTGATGTCTTTCTTACATTCATTTAGTTGACAATGTTGGTTCAGTAAGAGGGAAACTTGTTTTTTATATGATCAACCAATATTTTAGAGTCAAATTCTAGGATAATATCAGTAAATTACCTTAGTTTAGCTTCTAAATAACAAATGGTCATAGCCTCGACAAATTTATTACTACCAACAAACCAAAACTTGACCCTATCATTATGATCAAAATAAATACCTACCATGCCAACATTTTCAAGATTGTGTTTTGAAGCTTCATCAACATTAATTTTTACAAAGCTCGAAGGAGGATGTTCTCATTTAGTAAGTTGATAATCCTAAGAGAGAAACTATTAGAAGAGGCAAAAAAGGGAGAAACCACATGAATACTAAGTCTCATCAAAACTTTAAATTCTTAACAAGAACTCACTTCATAATCTTGAATCCAAACTTGATAGGTTTCTTTTAGATTGGTTATTATTCTACCCCAAACATAACTTATATGTCATGTGTTGTACCATTCAATTTTTTAAATTCTATTCCCACTGAATATTCTAGTAGATCAAACCAAGGCTTATATCATGCAACAAATTAAGGGATATTGGTTGTAAAGAAGGTAGTGGTTGATTCACAAGAGAGTCTTGGATAGACTCATAATTATTCTATGAAATTCTTAATAAATCATATTGCAAATAGTGAAGGAAAATAACAAAAGGGAAAACTAAAAGATGTCTACCAAAATATTCATCTTGAAGGAAAAGAAAACATCTATTCAAATCAACAACTCCTCATTTTTTTAGATTATCATGATAAAATTTATCTAAAGCCACAAGACACATGAAAGCATTAACCTTAGGCCACCATTTAGAATTCCAAACCATTTTCCAAAGCTTAGAGTTATTAACTTCTAGGTATTCTTCCAAATGAGATTTATAACTAGTTTCCACTATATAGGTCCCATAACTTTTAAAACCCCATGACAAGAAATATGAATGTCTATCTAAAGAGATCTTTCAAGATTTTAAAATATGAACTAAACTGATCGATGAGGAAAAAAAATGAGTTGGTCAAAGATTTTTAGATTTGCATTTCTAAATCCTCACACCATCCTACATGGTTGCATAGTAAAAATTAGAAACATAACTCTAGTCAATTTTAATACATTTATATTTTAATTCTAGGAGGTCAAGGAATTCCATCCATAAAGGGTTATGTTGGTCCCATGCATCACATCCTATAAAAGAGCAAGGTCACCTTTCCCACAATCTAGAAAATAATAGCTTTTAATCAAACTACCTCTCAATTTTCATATTGAGAACCCCTACCAAGAGTAAATATCTTGAGGATGGAATAATTATTCTCTATATTTAGGTGCTTAAGCTTAAGAATTATCCCCTATAAATAATTTCCCCCCACACACCATCTCCAATGTAATCTAGTAGCAAGAGTTATATTAATAAGGATGGAATATCACTTACCTAAACCACCTCTCTTTTTGGGATAAGAAATCTTATCCCAATTAAACATGTTGACACTTTAAGTCAAATTTTGTATTTTAATCTAGCATTGACACATTTCCATCAATCTACATCATTAATCTTGTCATATTTCCTCTAATGATTAATTAAATAAATCTCCCTTCATCAATTAATTAAATTATATTAAATTATTTCCATCACTAGTTAATTTAATTAATTCCCATCAATACTTAATTAATTATATTTCTTTTGATTAATTGCTTAAATGAACTTTATTTGATTAATTAACTAAGATAATCCATTCCTCCAATCTCTCTCAATTTTTAATTAATTAAATCATTTTCCCATCTTTTAGTCCCTACCATCCACTATCCCAAGGACATATACACCTTCCATTCTCACACATGTGTGAGATCTTCCACTTGCCATCGTCACACAAATCCCCACATTCCCAAACATGTGTGAGATCCTCCACTTGTTATTGTCACATGAATCCCCACAACTTTCACATGTGTGAGATATTCAACTTTTCATAATCACACAAATCCTCACAATCTCTCACATGTGAGATATTCCACTTTTCATTGTCACACAAATCTTCACAATATCTAACATGTGTGATACCTTCTACTTTTCATTATCACACACATTCTCACATTCTCTTATATGTGTGATTCTTCCATTTGTCACCTCACTCTCTTATATTCATCCATATGTGAATCCTCACCATCCATCATAGATCCTAAATGTGTCTCCACCATCAATTCTCACACATGTGTGAGAGCTTCCAATTTTACTTATCACCATCTCACCTCACCATCTCCCTCTACTTGTCACATTGAGATCTTGCACAACCAACAAACTAATCTCCACCCTTGATATCCTAACCAAATCCTCACCCTCCATCCTCATGGTTAGTGGTCTATTTAATAAGCCTCCTCCAAAGGATTCCAAAAGATTCATTCATCTTAAGTTCATGATATCTATTTTAGCAACTTCTTTAAAAAGGAAGCAACCAACATTTAATCATTGCAACCATCCATCAATAACCTTGGAGCAATCTCACACAATAATGGATGGTATAATTATTGCTTGATTTTTGCACTATTTATATTTTTTCTTTTCATTATGTTCTAATCAAAGGTTTATGTTATTGTTTGGATTGAGTGACTTTTTGTATGCTTTTATCTCCTTTTAATCTAAATTTTACCCACATTGCCCAATGGGACCCCTATCCCAATGTTAATTTTAATTTTTAAGTGGTGGGAAGTTTTCTTTTACGAGTTTTTCATATTTTCAAGTGTGATTATGACTTTGGCATCTACACTATATATCCAAATTTCTACATTGCACCTTCAACATCTCCATCAAACCTTTTAGTATATTTTCTTAACTCTGTGTGTTTTGCAGGTGAAGCATCGATGCCCTGGTTTAAAGCATTTGTGCTTCCATTTGGATATTTGTGTTGTATATTTCAATGTCCATGTGTTTTCAAATTATTGGGTCACTATCTTAGTTTTTGTGTGATTCCTTTCCTCTTTTAGGAGTTACCATATTTTATCTGTGAACAATTTTTCTTGCAAAGAGTCTTTTTATTGTTAAATGCATTTTTTTGGTCTCTTTTTGTTTGTAAAGTGTTGTCACCTAACCTCTCATTTTGATTGATCTTGTACACATATGATAACTTTGTAGGACATTTCCTATTAACCATTATTGTGCATGATTGTCATCTAACTCTATTTGTAGGGATTTTATCTTGTGGTTTAAGTATAATTGGGTATTTTGTAGATTTTAATGTCTATCCTCTATGCTCAAGAATTTGTGCGTGTATATGGGCATTTGTGTGACATGTTTTAATGTATGTTCCTCTTTGCAACCCTACCTTATTTTCCATCATCTAACACTATTCCTTGTAGGTCCTACCTCTTTTATAAGCATCATTATTAGGAAACATTAAACATAACTCCCTATTTTGTAGGTTTACTTATCTTTTTGTGTTTTCCTTACCATTTTTTTTGTGTTGTGAGTATTTTAGCATCTACACCTTAGTTCAAAGATTTTGTGTTATTTACTTAAGAAACTATTTTTAGCATTAAATTTTTTTGTTTATAATCTACACTCTATTCTATAGAACCTTTGTTTTAGCTCTAGCATCTACACTTTGTGTTTGAGCATCTGCATTCTTTCATAGTTTTCTTTCATTTTGGCTAACCATCTCATTTTGATATCTATTTATCGATTGTTTTGGCTTGTTTAATTTTTTTTCTTAACTCTATTTATCTTCTAGGAATGATTATCAAAGATAAAACATATTCAAACTACTAACACATCCTTGTAAGGTTCATTTGTCCCAGACTAATTTGCTAACTAGATTAACTTAACATTTTATTTTCTAAGGAAATTAATCTAATGTGTTTCTTTCTTGCTTCCTCTTTTGTGTGTGTAATGTCCCCTTCCTAAGCAATTTAGCATGGTGGATAGTTAGCCTATTCAATGGATTCTCGTAGGCTAATGTGTTAGGGTTAGGGAATCATTAGGAGTCGGTTGGTTCCAACAGTTGACACTATCGAGTGTTTATATGAGCTCATGAGGTTTTGACATGCAAAATACCACTTTCTAGGGTGGATTTGGATGTTTTCTTCTATACTTACTATTCTTAGTAAGTTTGGGGCACCGATAGGGTCAGTTATCAGTATTTCTATTTTTAGCTATGATGATGGAGGCATTTAATGTCAGCATCCAAATATTTGCAATGGTCCAAGATTTTATTTTAAATAATGTTACTTTATAAAGTTAAAATAAATATTTAACTTTATCGTTATTTAATCTTACAAAGGGACTTTAGAAAGGGTTACTTTTTGGAGACATAAGAAGTTTTTAAAACTTAATAAAGTACTCCCTAAGTTGGATGCCCCACTTGGAAAAAAAGAAAGAAACATTTAAAATTTAAATAAAGTGCATTTAATGCAATTTGGGGCGTGGGGTTTGAGGAAGGATAGAAAAAGAAAAGTTGGAGCTCATTTCTCATTCATGCTTGACTTGGTTTTGGTTTTATTCATTGTTGGAGGAGGTGGTTCTTTTTCATCTTGGTTTGTGAGGACGAAAACCCTTACAAGCAATATTCTTCATATTGTTGAAAGACACAATCTGGAGGATTTGAGGTGATTCTATTTAGGGGTCACACAGGTGCTGACTATTTCAATTTTGGTGAATATTTTCTCAAGGTTTCATAGTATATTTAAAGGGAAGATTTTAGCAATTATTACCAGCAAATTGGAAGGCTTAAAAATCATAAAACTACCACATTATAATGTTGGTTGTACCATTCCCCAAGTAGGTCGTGCAGTCTCAAGGAGGGTGTGGGGTTTCATGTGTTGGTCGCCTAGTTTTTGGGGCTACATATCGACTAATTTGGGGTGCCACAAGCAAAGGAACACTTTAAAAAATTGTTGGAGGCATGACATCAAGCTATTGAGGTGATTTCCAGCCATTCAAAGGAACCTAGGTTACTAGTTAGAGTGTCCTTTTATGCCCAAATTGTAACAACAGTTCATTGGTATATCCAAAATAAAATGCACTAAGTGTTGAGTTGATTTATGAGATGTTTAAATGCTTTGGTAATGACTATGCAACTTATGTAATTAATTTTGAAAGCTTTCAGTTTATGGGTACATCTAAATAGTTGATGTTTTGTTCTTATTTCACAATAAATATCGTTGGTTATTGTTATTGCAAAATTTCTTTTGCAAACCTATAAAAAGTGAAAACACATCAAACAAAAAACAAGAGCAGATTAAGGGTGTATGTTATAGTGTGACATGTCTTTGTGATTTAATCCACTTATGCTCTCTTCTTGTGCCTTAAGCTAACCTTGAAGATCAAAAGTGGTTTATTCACTCGCATAGCTCAAAATAGTGGTGTGTATTATCTTCGTTTATGCAATTTTATAATTTGAAAAAACTAAAAATCTCTCTATTCCATTCTTTTAATCTTTCTAGAAGGTTAAAATGATGGATTGGAATTCATCACCAAACATTGGCTAAAACCTTTTGTTTTGATGGGGTATATAAATTTGAGGCTTATCCTCAAGGTATAAATTATTGTTCTGGTACAACTTTATGCTAACAGGATAGAGTGAGGTGTGAAGGGATTTGATCCCAAACATGTACACCTTAGACAAATCTCCCTTAAATTTTATAGAATTGAGCCTCACATACCTTTGAGTATATAGAGGACTCCCTGATTAATCCATGCAATAATCTAGCTTAAAGAATCTTTCAATTATTTCATCTTTGTAGTACACCAATAAGTAGTTAGCATTGGGAAGTTATTCATAATATACTTCTAAAATAGGATATTAAGTCACATATGCTCTCCTCTTGTGCTATAGGGTGATCTTGAGGATCAAAAGTGGTTAGTTCCTTAAAATCAATAGGGCATACTATTCACGAATAGGTCTAAGTATATTTGCAAGCTTACAAAACCAAACGCTCCTATTAAGAACCTAGATTTTTGATGTGTTTAGTTTTTCCTCTTTTTTATTTTAAGCTCATGCAAAACTTGAGTCAAATATTTGCAAAGCCTAACCCAATTTGAAGTAATAAATTATGAACCCCTTTTTCCACCAAAATCTAAATCCTTTTATTTATGATTAAAAATTTCCATAGTCTTCCCCTTCCAAAGAATTAATGATCCATTTCACTGCAAGTGCATGCAAGTGCAACTCCTTATTTTTTTAAATCTTTTAACCCCAGTCCACCCAACTCGTTGCTCCTATTGCACCAATCCCAATTGACAACATGTTTCTTTTTGGTGCCTTTACCATATGACCATAGGAAGCTCCTTATTTTCTTTTGAATCTCTTCCAATTGGTAGCTATTGAACAACCAAATTGAGGAGTAGTAAATGGTATAAGATGATAGAATATTTTGGAAAACTTGGATTCTTCTAGCTAACATTAAGTAGAGTTTATTCTAGTTATCAATTTTATTTTCAACTTTATTTTTGACCTAGTTCCACATTTATTTTAGATTGGGATTAATTGCAAATGGAATTCCTAGGTATCTTGTTTATTTAGAACCCCCCATTGAATTTCATACTTGGAAAGCCAATCTAGGGGCTCTTGAGCCATAACAAAAAAAACAACTTCTACATTAAGCAATTGAAGTTCTCTTTATCTAAGTCTACAAAAAGTGTAGTGTCATCCACAAAGTGGATATTAATTAACTCTTAATTATTTGGAAGTTTTAGACCATTATATTTGGGCCCAACTGAATTATCCCTAAGAATGTAATATATAGCTTCAGATGTTATCACAAATAGAGCTGGTGCTAGAGGGAATCCTTTCCTAATCAATCTTTGGAGAGCAATGGGTTTGGATAGGTTCCTATTTACATCTATCTGAGCATTAGCATCTTATAGAAGCATATCCACCATATTACAAAATTCCTTGGGAAACCCAAATGCCTCAAGAGCCTCCAAGATGAAGGGCCATTCAATTTTATCATAATCCTTTTCAAAGTCCAATAGAAGCATGCTAGCATTTTGTTTAGAGGTCCTAGCCCATTCCATTGCTTACTAGCTTGTGATAAGGTTTTCTTAAATATACCCCCTTTAATAAATCTAGTTTGTGTGTGATGGATAATTAAGGGGATAACATCTCTCAATCTTAAGGCTAAGAGTTTTGCTAGAACCATATAAGATATATTTAGGAGTGTTATTGGTCTCCATTTTTTTTATTAATGCTTTGTCCCCGTCTTTGGAAATTAATTTTATTATACCTTTGTTTAGATCTTCACCAAGGGAACCTATAGATATAGCTTCATTGTAAACTAGGAGAAAAACTTCAAAAATCCATTTTAATTTTTTCTTATAAAATTTAGTACATGGGTCATCTACCCCCGGGGATTTATCCAGATTAAAAGTTCTATTTCTTCTTTAGTTATTGTTTTTTCTCAATTTGGCAGCCATGTTTTTAGAAATTAATTTAGGGATCAACATTTTACAAAGTCCCTAGCTTTAAGGGAGTGAACACCTTGTCCCTCTAAGGTAAAGAGATTCTTATAAAAGAGGTTGAATTGATTTAAAATCTCTTTAAGATTAGAGTATAATCTATTACCTTCCCATAAGCACTCTACAAATTTCTCATTAATACCTTTTTCCTTTATTCAATTAAAGAATAACTTTGTACCTTTATCACCCTTATTTATCCAATTTAATTTATCTTTTTTTTTTAAAACCTTGATTTTTCCTTGTTTGAATGCTTCTTAGAGTGTTCTTATAGTCTATTAGTCCCTCATTCATTTCTACTTTTTCAAGGTTGTCTTGAAGATTATTTTCTAAGTTAATTAGGTTTTCTTGGAGGATATTTTCTTCCTTCTTGCAATCCATTGCTCTCTTTTTCCCCATAGTTTGGAAGAAGGAAGACCAAGTTTTAACATTTTTGTTCCATTTTTCAATTTCTGAGTCATTTTTTGGTAACCATTTATTGATTTTTATTAAGGTGAAAATTGTACTATTACAATCTTCATCCTTTAAAAGGTTAGAGTTTAAGAGGGTTTTTTTTCCCTTCTTTTGGTCTCCTTAACACCTTGGCTTGCTATTAGAATTTTTGAACTAATAGGGTGATGATTTGATAATATACAAGGATAAACTCTAACTTTCATTTCTTTCTCAATTTTGTCAAAGAAGAAGAATTCTCTATTTCCATATATTATGTCAAGTTGATAGTATAACCTTTTTTTGCCTTTTTTTGCATTGCACCAAGTATACCAAATTGATTTGGCGCCTTTTTTTCCCCTTCTAGGGGATCATATAATTTTAGCTTTGATTTCATTCTTTCCCAAAAGTGTTTCTCATTTCCTTTCCATTCTATTTTTAGTCCACCAAATTTGCCTTGGCTATTTTCTATCATGTTAAAATCTCCCCTATAAACCAGGGTATATTGGGTAGCTCACACATCCATTTCCATAGGTTAATTCTTTCCTTGTAGTCATTGGATGTGTAGACAAAGCATATTCCAAATTTATAGCTATCCTTTTCTAAGATAACCACGTTTCCCTATTACAAGGTGAAATACCATGTTCAATTACAATTTTTTCGCACTGATTGGCTAAAAGAATAGTCACACCACCTTTGCCCATGCCATGGCAGGTATAGAATTGGGTAGCATCTTTCTATATGTATTTGATATTTTTTTCTAGTGTAAATTTAGTAGCTTTTACCTCTTGTAAGAGGATAACATCTTTGTTTTTATCAAGGTTTAAATACCTTCTTATTATTTGTTTTCTATCAAGGGATTCAAGCCCCATGATATTCCAACTTATGTAGTTAAGGAGCGTTATCCATGGTTTGAGGTTCATCTAATCTATTCTTAAAGTTGTTGAAACATTTAGGTAAATTATCTTCTTTGATCTTATTGCTTCTCTTATGATAGGGGCATCTTTCTTGCTTCTAGTATTGCCTCTTTTTATTAACAGTTTTATTAGGATTATTAGAATAATTAGAAGATTTGTTAAATCCTTTTTGCTCATCCTTATGATCTTGGGGAGGAGAGTTATTACTTACAATCCTTAGAATTTGTTCTAAAAGGCTATCAAAGGGAATGTAAAGTAATTCCTTTTCCTGGGGCAAGTCTATGACATTATCATTGGACAATGTCCAAGTTTATCTTCTCTTTTAACCCTGATGGGGCTTCTTCATTGTTTGTTAAGGAATTATTTTTTGTCTTATTTGAGAGGTATTCTTTTGGTTCAAGATAAGAGTCATCCTAGAATTCTCTTACCCCAAAAATTATTTTGAAGTTGCGACTGAAGTTAAGACCATGGTTTCTTATTTCCATATTGTCTTCGTCATACCCACCTGACTGATTAGCTTCACTTTTTTCTTACTTTCCAAAATCCTTTGTTTATTTTTTTCTAACACCAACTCTTGGGCATTTTTCTTGTGACCCGGGTGATGTTTAATTCCTTGGTCTCCCACTATGTGAGGGGATTTTGAGGCAGAATTAAGAATTACAGAGCTTGAGTTTATTGTTTGGAATATTTGATCTAAGATAACAAATTCCCCTATGACATCACCTATTTGAATTTATTCAGGGCCAACGCTAGCAACCACTGAACCAATTAAATTTTTACTATTATCATTTTTTCCCTTGTCAGAATTAGGGTTTTCTCTTACACCGTACAGGTCGATCACTGAAGCTTGATTAACAACACTATTTTTTGTTGGAACACCCCCATTTCCAATAGGGTTTGAAGGTTTTTTATTGTTCCTTGGAAAGGTAATTTTTTAAGAATAGGGCAATTCCTCCTAATGTGACCTTTTTTACAAAGAAGGTGAGTGTTTAACCCACCTAATACTTCTATTTTAACAAGGTCATTTTCTCATCTGATTCAATTATAGTTTCTTCCTTAACATGGACACTCAAATTCAATGCATCTAGTACCCTAACATCCAAGCTCATTAGGGTTGGTTTCCTCTAATCTCATTACACTATAAAACATGGCAATTAATTGGAGTAAAAATGCCCACATTTGAGGGGCACTTCCTTAACCGTCACCCATCTTGGGTAAGAAAAAGCTAGTATTTCATCATTTAGGGTATTTGGTGACCAATCCACCACTCTAAATACATAGCTTCCTACATTCTAATATTGCTTCTCAAGAATTTTATTTTGCATATCATGATCTTTAAGGAAAACAAAAAATAATACTCTTTGCAACATTCTACAAAATGTTAGTTAAATGCCAAATATTTTACACCAGATATTGTTTAGCCATTCATCTAAGAATTTTATTGCCAAAATTATGTTACAATCTAGGGTTACGAAAAATATAGCAACCTTACTAAGTCTACTTTGTTCTTTCCTATGGCCTCTTTCATGTCCAAATTAGGGGCAAGGAACAATTTCTTCGAGAAGGAAAGAGGGGACTTACCATTTCCTCCTTTAGCTTCCTGGAGTTTAGATTACATGCCATCACTCACCTTGATAAATTTGACAGATACTAGAGCAGGGAAGTGTTCGACACCCACCATAATATCTTTGAATGCATGTTTATACCCTACTTCATTGTTAATTAATGAAACCATTTCATCTAAGGTTATTCTGAACCCATTAGGTAGATCACCATTAATCAGTACATTAGACTCCATTAAACCCTAGTACCTTCCTCCCTCTTGAAGTACGCCATAAGGAATCAAATGATACAAGTAGGGATAATATGCATAATACAAGAAATAAATGGAAACAAATCACACAAACATATTAAAAGCATAATAGCATCGAAGAGAGGAAACAATGAAGGCAGGGTGAGAGTACATGGGCCAGAGAACTCAAAACCTTAATGGCCTACAACCATTTAATTGTTATTCATTCTCTTGGGTGAATTCCATGAAACCCCCATCACCACTTGCAGAGCGCTCATCCCATCGACTTTATCAAAGAACCCCTTAGATAATTTTCATCTTCAAGCTATGTTACTTTACAGTTGAGGGTTTCCCTCCCTTTGAAAGAAACCCCATTTAAATAATTAAGTTCACTGTCTCATGTCTTTAAGGGTATACCTTTATCGTAGCAAGCCTAATATTTGAGATATTGCCTAATCTAAAACTTGTACTAAAAATATCTAGTTATGAAGTGGTTAAGCTTAATATTAATTTTCAAAAAATAAATTGTAGGGAGGTTAATCACTTATCATGAGACACATGTCTTTTATTAACAAAAGAATTAGGAGCTGAGTCCTTGTGTATGTTGAATAAAGTACTATAAGGAAATAAATGATGAGAGTTGGGAAGTAAGAAGAGATTGTGAAACTAGTCACACCATGGCATAGCAACCTAGAGGCAAGCCAAATAATAGTTTGAGATCATTAGTTTCTTGTAATTTCAGTGCATTTTAATTAAATACTAGGTCATTAAAGATTACAATTGTTAGAGTTGACCTTGTCTCAAAGTTTGACTTGTACTAGACACAACTATGACTAGCATAGTTGAAGTTGAGTTTTCTCTTTAAAATAAAAAGATCTTAAATATTGACGAGAAAATGAAACACATTTTCTCGATATTACATGCAACAACTTGCTAAGAAAATATTGTTTTATCCATAGTGTGGCATCCAATATCAAGGTGGACCACAAATTTAGAAATATTAAATATTTTATGCAAGGTGTACAACACACATATTTAAAATTTTATTAAAAACCATTGAATCCAATCTAGGAGAATTTGCTTAGCAAGCTCAAAATGGTGTTTCTTAACATTACAAATATTTATTATAAACTTTGACCTTAAGATGAATCTCTATTTGTAAATATATATGGTATGTAAGTTTAAAGTTCATTTATGCGTACAAAATTTTGATATATTTAATATATTTGACCCAGTTCATTTCTATGTATGTGGATTCGACCCTACCCAAAATTTAAAAATACCAACCATTATTTTTTAATATATTTAATTAATTTACATCTTTATTTAAAAGTAAATTATGACATATGGTTCCAAAGAGCCTCATGTACAACCAAGCTCCCATAAACAAGGGCTCCACTCTATCAAAGAATTCCAAGTTGACTAAAATAGTATATTTTAAGGTCATGATCTCATTGAAATCATAGAGAGTTGTTTCTATAGTATTAGCTTCTTATATTAAAAGATAGAATATTGTGGTCAAAAGAGTTTGCTTAGCTCCATCCATAAGCAATATAACGTGGGCTTTGGTAGCCCTCTTAAAAATATTTTCCCTAATTGAATAAGAAGCTTCCATATGATTCGTACACATAAATATTATCTTTTAAAGTAAATAAAGTAGAAAGCTAAGATTTACATTATTTAAAGCTTCAATAAGGTAGGTTTGAAGTCAACATCAACCACCCACTTTACACAACGAACTTTCTAGCTTCTACCATTCACGTCATAGCCAATGGCAAATAAGTGACAAGTTTTGAACAACTTGGTCTATGAACAAAGCTTTTTAATAAATTATATTTAATTTTTTAATGTTTATTGGATTGTCTTCAATGTGTAGAATTTGTATTTTTTATTCTTCCTCATGTTTTTAAAGTTGTACTAATGATGATGTGTATGTTTTGACTTTTTGAACTTAAATTAATCTAGAAAGTTTAACTTAAATAAGTTTAATTTGTCACTAGTCTTCATTATTTGATTATTTAGGATATCAATAAAGTGTACTTAAGTTTCCTAGATATAATAGTGTACAATTGTTTTGTCTATTAAAAAGTATTTTCCTTCTCTCAATGATCATTTTCTTTTTAGAACTTAATTTTAATGTCAATTTAATTCATACATTTTTATTTAAGGGATTTTTTAAAGATTATAAATGATTCAATCATTATATTTTTTTTTATCATTTAATTCATCACACTTCTTTCTTTTAATGATTTAGAGAATCATTATACACATCATATTTATTGTTGCAATTTCATACGTTGATATTTATAGGATCATACATTCAAAACTCTCTAACTAATTTTATGTTGGAATATGTAAATTAGGATATCGATTGAGGTAACCTTTTAAATATGTCCTAGACATCATACCCCCCCTTCTCATATCAATTTACTCTACAACTTAGAAATAGGGCTTACAATGGCAAAGGCATAGGTTGATAAGTACAAGTAATTATAAAAAATGTACAAAGGATATAACTATCTAAACATGGGGCGCCAACACATCCAATGGATGGAAGTGCATCATACAAGATAAAGATGTGCACAATAGGATAAAAGTGAGAGTATCAAGACATGCTAATTGTTTCTAAAAAAAAAAAACCTCCATAACATACTTCTAACAGTGGGACCTCCCTAATTAATTTTTAATCAGACATGCTTTATTCAATCCTAGCTCACTTCTTTTCTTAATTCTAGTGCAAGTTCAACTCCAACATTAAATTAACTTGTAAATTATGAAAAATAGTAAAATTACTCTTCTAGTAAAACCAAATTTGACATGTAGATAAATTGGCTCTAGGAAAATTCATCGCCAACAATTCAACACCACGGAAAATTCACTGCCAAGTAAAATTTTCCGCAACAAAAAATTAACCGCATTAATATATTTTAATATATATTTCAAAAACTTTGATTTTATTAAAAATATTAATGCGGTTAATTTTTTGTTGCGGTGAATTGCTGGTGGTGGATTTTACTTGGCGGTGAATTTTCCATGGCGATGAATTGTTGGCAATGAATTTTATGTATGCCAGATAAATTATTTAAATTGCATACACTTAACCAAATAAAAATACACAAATCAACAAACACACTACAACTACATATTTACCATAACACTCTCACTTTAATCTTAACATACTTACCCATCCCCACACTTACATATCCAACATACACCCAATTTTCCTTCACAACTTACCTCCTCTTGTCCCTCTTCTCTTATCAAATCCTCTTCTACATCACTCTACCTATATTCCCCTTCTCCCTCACTTTTCTTCTTTTCCTCACTCACATTGTTATAATCCATGTCCATGCCTTATTTGCACTCTTCTCAACCCTTATTTCATATCCCTCGTATAATTCTTTCTTCCACCATGTCCCTTCCTCAAATACCTATTACAAAAGAAGTTAACCTTCCACCCCCAAAAATACCACTTTGATCATGATGTTCACTATGATCATACCAAAAATTAAAATGCTAGAACATCCTAAAAAATTCAAACCTTATGCAAAGAACATTTAGTTTTCTAGATATAATAGTGTACAATTGTTTTGTGTATTAAAAAGTTTTTACTTTCTATCAATGATCATTTTCTTTTTAGAACCTAATTTTAATTTCAATCTAATCATATATATGATTATTTAAAGGGACTTTCTTAAATTAGAAATGATTCAATCAATACATTTGTTTCTATCATTTAATTCATCACGTTTTTTTTCTTTTAATGATTTAGGGAATCATTACACACATCATATTTACTGTTGCAATTTCATACATTGACGTTTATAGGATCACACATTCAAAACTCTCTAACTAATTCCACCATCAATGAGGTTACACCATCTCTTACCCGATTTTCTTCTACCATATCTTCTTCCACTTCTCCCTCTTCTTCCACCCCACCAAATTATCACCCTACTCCTCCCCACTCCTCCCAATTCCAACTCTCCCTTCCACTTTCCCTCTCACTCCCTTAACAACTCAACTCCTATTTAGTTTGATGCTATTTTTTTTTCTCTCTTTACTTTTCCACACCAATTCCCTGATACCATACTTCTCCCCTTTCTACCCATAATTTTATCCATACTCCCCCCCCCTAAAATTTCTCAACCTTGGGACTCCATTACTCTTATATGCCTCATTCCACCCTTTTTCTTACTTATTGATCCTACCTATCCCAAGATCCATTTACCCCACCACACCTACTCATTTCCCTCCTTACCATATCTATTCCTCTACTCACTCATCATGATCACTCATAACCCACTTCTATAGTTTGGATACTTCTAACCCAACCCTTGCCATATTTTATATCATTTGGGATAAATGTAGAAAAAATATACTCCCTTCCCTCTTCTTCATGAAACGATGTAATCATATATTTATATCACAAGCCTCTTTCATCATAATATCCTTGCCCACCCATTCCCCCAATGTTATATCCCACAATTTTGAAATGTATATTAGCAAAGGGGATCCTACAACATATGTGTGGTTCTTTAATGCTACTTGCCTCAAATTTGTCTTTTATGATTACCTTTTGGCCAAAATTTTCCCACATACACTTAAGGATTATGCCCTTAAGTGGTTGTATTATCTCCCTCATGATTCTCTTTGTTCATTCCTAGAACTCACCCATGCTTTTTATAACACTTTTAGGTCAACATTGGCTTGAAAATCACCTTCTGCAACCTTATCTAGTGAAAGAAATGTCCTACTAAAAATTTCAATTATTTTGTTTATGATTTTATTCCTTAATTTTAAAATGCACTCCCAATTCCATTATTATGATATTTGATGTATCTTATGATCTTTGAGGATCTATCAAACATGATTCATGTGAAATCACCAAGACCATTCTCATGGCTTGTGATAATTATGGGAATACTTTTAAGGTTCATAATGAATTGTAGCACTTCTCATATTCTCATTTTAACACACAAATCATCTAGTCATCTCTAGAAAGTTCCACACATACTCTATTAGTGGCACTAAGAACTCTACACAAGATTGGATGCTCTTAGAATAATCATACTTCCAATAAAGCTTTTTAATTTTTACTATAGATTTAGTAAGTTCCAACACACATTTAGGCCAACCAAAATCTAATTCACACCATTTCTTACCACGTGATTTCAAGAAATCACACTTTAGACTTTAGCTAATATACCTAATTTGGCAGTCAAGGTGGAACCCTCAAGGCTCATGCTATTCCAAGTCATCTATTATCACATTGAACACCCATATACAAATAGTTTAACACCATGAAACTATCAAGAGATAATGAATCATAAATTGAAACAATTCCACTTCCTTATGGACAATCCAATTTCCATAGTAATAGTCAACCTTCATGATATGTAATCTATACATACATATATACACAAATCTTAGTTATTAAATGTAAGAAACAAAATAAGTAGATAGAATTGGAAATAACAACCATAGATATTTCTCAAGAGTGTGCTATGAACAAAATGAATAGATATATAATAATATTTATTATTTTATTTTTATATCTCTATCAATAGTACACCACTCTTTCTCACACAAAGCTTCTATACATGCACACAACTTCACATAGATCCTCATCTAGAGATTTGTCCTTTTGGATTAAAATTGAACCCTAAATAAGTGGTATCAAAGTGGTTTATCTTCATCTTGCAAGAACTATTAGACATGAGAAATATATTTTATTCTATACATTAAATTTTGAGAACCATTAGAATACCTAGTAACTCATTTCAAAATAGTCAAACCAATACATGATGAGATATGTTTAGTTATTAAGAGAAAGATTAAAGAAGCACTTGTAGACCAACAACATATTTTGCTCAAACAATTTACCAAAATCCTTAAATAGGTTATAGTTTCATTGGTCTTATCATGAAGTAATTTTTTTGGTGGTCAATTCTTCACCAAGTTTCAAGTAAACTATATTTTCATGTGTTTGAGGGTAAAATTAATGCAAAAATTATAGAAAAGTGATCGGATCAAATTATATTATTATTTTTCCATGAATGATTTTTTTGACAAAAAGAAAATTAAGATTTTACTCTTGAAATCTTCTTCACCTATCAATAAGTAGTGGAAATCCTATGCACTTTATGAGAAAGGCCAGATATGAGGAAAATCTAAGCCAATAGTGAATCAATACTTGAAATAATTCAAGGATTTTTTTTATATTGAATATGTATATGATGATTATTATATGTAGTGATCACAATTATGGCAAGGATATGACTAGTCAATCCAAGCCTACATTGATAATTTATATTAACTCTATACAACGTTGGGAACATTTCGGTTAGAAAATAATCAAGTCTCAAAGTACTATAGTAGATTATAACTATCCATTCAATCCAAACTCATGCCAACCATTAAGGAAGTTCAATCATAAGGACAAACAACAAAGAACCTTTCTGTCAAATAAATCACTACCTTTAGGCAAGAGCAAGTTATCCAAGACAAGTAAATGGTGTGAGACATAGAAGTATTAGTCACATTGACATAGAGTTATACTAAAAAAATTGGTTACAAAGACTAGAATAATGATGATGATGATGAAAACATTACATAGAATAATTGACACAAATACTAGCTTCCTATTCAACACTACATGAACAACTCCCATAGTATAAGAAGCTAAATTAGAGCGACTATTTTATTCATAGATGTGGGTGCAAGGGAAAACACTAAATTTTATGATTTATGGTAGAAGCATGGACCTCTAATTTATCCATAAACAATCAAGAAACTAAATTTTCCAATCATTCCTCATTCACAACCCTACAAATTGGGATACTTTAGCACTTACACCACTTAAGATATACACATTAAAAGCTAATTAATTTTTTTTATACAATAATCATAATTTACAAGAGGATATAGTTCATGATGTGGTGCTAATAGAGGTCTATAATGTGCTCCTTAGACATTTATACATGCATAATCACAAGTTTATGTATAATGTTGATCCATTCTCCATAGTTGCATTAGTGGGTAGTAATAGACTCTAATTCCTAAAGGAATTCATGCTCAAGACATGCCATTCCAAGTCTGAGAAAGATTATGTCATACAACTATAGATACTCAAATTTTGTACTTCATTTCCAACTAATGCAAAACTTGTTGCAAGAAAGATATACTAGATTCTAGATGAAAGAAATTTCATATTACCAATACTAGAAAATATTTTTTCTCTGGTTCTAAATGTGGTGATTTTATTGTGACTTGATCTCCCTAGAGCTTTAGATTATATGATCAAATTATAATTTTATTATGTAATTATAAATTCATGAAGAAAAATATTATAGAAGAGAAATATATTCAAACATAACATATACAAAAACATATGAGACACAAGGTTTAACTTGGGAAACCCTTTCAAGTAAAAATACAACAAAAGAAGAGAGCCAACAATTGTATTATTTTATAAATAGAATCCAAATATAATACAATCATCTCCTTATACTTGTTTCCTTAATCTATAGGCATCTAGAGTACAACCTCTACATATGCACTCCTTAACTACATATTCCTCACAACACCATAAAATTATAATAAAAAATCATATCATAAACCTCCTCTATTTTATGTACAATATTAAATGTATATCGAGTTATTCCTTGGAATCCTAATTGATTCCATATTCTAACCACCTTAGATTGTATACCATCACCTAACTAAACAATGCTTTGTCATGACATCATACTGACCACATGCCACTCACATGAGGGTTCTCTAAATGGAAAAATACTCATCAATCTAGACACCCTCACAAATAATCTAAGCCAAAAGATTTTGACCAATCATCTATTGTATGAAGAATATTGAAATAAAGTCCCTTATGGTATTACCAAGACCGTTTCCATGGATTTTAGTATAAGAGGCAACAATATCATGATCCATAGTACTAATCCATAACACCTTGTAAAACATCTACAGGCCTCTATTGTCACCATATGAACTCTAGAAATGCCATACATAAACTAACAACATTACAAATACTCTAATAATATACCTATATAAAATAAAATAACCATAACTAAATTTCATGTGATCTCTATCATGGCTTCAACAAGGTATAACACACCTTCAAGCCTAATTCCCACTATATTTTATTGCATATGCTAATAATTTCATTCTATTGTCTATGATAAATATTCTACATTATAAGAACTCTCTTTGCAAGTGAATAGAACACCAGATTCCTAAAAAAATTCCACTTGATATTTATCATAGGAGATTTATCAAATAAATTGAGAAGAAACTAGACACAAGAAAGGAATAATCTATTGCATCCCTACACCACAAAAAATTATAGTACTCATTGGTTTTATCAAAGGGTCAACTATACTAATCATAGTATCAACTTTTTCCATCTAAATATTCTTAGGCTAAATGGTTAAGAAAGATAAATAAAGAAATATGGCTTTTTGTGGACTTCAGGGACCTAAATAAGGTGTCACTCAAGAATAATTACTTGTAGAACTCAATGAATAAAATCCTAAAAAAGGCGGTTAGTTCTAATAAATTCTCCATGTTAGATGGATTCTCAACTTTCAATCAAATTCTAGTGAAATAAGATCAACATAATATGGCCACAAAACAAGGCACCTTTGCCTACCAAAAAATATCATTTGGTGTTGCCTACCAAAAGAGAATACAAAGAAGAGAAATATGATTAATTAGTGAGGAACACCAACAACTAGGTTGGGTTGGAGAAAGAATCAAGTATCTTCAAAGAGGAAAATATGTAAAGGATTAAATTCTAGAAAAATCAAAGCATTGAAATTACAAACAACACAATACAAATAAATCAAGGAGACCTTATTAAAACAAAATTGATGGAGTAACATTAAGGTGCGTAGATGAAGAAACAATTCCAACTCTTCTTAAAGAATTTCACCAAAGTCTATTAGGTGGAAACTATTCTACACAAATAGTAGTAGTCAAAATTATGAGAGTAGGATATCATTTTCCACAACTATTGGTTCTTATAAGTGAGTAAGAAGCTAATACAAGTATCAATTCTAAATTAGTAAAATAAGAAAACACCTCTTCCCCTAAATACTTTATCTACAAATTAGACATTTATCTTACATGGCCTATACTTCATCAAAATTATTGACCCCCCATTCATCATATGCCACATATTCATCTTGATTGTCACTAACTACTTCACTAGATGGATTAACATTATAGCACTAAAGAATGTAACGAAATAAGTTATCATTGATTTTCTAAAAGAGATAATCCTAAGGTTTGGAGCACTAGAAATTATCATAAAAATAGTTCCAATGCATATCTAGGAGTAAGTATCACCCATTTTCTCATGAGCATAGTATCTACTTGAAAACATTATCAAACTACCATCCGTAGGGAAATGTATTGATAGAATCCACCAACGAGAACCTAATGAGGTTCATCAAGAAGAAAGTAATTTATTCTAAGAGGTAATGGGTTGAGCACCTTAAAAGGAATCCCTCTTGGAAGATAGTATAATATTAAATTAGGCTATAAGAGCATCTAATTCTTCTCTAGTCTATGGAAAAAGGTAGGGTTACTGAATTCACTTGAAATCCTAGATATAGAAGTGATGTAAAATGTAGAAATTGATGAACATGGTGTAACATATGCTAGGTTGGATGAATTACTTAAATTATAGGAGTGAAGAATGGTAATATAGGACCAATTAAGCAAGCACCAAAGCACATTAAAACAATAGTTTAATAAGAAGGTTACAATGTAAAAAATTAGGGTGGGTGACTTGATACTAAAAATAGGACTGGAATAGACAAAAATCTAGGTGAAATGAGAAGTTGGAATCTCTTTGGAGTGGCCCATATATTATCATATCATACATGTAGTTGAATGCATGTGATCTATCCATGCTTGATTCAAAGCTACATTAGGAATCCTAATGAATATATATCACACAAGTATCTCCTCATCCCTCTAAATACCTCATATCTTTTTTGTAAATTTACTCCCATACCCATGTAAATTCCATTTATTTTATTTTCCCTACTATATATATAATATTTTCCTTCCCTATGTTTTTTATTTTGATTGCCCCCCCTAAATATTGGCTAGCTACCCATCAACTTATCCTACAAGTTTCCTTATGTTGATCAAATTTTCCCATGACATGGAGCTCCATGGGAAAAATTATGCTAACATCCTTAAATTTGACAATATTTTTTTAATATAAATCCTTATTCCAAAACACAATGCCATCCATTGATCATGCCACAATGACTTGATCTTCTGACTCTTGCTAAATTATTGTGCAAAGTTAGAGTTTGAGTTCCTACAAGTCATATGATGTTCCAAACACTCTAATCTAAGTTACAATTTCTTATTAGTCCTTCCTGGAATAAATAAAATATACAATATGAACCATTGATCATATCTTTTAGGTTTGATCTAACAAATCCAACTATTTTAAGGAAGTGAAAATAAAATTATTGAGACATCCATTGTGAAAAGAGTTTTAATCTTAGCCATTGGTTGCAAAATTTAGAAATTTTATATGAATAAAGGATGAAAATTCATCATCAATTGATGATCTTGCCACATTAGATTTATCCAACAACTCACACTATTTCAGCAAAATTTTGAGATTTACCAAATTTAGAATCCTTAGGGATGTCAAATGAGACTTCAATAAGAAATGATACCCGTCCATTCAAAAGGAAAAAGACACTCATTCAAATAAGAGTTGAATTCTAAGCAAATGTCAATGCCTTACAAGCTACAATGGAAATATAATATAGGAAGTAGACCAATCATAGGCATGCCACATCATCCTTATAAATAATAATGTAAATAAAATTATAAATATATATTTAATAGGATATAACTACTTTATAATAGGTCTAATAAACTTATTTTTAGTTTGAATTAAAAAATTTATTACTACCTATTTTGGGTACATTACAAACTATTTTTCAAATGAGGTGGTGTATAAGTCTTTGCATAACCATTAAGTTTTAATTTGATTCAAATTTACCTTGAGAAAATAGATGAGAAATACCCCATACACTATAAGAAAATGAGATAAGGGGAAATAATCCATCAAGAAACTTCTTATCCTTGCTCCACCACTAAAAATAGGGGGAAAATACCACCATAAGGTAGACCTCACATATTCCTCCTTCATATCCCTATAACCAAGTGAAAACATGGCCACCCTTCCATACTCCCACATTGTTAGCCTAGACATTGTTAGGAATAGGGTGTTGTACGCCTTGCACAAGAAAGAATAATTTTAATTATGTAAAATAAATATTTATATGTGGTGCACCTTTAGGAGACGTGTTTAACCACATTAAATATTTATTTAGGTCCACTTTTAAATTTGTATGTAACATTGGTCAGATAATTTATGTGTGGGATGCACATGGGAAAATATTTAATATTTATGAAACCTTGTACCAAAAAGTAAATGGGATCAATGGTTTTGAGGCACATGGTTTTTTTGTGTGAGCTTGATTATATAAAAGCAAGCACATGTTTAGTGATTGAGGCTATCTAGTTGGCTTGTTTGGCTTGGTTGTCCTTCTATTGAGCTCTCTTTTGAAGAGTGCATATGTGAAACATCTCATGTGAAGTGTGGATGCATGCTTGGACACATAGAGGATGCATTATAGGAGCTTGATATTTCAAAAGTATTCATGGAGACTTTGTAAGTGTATTATAATGTTTTCATTGTTGAATAAAACATTGAGTGTGGATGATTTTGTAGGCCAATTTTTTCCCTCTAGAAGGTTTTCCCAAGTTATATCTTGTGTTATCTTGTAGGTATGTCTTTTATATTTGTATATGGTTATTATGTAAGCTTTTATGCATGATTTTATATCACGAGGTTATTTAGGAAATAATTTGATCGACCTATATTATTTTCCTAATACGTGGCATTACAACCATGGTTGTGGTTGAGGGATGTGAGAGATTCGTGCTTTTTTATAACCCGTGTATGAGTAGATCTCATGTAAAGTTGAAGCCATGACAATGGTAGAGATATTTCAAACATTTTAAGGTATGATATGTGTTATGTAGGTTGTTATTTGTGGATTTGGAGTTATGTGGTTTGCATATTTGTGGTGAATTTACAAATATGGGGTTTAAAAATGAGTTGTAAAAAGGGATTTTCATAGGCATTCCCCATGAGGGTTTTGTGGGGAAGTTCCATAGGTGATCCCCTAGGACAAAATGAACCTTTTCATTGGATCCAAAAGGCCCAAGAGATAAATATTGACATAAAATTTGGCCTATTTTAGCCATGGTGACAAAAATAAAAAATTTGCCCCCTCCCCTATTTAGCCATATGGTTGTATAGTCATCATTCTATAGAGAAAACAAATAAAACAAAAATTAAAACTTACATAGAATAGTTTACTAAAAAATATTAAATTTTTTGGTGGTTTAAAAACCCCCCATACTCCTTGTGCAGTCAATACTACACCAACCAGAGTATCAACCCTTGACCAATGGTCAATAGTCATTGGGTTGGAAAGCTCAACTTAGGGTCCCAACCCTCAATCCTACCCCCTGATGAAGGGGGCTTGAGCCATAACCCCCATAGGTTAAAACCAACAAAACTAAAACAAAATAAAAAATTCAAACAATTTTAATAAAACTTGAATTTTCCCACCACCATCTTGCTCATGTGCTACCACTACCCGCCTACCACTACTAGTCAACATGATAATAGTCATACTATCAGTTGTATAGTCACCTACCTTGACCCCCCTTTAGCATAGTTGAGTGGTTTTCTTTCTGGGGGCATTCATTTCACCAATGGTATTGATTTTTTAATTTATAATAGTCATTGGAAAGCTCTCTCTAAGAATTACATATTGGTACAAGTTTGGTTAATAATTTTTTCTATTTTTGTCATATTTTGGCACTATGAAGCCAATAATTGCTCTAAAAAACTTAATTGGTCATAAATTTCACATACATAATCATATTTTAAATTTCAAATATGTGAAAGAGAGAATTTTTAAAGTAATACGTAGTGGATCAAGTGGTTTTTCACTTGGATGAATAGAGAGAGGATTGTACTTGTCTGATCACTTGTAGGAGCCTAAGATTCAAGGTGTGATTACATGAGCATCCATATGAATTGGAGGGAAAAAACTTGAGGGAGTATATTTTTATGAGATATAGATAATGGTACATCTAGGTATTAGATTTGGTGCTTCTTGATATAGGTTTGCATGTGTTTTCATAGTTTGGACTTTAATGAAGATAGATACACATACATTATCTTCTATTTTGAGGACATGGTTGACACACATGTGAGACTTGGAGTCTTTGTACAATGATAGTTGATTATAAGTAAAATGATGATGATGATTATAGTGTCATGGATGTTCATGTGTATTTGAGAATTGACACAACATGATCATGTATGTGATTGATAGGTGGTGGTGTGATTTAGATTTATGAGGTTTTTCTTATCTCCTATATGCTTGATTGGTTCCTTGGCTATTGTACTTGATTGTGGTTTTCTTATGAAATCATATCTACAATTAATTTGGTTTTTGCGTCTTGAGGTCTACAAGTTATATTATTGTTTATCTTAGTTTTCATGTTACTAACGCGATGGAAAGTTTATATTTTTCATTGATTGAGGATCAATGCGTTATATGTTGTTTAGGTCAGCCACCCATTTAATTGTAGTGGGATTACTTGGTTGTGAACTATCTATATCCATAGGTATTTTCAGTGTTGTTTTAGATTTAGTTACCTAGCCTTTTGGTATGTTCCAATGGGATGAGAGAATTGATGGATGAGTAGAGCACTTGGATAGTCATATATGGGGAATTGTTAAATATTGTTTGTCACAATGTCATGGATAGCTTGGTTACATGATTTTGTATGATATTTATGTTTTGGTTGTGGTTGTATCTTCTTGGATTGGACATATTGGTTCTACTTTATTTTTTGAAGCTACTAGTATTATTGTTGAGTGTGTGTGGACCATGGGTGATCTTCATTTATGAGATCATTTTCGTGATAGCATGGAGAGCTTAATATCACATTTCAATGGGAGCTTTGGAAGTGATATCAATTCATCACTTTGTGATGGACGATCTTCTGCAACTATGGTTGTTGGTGTCATAAAGGAGCTCTTAGATCCTATTTGTTGCAAGATTTCTTTGGTATTTTTTAGTTTCATTGTCAAGATATGGTTATCTTCATGTGATTGGAGATGTTGACATATGAGTTAGCCATGGAGAAATCTTGAGTATTCGGTTGAGTTGTTAGGTTTATGACTTTTAAATGTTTGACTAGTGATCCTTGGTTGAGAGTATGTTTGGTGCTATACCATGGAGGACTCTTGATCATGTATTAAATTATTTCCATGATATTGGTATATCATGATGTCACATTGATGTGTTTCTAATTACACATATGGGTAATTCAAGCTTTAACAATGGTCTAGTTATTTCTCTTTGTAATTAGTATGTTGGTCATTTTCTTGGGAGCTTCATGAGAGTGCAGTGTTGCATTTGGATCTTAGCATATATTGGTAATTTTTAATTTCTCATGGATACTTGGAGACTTGGGTGAGGTATTTTTTGAGACAAATACTATTTGGAGGTTTTGTTAGGAATTTCAAGGAACCTTCATTTGGATATGGATGTGAGTTCATGGTGGACCTATAGAGGATATTTTTCTTGGAGAGAGACATTGTGGCTTGGTGTATTCTAGATGAGCAATCTCATTCCCCACTCTTGATCTAATCAAAAAATAATCATCTAAGAGGTATTTCCCATCCTAAATTTCATAGGTTAAGACCTATAGCATATACTTTCACAATGAGTGGAGAAAATCACTTAAGAAGCAAGAATGGAGTGAGTATAAAATAATTTTATAGCGGAACTATATATAGAATATTGGCCACATAGGAAAGAGGCTAAGAGAGCACATGATATATGATGAGAAATATGAACATCTATATAATCACACCCATCCAAGACCCACCTCATCTTACATAGCTCCAAAATATAAGGGGATAATTGAATTTTCCTCTTTGATAGGTAGAAGAAGTTGAACTAAGTCCTCCCAAATTTATAGAAACAAAATATAAGTGCTAAACCAACCTTGCATTACATTTGCAAAGGATTTAGGAGATTCATAACTAATCATTAAAACTCTACAACAACAACAACAATAGAAACAAGAGATATCAATGACCACTATAGTTATGATTACAAGATAAGTCTTGAGTGGAAAAACATCCAAGAGATATCCCAAAATGAGAGGGTAGTTTACCATTCCTATATCCTCATAAAAAAGGAGCCCAATAGTGAAAAAATCAATTTCAAGTTATACCCAATGGGATGATGATCCAAAATCGGAGAAAATTAAAAAGGAAAAAAATACGGACAAGCCACCAAAGAAAAAGGTTGAGGAAAGGGATAAGGAACTAGAAGAAAATAAAAATTGTAGCTTGGTGATTCAACCACATAGGTAAGTATTCCTCCCTGTTTTCCTCATTTTTTAACTCATCCCTCTCCTTCCCCTTCTCATTCATAATATCTCTTTTTCCTCCCATATCCTAATACCCTCTTCCCCTTCTCCTACCTACTTTCTAACCCCTTCATCCCTATACACCTATTTATACCATTTACTATGAATATAACCACACAACAACAACAATTCATGCAACCACCCTCAATAATCCATTACCCACCCCAATACTACTATCCATAATTCCCTTCCCCAACTAGCCACATACCTCAATTTCCACTGTTTGGTGTATACCTTCCAAATTCCCATGCCATCACCTCCATGAGTATTATATCCTAAGCCCCTATCTCCCATAAGTGTTGTGCATCCCTCTACTCCTGAAGTATCAGTTCTCATTCACACTATATAGTAGGTGGCCCCAAAAACTCCAATATTCTACTTGAGGGATATCTAATTATCTCAAGGTGTGACTATGATAAGGGATCATGTCACTTATCAATAATTAGATGAGTCAAATGTAAGTAGTCATATAACAAAAAGAAGAAAGGAGAAATAGAAAAATAGATGTTTCCCTAGCAACCAAGTGAGTCAAAATAAAATATGATCTAGAGTAGAATTCCATGTATTTTAAACACTTTGCACTACTAATAGTGTTAAAAATTAGGATCTTAGGATACTAATCATTGTATTAAAAATATAAAATAAAGAAAATGAGAATCATACTAGCATAAATTTTACATATTACACAAGATATACATGGGGAAAATCCTTTTAGGTAAAAAACCTTATAAATCATCATTTTATTAAAATAATTATAAAATAGTTTATTAAATAAATAGATTAAACTTAGGGACACTCCTTTACATACTTCTACATGGTCAATAAACCTCTTGCGCATAGTGATATAATTCACTATAAATATCCAAATTCACATACTCTCAAATGAGAGAGAACCTCCTTAAATATAGGAGAAATGGTGGACAAATAACTTAAGGGATATTAGTCACACCTATTCAAAGCACCCATTCATAAATACTTAATAATATAATAGTTATTAGATTATTAATTATTCAATAGTATATGTTTTATAATATAAGATTTTATAACCTTATATTAAAAAAATATATAAATTTTATAAGGGTATGAACCATAATAACATTATGTTCTAGCACTCCCCCTTAATGTTAATAGGGGGAATCAATGAAGTACCCAAGTAACATAAGTCTTCTTTGATATAAGTCCTAATGAGCTTAAGCAAGTCCTAACAGGCAAAACATAAGACCTCTAGTGTCCTTTTGGAGATCAAAGAGAAAATATATTTTAGCCACCTACATCATTAGGTATGTTAATATTCATTGGCGTATAATCAGTCATATGTGATGAAATTGATAAGATAATTTTTTTGATAAGCACATGTTTTTAGTCATAAATTCATTAGAGATGACTAACTTGTGTTGGAATACTAAGTTCTCATATATCAAATAATTTATGATATTGATATACTCATTCTTCATTCAAGAAACAAATATAAAATGTTAAGGTATATCATATCAAGTTAGATATATTTACATCTTAATGATTTCACATAAATATATGTCTAAATGGAACATCATTTCTTTGGCATGTAGTTAATTTTCTGAATTATTACTATATGTTTAGTATCTTGACTATTTTCTTGAAAGAAACATGACAAATTATTCATGTTTATGTTCATAAAAATATCTTATGATCTCCTTGTAATGATCATTGTATTATATACAATCAAATTGAATATATTCTAGATTTATGAGGAATACTATATGCTCATTGGAAATTGACAAATGCATATTAAAAATAATCTACACCAAGAATTAAATTTATTTGATTGTTCTGTTACTGACTATGTCGGTGATCCCCTTTATAGTAAATCTACCATAGACTATGTCTTCAAAATAAATGGTGTAGGTACTCTTACATAGATGGTGTAATACTTTAGAAAAAAGCTATCTTCTAAGGTTTATTAATCAAAGCCCAAAATACAAATGTAGCTCTTAAAGAATCAATATGGCTTTGAATATTTATGGAAGAGTTTCAACTAGATACTTTTAAAATCACCACCTTACTATATGATAACTGGTGTTATTTTACTCTTCCCAAAGAATCTCATTTCCAAAGAGATAAAAGTGCTTTGAAAAATATGGGAACCTCACTCAAGAAAAAATATTTCATCATAAAAGTTCTCTTCAATTCTATTCAAGAAAAAGCATTTTATGATAAAAAAGGATTGGAATCTTAGCCATCTAATATTAAACCTTTGTGTAGTAAAAAATTCTCCAAAATTAAATGAATGCTTGAGCTTAGGTGTGTTTCAAGAATAAAAAGAGGAATGAAAGTGTTATCATTGATGTCATTCGGTTAGCTGGTTATTTACTATATGTTGAGGATATTGAGAAAATTGTATAAAAAGAAGATTACAGGTTGTCAGCTATTGAGGTTGTTGGTTTGGTGCTTGTGAACTATGTTCTAGATGAGGTTCAGAAGAATTATTTTTGGTCTGGATTTCTCTTTATGGTTCAAGAGTTGTGTTGCGTTGGTCTCATTGAAGATGGTTTTGGCATTTGGAAGCATCGATCTTAATTGATCTACGTGTTTTACATTGGTTTGGTTGACCGTGTGTCAAGCACTACATTCAAAGTTGATGAAGCCCCTTGGATCTATTTTGGGTCTCGGTGAAGCGTGTGTTTGGGTCACTCTCATTCTAATTCCACCCTAGGATGTTTGGACCCGACCTAATTTGAATTTGAAGTTGGATGGTCGACTTTGTATCTTTTCAAAGTTGGGGAATGGTATAAATATAGAATGCGCTAGCAATGAAAAGTGTACATAAGAAAATAAGGAAGATAAGTGAAAGAGAAGACACGAATTTGATGCTATTCTGAAAGTGTGTGAGTTATGTGTGTGGTTGATCAGTGCGAAGCTTAATGCTAAGTTTCTAAATGTAGTGAGTAGAAGGTGAACTCTATCATTCATGCAAGTGGATATGTGATTATGGTGGAATCTTTTGTTGCATTGGGATTGTTATCTCTTTGTAACAAGTCTTCTTTGTCTTATTTGTATCTCTGTGGTAGTGAGCCATCCAGGTTGTAGACCTGTGGACAGTGAGTCCTTTCTTCAGACAGTGAGCCTTATTCCAAGCAGTGAATCTTTTTGTAATCGGTTTTGATATTCTCTATAGTGTGAGTTAATCCTCACTGTGGTTTTTCCCTCATTGGATTTTTCACATAAATCTGGTGTTATTGTGTTTGTGCATGGCATTTGATGGTTAACCATTTAATCAGTTTATATGTTAGTTTCGGTAATTGAATTTAAGGTTTAAATTTGTGACAACTGATTCACCCCCCTCTTAGTTGTCCTATCCAACAATTGGTATTAGAGCTTGGTTCCTTGGTGAAGAGCTTAGCTGCTTGAAGAAGGTCCGAGATGGCTAGAAAAATGATCTATGATTATCCGAGGTTTGATGGAACTAATTATGGTATCTAGAAAGTATTGATGAAAGAATATCTAGAGTATTGAGGATTTGATGTAGAGAAAGATTATAAGGAACCCTACAATCCTCCTTCTAATGATCTGAGTACACCTAAAGAAATTAGAGCACATGAAGCGAATAATAAGGCAAATTTCATCTTGAAGAATAGTCTGGCACATTATGAGTTGATAAATGTGAAAAAATTGAAGACAACTAAGGAAGTTTGGGATACTTTAGAAAGAGCACATGATGGTGATGAAAGGGTAAAAGAGGCAAAATTATAGAATCTGGAAACACAATTTGATCTTTTACACATGTCTGAAGATGACAATATTAAAGCCTGTGTACAGAGATTGGATGAGCTTGTGGTTGGAATGCGATCCCTTGGCACTACTATAGGTGAAACTAGATTTGTAAAGAAGATTATCAGAACTCTTCCTGATGCTTTTCAATGAAAAGGTGAGTGCTATTGAGCAAACTACAGATTACAAGACTTGTACCAAGGATCTGCTACTAGGATTTTTGACATCTTATGAAATGAGGAATCCAAATCTAAGAAGTGGAGATAAAGCAAAGATTGCTTTTAAAGCTACAAAACTAAAGATTTGGATGAAGATAAATTTGATCAAATCAAAGCTAACTTTGTAAGGAGAATGAGAAAAGGCTTCGGTAAGTATAAAGGTAAATTATCCTTTAAGTTCTTTAGTTGTGGAGAAATTGGTCACTATGCTGCAAAATGTTCAAAAAGAGCCAAAAGGAATAAACAAAGATATGAGGAAAAGAAGAAAGGAAAGAAGATTAACATAGCTTACTATGTGAATGAGAATGCTATTATTTCAGATGAAGATTGAGAATATGAAGATCCAGATGACAATGAATGCTTGTTCTTGGCGATTAAGGATGAACCTACTTCTACTAAATCAGAAAGACAGTCAAAAGAAAGTCCTTTGGAGAAAGAGAAATAGAAACAAAAGGAGAAAGATGAAGGTACGGTTATCTCTACCCTACATGCTAAACAAGAAAAGAGTTTTTGGGTAGTTGATAGTGGTTTCTCACATCACATGACTGGTAACAAAAGTAAGTTTGTGAAACTTGAAAAATATGATGGAGGTTTGGTTATGTTTGGAGATGATACTGGTGCTAAAATTTGTGGAATAGGTTCAGTAAATTTTGATGGCAAGCATCATACTAACGATGTTTACTATGTTAAGGGTTTAAGGCATAATTTGTTGAGCATTGCTCAGATGTGCATAAAAAGATATGATCTTGTGTTTAAGGATGAGAAATGTGAAATCTAGAAAGGATCTAGAATAGTGATTGCTACAGGGAAGAAATATGAAGGGAAAATTTATTAGCTTAAAGGTGCTGACGGACAATGTTTTATGACTCAAATAAATGAAAATTGGCTATGACATAGGAGAATGTGGCTATGGCATAGGAGAATGTGTCAAATGAATTTTGATAACTTGGAAAGAATCAATTTTGTTTAGGCCATGAGAGATCTACCAAGAATTACAAAGCCTATAAATGCTATCTACAGGAATTGCCAGTTTGGAAAGAAAACAAGAAGTCATTACAGATCAAGAGAACAATCTACTACTAGATTATTGGATTTGGTGCATACAAAAATTTGTGGTCCTATGAGAGTGTGAAGTCTACTTGGTGAAAGGTAATTCATTCTTTTAATTGATGATTATTCTAGATATACATGGGTTACATTTCTAAGAGAGAAATCAAATGCATTAGATAGATTCAAGGCATTCAAGGCTATGGTTGAAAATGAAGTGAATTTGAAGATTAAATGCTTGAGATTTGATGGAGGTGGAGAATTCACCTCCTATGAGTTCAATATATTTTGTGAAGTGCATCATATAAAGAGACAACTATATGCTTTGAGAACTCCTCAACAAAATGAAGTTGTTGAAAGAAAAATAAGAACAGTTCAAGAAATTGCTAGGTCAATGATCATTGAAGTTAGATTACTAAAATTTTACTGGAAAGAATCCATTCACACTGATGTATATGTATTCAATCGAGTTCAGGCAAGAGAAAACAATACAAAGACTCCCTATGAGCTATGGCACGAAAGAATCCCTACAGTCAAATATTTCAGGGTATTCAGAAGAAAATGCTATATCAGAAGAGATGAGGAAACTTTGGGCAAGTTTGATGCAAGAAGTGATGAAGGAATATTTCTTGGATACTCTATTGAGAGAAAGGCATACATATGTTTCAACAAAAGACTGAGGAAAATCCTAGAAATCTCGAATGTGAAGGTTGATGAAACAGTAAAGAATTCTATTGATATTGACGGATATATGTCTGATGAACATGACCGTGCAAGAATATAAGAGGTTGTGGAAGAATAGGATAAATATGATCAAGAAAACCAAAATGAAAGTGAAGAAGATGCTTTAGTGATATCCCCTAGGAAACCAAAATGTGTACAGAGGAATCATTCAAAAAGTCAAATTATTGGAGACACGACAAAAGGTGTGTTAAATAGAAGCAAAGTTGTTGCTAAAGTAAATTTGTGCTTATTCTCTGAGATTGAGCTGAAGTCAGTAAGTGAAGCCTGTAAGGATGAACATTGGAAGGAAGCAATGAAAGAAGAACTTTTGCAGATTGAGAAGAATCAAACTTGGGAATTGGCCCCAACACCGACAGATAAAAACATTATTGAATAGAAATGGGTATTCAAAAAAAAACTAAATGAGAATGGGAAAGTTGTTAGAAACAAAGCAATTCTTGTGTGCAAAGGCTACTCGCAAGTAGAAGGTATAGATTTTCAGGAGAATTTTTCCCTGGTAGCAAGAATGGAAGCTATAAGGATGTTCTTGGCATTGGTTGTTTATAAGGATTTCAAAGTCTATCAGATGGATGTTAAGTCAACATTTTTGAATGGTGAACTAGAAGAAGAGGTCTACATGGAACAACCAGAAGGATTTTAGTTAACAGACCAACCAGATATGGTGTGTAGATTGAAGAAATATTTATATGGATTGAAGCAAGCTCCTAGAGCTTGGTATGCAAGTCTAGATAAGTACTTGAGTTAGGAAGGATTTAACAAAGGTACGACATACAATAATTTATACTTCAAGACTGAAAATGATAGAATCTTGATTGTTGTTGTGTATATTGATGGCATTATCTTTAGAGGGAATGGAAAGATGTGCAATATGTTTGTAAAATAAATGCAGAAAGAATTTGAAATTTATGTGTTTGGCAAGATGAATTTCTTTCTTGGGCTACGGATTAATCAATTAAAGGAAGGAATTTTCATTTCACAATCTAAGTAAGTGAAGGAGATGTTGAAAATATTTGGAATGGATGGTTCCAAACCGATAAGTACCCCTATGATGACTAGATGTAATTTGGGAAAAGATGATTCACCTAAGACTGATCAGAGCAAGTATAGATCTATGATTGGTGGACTGTTGTATTTGACTGCTAATAGACCAAATATTATGCATGCGGTTTGTCTTGTGGCTAGATTTCAAGAAGATCTGAAGGAAACACATGTTATTACATTTAAAAGGATATTCAAATATTTGAAAGGCACTCCGGATTATGGGTTATGGTATCCCAATGATACTAATTTTATACTTAGTGCTTATACAGATGTGGATTGGGTTGTAAGTATAGATGACAGAAAGAGTACTAGTGGTGGTGCATTCCTTCTTGGATGTAGATTAGTGGCATGGTTGAGTAAGAAGCAATATTCAGTTTTTTTGTCTACTATTGAAGCTAAGTATATTGCTATTGTATCTTGTTGTACACAATTTTTATGGATGAAGCAAACATTGAAAGATATCACAGTGTGGTATGATGATCCTATTTCTATCTTCTGTGATAAAAAAAAGTGCAATTAAAATTTCGAATAATCTTGTAATGCACTCAAGAACGAAGCATATATCTATTAGGTATCATTTCTTGAGAGAGAAGGTCATGGAAAATGAAGTCAATCTCGAGTATGTTTCAACAAAATATCAGATTGTGGATATATTCACAAAGGCTCTTCCTAAAGATACTTTTGAGTATCTCTGGGATAAGCTAGGGGTTATTGCCCATCCTTTTACAAAATAAGATGCATTTGGAGATGCATCAATATGGTGGATTCATGGTTCTATCTTTTTGGACTAATGTTTTTGGTGGTTACCTCTCAGGGGGAGCAAACAATTTTTGAAGTGTTGTCATTATGAGTATTATGCTTTCATGTCAAATGAAGTTTCAATGAACATATCTTTTTTTCCTTTTCCATTGATGTAAAAGGTGGAGAGAAAGAGCATGTGAAAAAGAGAGAGGGAAGTAGGTGATGATCTTCTAATGGGGAGAAGCAAAATACAAACCTTGAGAAGTATTTTCAGAGCTAGTATGTGTCTTTGATGGTTTTTCACATATTGTGTTGCCATCAATGACAAAGGGGGAGATTGTTGCAAGAATGGAAAGAGGAATGAAAGTGCTGTCATTCATTTCAACCAGTCAGCTGGTTATTTACTATATATTGAGGATATTGAGAAAAATGTATAAAAAGAAGATTACAGGTTGTCAGTTGTTGAGGTTGTTGGTCAAGTGCTTGTGAACTATGTTCTAGCTGAGGTTCAGAAGAATTGTTGTTGGTCCAGATTTATCTTTATGGTTCGAGAGTTGTGTTTCCCTGGTCTTATTGAAGATTGCTTCAGCATTTGGAAGCATTGAGCTTAATTGATCTATGTGTTTTACACTGGTTTGGTTGATCGTGTGTCAAGCACTACATTTGAAGTTGATGAAGCGTGTTGGATCTATTAGGGGTCCTAATGAAGCATATGTTTGGGTTACCCTCATTCTAATTACACCATAGGATGTTTGGCGCCGACCTAATTTGAATTTGAAGTTGGATGACCAACTTTGTATCTTTTCAAAGTTTGGGAATGGTATAAATACAAAATGCGCTAGCAATTAAAAGTGTACATAAGAAAGGAAGGAAGATAAGTGAAATAGAAGACATGAATTTGATGCTATTTTGAAAGTGTGTGAGTTATTTTTGTGGTTGATTAGTGTGAAGCTTAATGTTGACTTTTCAGATGGCGTGAGCAGAAGGTGAACTCTATCATTCATGCAAGTGGATCTATGATTGTGGTGGAATCCTTTATTGCATTGGGATTATTGTCTCTATGTAACAAGTCTTCTTTCTCTTCTTTGTATCTCTATGACAGTGAGTCATCCGGGTTGTAGCCTTGTGGATAGTGAGTCCTTACTTCAGACAGTGATCCTTATTCCAAGCAGTGAGCCTTTTTGTATTTGGTTTTGATATTCTCTATAGTGTGAGTTAATCCTCACCGTGGTTTTTCCCTCATTGGGTTTTCCGCGTAAATCTGGTGTTATTGTGTTTGTGCATTGGCATTTGATGGTTAATCACTTAATCAGTTTATATGTTAGTTTCGGTAATTGAATTTAAGGTTTAAATCTGTGACAAGATGTAAAGCTAAGAAAATTGCTTTTGCTCCAAGAACAGAAGACTGCGTAGGTTGTAAGAGGTGTGAATCGGCTTGTCCAACGGATTTCTTAAGTGTACATGTTTATTTATGGCATGAAACAACTCGCAGTATGGGTCTAGCTTATTGATTCATAAAAAAAGAAAAATAGTTAGATCCATCCCATACATATTTTTCATTCTCCATTCACCCCCTCTCTCAATTGTCCTATCCAACAAGGTGATTCCATTGAGGGTGAGTGTGCATGTCAATGACACCACCTAGTGGCTAAATCCTAGATATAAGTCCTAACGGGGATAAGAAAACTTCCTTATAGGAAAAAACAAGACCTATAGGAATTAACAAGTCCTTTGGGAGTATTTAAGTCCTAACATTCATAAGCAAGTCCTAATAGGCAAAACATGACATATAGGCATTAGTAAGTCATTTGGGCGTATTTAATTCCTAATAGACACAAAAAATTCCTAGCGAGCATAACATAAGATGTCTAGGAATTTGTAATTTCTTTGGGTATATTGTAAATTTCTCTCTTTTTAAATCTTCCACTTGTAAAAGCATTGCATTTTATAAGACTTGTTGGCACTATGTAATGAACTTGGGGTGAGGCTAATTTGGGGAGACTTGGGCTCTAATAATTTTTTTATAAGACCTCATAGCATCTTTTAAAAACACTAGGATTATAAGTTATGACAAGATTCCCATGTAGTCCAAAATAAATGGTTTTCATTTTGACATATATTTGTGTCCCTGTTTATCATTGTCAAAGAAGACCCAGGTTACTAGGGTACTTATTTTTTCTTTTATAAAAATTGACATGTAATGCCCCTATTAATATTAAGGGGGGGTATTAGAACATAATTTTATTAGGGATCAATACCCTTAATAAAATTATTTTCTAATAAATAGACAAACCCAAAGGTCAAATATAAGAAATGGAGGCCATCAATATCAACACCAAGGATTCATAAGAAAAGGTAAGATGGAGTTTCTATAATAAGACACCAAATGATTGTTGTCTCTTCTCTACTTTCATTAGAGAAGAAGCTAAAAAATAAATGTAATGAGCTATAAATGGCCAAGGAAGTTATGAAGGCTAGAAAAGTGAAGATGAGGACCCTTGATGGTAAAAAAACATTAGTAGTAGAAAGGACCATGGAAACAAGGACACATAGGCAAAGTAGTTTAAAAATTAAAGATGGTTTAGGTACATGCCCTTAGGTCATGTATATAGAGGTAAAGCTAATCATTGCCAAGGCTAAAAAGGATGCAGATGAGGCCATCACTAAAGATCCAAAAATAGGTAGAAGACCTATTAGAAATTAATATCTTAGGTTAATAATCATCACAATTAAAATATAAGATAAATGAATTGAGAATTATAAGATGTATAGATTTCGAATTTGACTCATGATATGAAAGAGAATTGCTGATCAAACTCAGAAAATCAGACTTATGCTTATACCTCTTCAATACATCTTCGTTGTCCTCTTTTTCCCTTGGAAGAAATAAAGACCTAATGGAAGATTCTCTTTGTTCCCTTGCATCATCTATCTGATTGCAACGTTCTTGGACTCTTTGGAGGCGTTGTCTTGCTTGGGCAGCAAGCATCTTTGCTTGGGTAGCTCTATGTACATGGGTACCTCATCAAAACTTGTTTTTTGTGACCCATCTTTGTATCATTATTTTTTTACATTTTTTTTGTAAGTTGCACTTAAGGGGGATTGTTGGTGTCAAAACACATTACACATTATATAATTGGAAAAAACTCTTTACAATAATAAAACCCCATAAATAATTATTCTATTATAAAACACTTAATGAATTATCTATAAAATTATAGAAAAAACCTGGAGATGTCCCTTCTCCTCACTTCCACATGACCAATACTCTCTTTTGCATAGATATAATTCTTTATAAATCTCCAAATTCTATGTTACCTCTCAATGAGAGAGGCTCCTTAAATATAGGATAAGGGGTGACAAAATACTTGTAGAGGTATTAGTGACACCTATTCAAATTTACCATTTATAAATAATTAATAATCTAATAAAATATTAGATTATTAATTATAAAATGGTATATGTTTTATATAAAGCATATAATAATCATAAGGTTTTAAAACCTCAAATTAGAATAATATATAAATGTTATAAGGGTATATGATCCTTGATAAAATTATGTTCTAACACATTACACAATATATAATTGGAAAAAACTCTTTACAATAATAAAACCCCATAAATAATTATTCTATTATAAAACACTTAATGAATTATCTATAAAATTATAGAAAAAACCTGGACATGTCCCTTCTCCTCACTTCCACATGACCAATACTCTCTTTTGCATAGATATAATTCTTTATAAATCTCCAAATTCTATGTTACCTCTCAATGAGAGAGGCTCCTTAAATATAGGATAAGGGGTGACAAAATACTTGTAGAGGTATTAGTGACACCTATTCAAATTTACCATTTATAAATAATTAATAATCTAATAAAATATTAGATTATTAATTATAAAATGGTATATGTTTTATATAAAGCATATAATAATCATAAGGTTTTAAAACCTCAAATTAGAATAATATATAAATGTTATAAGGGTATATGATCCTTGATAAAATTATGTTCTAACACTTCCCCTTAATGTTAATAAGGAGCATAACTTTTCAATTTATATAAAAAAATGGAGTACCTCGGTAAATTAGATCTTCTTTACTAAAGATAAATAGGGACATAAATCTATGTCAAAATGAAGATCATGCATTTTGGACTACATGAAGATCATCTTGTCATAATTTATTTAATCTCAGTGTTTTAAAAAATGATTCATTTAATAAGGTCTTATAAAAATTTATTGGAGCTTGTGACTCTTCAAACTAGCCTCCCCTAGGTTCAATACATAGTGATTAAAGGTCTTATATAACATAATGCTTTTACCAGTGGAAGCATTTATATGACTCTAGAGAATTGGTATTGCATAAATGTTTGATATATGATTGTTAGGATGCTAGCTCAGTTCTTCTTGATTATAGTATATCTTTCACCTGATATTAGTTTATCAAAATAGGATTGTATTTATAAACTAGATTCTTTAAGTTGAAAGATTTTTTTGTGAACTTCAATGTACTTTATAAATATGAGTCTTTATTAATATTAATTAGCTTTCATTATCATATAAAGTGGAAATTTTACTAGTATCTAGATGAAACTCTTCTAGTAATATCCTAAGCCACAATGATTCTTTTGTAGTCATCCTTGATTAAAGAGCTATACAAGATAATTGTTTAAGAACACTAGACATCTATGTGATAGCCTTGCACCATATTTTGAAGGAATGCCATAAGGTACATTTCAAAATTAATAGGATCACCAATACAATCAATAATATAATAAACAAAATATATTTTAAATATCAGTGTAAGAATAATAAGAGTAAATAATATTCTTTTTATTTATTTATAATGACCCTACATAAATCTAGATGTAAACCTATTTTATAAGTATAGTTTGATCTAGAAATTATTCATTTTATTAAAAATAATATAATTTCTCTTTTCTATTGACGATTTTAAGGTTTCAATATAAATATTTAATAGATTTAACAAGTAATTAAAAAATGATCATATTTTATTTTTTAAGTAAATAATTTGCATATTTTTCTTTGAGATACTTGTGATTGATACTATAATGTAGGCACTTCAAATGATGAAGATGACATAGATTTGATTATCTTTAATAATGAAAGGGAAGAATTGTTCACATAGAACAAGGGGGGAAAGTAGAGAAGACTATGATATATTTCTATAAATTATATTTTATTTAAATAGTTTGAGTTAGCCTCTTCCACACATACATTGATTGTCAAATTCAAATAGAGTAAGATGTGATTATAAATTGTATAAAAACAAAAAAAAATGATTTTTTTTCTTGGTTCAATTTGGAAGGTCTAGTTTTTTCTTTTGTTTATAAGATCTAATTAGTAGATTTGATGAAAGATAATGAGACTGAAAATGAATATGCATATGGAGCATGTGGATATGGAAAAGTGTCACCAGTCTATAGACATGCACTATCACATTATTATTGTAAGTATAAAACATAAATTTGCAAGCAAACTATATATCATAACGATATTAAGTCCAAAATCATATCCTACATAATTTTACATCTTAATATTTTGATAGAGATATGAACCCATATTAAAATTCACTTTAAAAATTTTGTGGTTAATTTTGATTTTGTGTAATGTGGAGTATACAACATTCGTATAACAAACGAGCCAAAGAATTTTCATGTAAGGTTAGGTGGACCTTGCCAATTCTTGTTGCCATCAAGTAGAGATTCATGAATTGTAAATTTTTATATTCAAAGATTTAAGTCTGATGAAGTGACTCATTGATTTACATCCATTGTGAATGGACAAAACATTGTCACATAATCCAATACACCTAATAATTCTTCCATTAGACTCTAAGAGTTTGCATCCATTGTGAATGAACGAAACATTGACATATAATCCAATAGGTCTAATGATTCTTCCATTAGACTCTAAGACTTAGCTTATGATATGAAAGGACATCTATAAAAATCAAACACAAAAATTGATTACAAATATAACATACCTATAAGTATATGTGATAAAAATAAACAATAAAAACATAATATCAAAGACTGGTGCCTAAGGGACCAACATCAATCACCAAGGAAAAAGATTGGTGTTAAAGTACAAGTATGTAAGGTCACACAAGGAGTATGCATGATTAGAGAGATAGCAATGAATACATTATTTGATTTGTAAGGAGATGCATTTATATAGGGAGAGGACCCACTACTTGAGCATGTTTCAATAGTTGTGACTTTAAAGTTGTTAGTGTTGATGATGACTACCCATAATTAAACAAAATATATTCCTTTGATCTAAAAAGCAACCAATCATGTGATTCCACATTAGCGCTCAATAAAACATCTTTTGAATGCACACAAGTATTGGTCTCACCTTTTTTTGGGCCTTTTTGGACACATTGACAAAAAACATGCTGATGTGGCATCATATTTGATGATGTGGCCCTGAAACCTTAGTTATAAGCAGGGGACTTGTCAAGTAAGCTGCTGTGAAAAATTGAGAGTGATTTGAAATTTCCACGTAGAATAATTAGAAGTGCAAAATTAAGATGGACAACTACTGAGTCCTCTCTCCTAACTTTACATATTTGATTTGTAAGTAAGAATATAGTGCAACATAAACTTTGAAATAGTAGATAAGAGTCCTACTCCTGGAAAATGCCAAATATTTCTAATCCCACCTACTGGAAGTTCATGATACTGACATGCAGACAGCTTTTACAGATTTGTTTGCCTTGTGTTCACATTTATTTTAATCAGAGTTTAACAATTGGTGAAGTGGACAGAGGAAGAAGTCTTTCATGTCGCCATCCGGTCTCTGTCAAGCAGTAAGAAGTTCTGGCAGAGAATTGACATCTCTAACTGAGAAGAGTTAACATAAACATTGTCCTTATTGATAAGGCTCTGTAGAATTCTCCGCGCCCTCAGAAAGTTATGACTTTTTGTGTTTTAAACGGTTGAAATTGCTATGTATGACAGGTTTGATAGTGCTACATGTTTGCAGCCTTTACCCAGTGGTGATTTTATTAAAATTGTAAACTACGGTTATGTTTCGTAACTGTGGAGGGTTTGAAAAATAAATAATTATTTTCTTTTTTCTTTATTTTGAATCAATTTTGTTTGAGTTTTTCTTGATGTAGTGATTTGGGTATAAGTAGTAAAGAATTGGTTTGGGTTTAATTTTTAAATTTAAAATTTAAGATGGGTCTAAGCCAACTTCCTCCTTACTAGTTATTATTTAGTAATTAGAGTATTTTTTGAAGTATATTCGAGTTGTAAAAGATTACTTTGCTATTTTGTTCAAGGTTGTTTCATTGCAATTTTTTTACTCTTTAAGATAAGTGAAGAATTTTGATGTTTTTTTAAGATTTATAAGTTTCTAAATATGCATTAACAAAATTGATGTTTGAGTAAATGCAGCTGCCATTCTATGCTACGTTTTTCTTTCTTTCTCCTTTCTTTTGCATTTTACTTATCATACATATTATAGTATCCTCATCCTCCACTTCTTTTCTATAATGTCTCTTGTGAATATACAATGCATTAGTATACCTTTCATACAGTTTTGCCTTTGGCATAAACAAATATATAAATATAAGATTATACATGCTCCCTGAAATATTAATAAAAGAATCAAATAAATGCTTTTCAAACTATTTTTTATTTATTGAATGAAGCTTAAAGAAAGATACAATAGAATAAATACCAATCCAACAAAGGGATTGAGAAAGAAAAAGGAACTAAGAACTGTAGTTCCAACAACATCATACATACCCAACTAAACTTATATAAACATAATAACCTAGTTGTAAGTATGCAGTTAGCATAACAGTGACTCAAATAGCAATAGTAACGACACAAAATAAAGCGTATTGCTCAAGTTATGGAATACAAACACAATGCCCCAGCTGGAAATAGCAATACTACGCCATTGGACATAAATAACAAAAGCCAATTAAACCTTAAATTTGAAGAAGTTTTGTATTTGCTTGGCACCATGAAAATCCCCCATGTGTATTTGCAAAAGCTGAAGTTTAATCTCATCCAATTTATTGCTGAAATCACCATCTTTGAGCTCCTTTTTTCACTGCGAACATAAAATGACGAATTGAAACATGATGTCAAAGTAAAACATTAGAAGGTTTGTTTCATGATGCAAAATGTGGTTAGAAAACATTGCTAAACATCTACTTTTCCATAAATGCAACAAAATACACTGTCTCATAGTATCAACAACTAAATTATTATCACAATACCTTAAGATATAGGTGAAAATGTGAGAAGCTTCCCCACATGAAGCTGTGCTGTGAATGATGGAGCGAAGGTTGGCGTCGATGGGAAGTTGCAGCGATCTGGAGTGAGGAGCAAGGCGTTGAGCAGAGGTAAGAAAGCATCGAATGGTAAGCAGCGGGCAAGATGCCCGAAGGTGGGGGATGGGAGGAACTAGTACTTCCTCAGATCTGTGACCGGTTCCCTCTCACTACCTCCCCCATGTCTAGATTTTGACCCTCTATGAGCTGATATGGGCTCAAAGCAGGCGGAGGTGGTGGAAACCCCTGTTCTAGATTTCGAATCCTTGGCTAAATGCAAAAACAAGGCGAATCCGTACCATGTTTGTAGTGCCTTTTGTTTGGCACAAATCATGAAGGAAAACCTGGCCTACCTCCTCCCTTGTCGCCATTGAAGTCTGGTTCCATTCCCATTTCAAGTAGGTGCAACGTTCGGTGGGCTCATCATTCACTATTAGCGATCCAAAGATTGCCTTTGCCGAAGAGTTGACAGGCCTCCACATTTCGAACAAAAAAATAACTTGGAACAATTTTTCCCTTCCTATGGTTGAACCCATGGATTTTGGTTTTTTCTTGTTCACTTTCAACTCGACTAAGGACTACGACTTCGTGAAGCTTAATGGGCTATGGTTTTATGGGAACTCTGGAATTTTTTGTCCCCATGGACCCCTTTTTCGATCTTGTCATTGTCGTGGTTACTGACATTCCTATGTGGATCAAACTCTACAATTTGCCTCTTGTGATGCGTTATTTGGACCTCATAATTTTTTTGATTAATCAAGTAGGTGTTTTTGTCAAGATTGATTTAAGGGTGGTTGATCCTTCTCGTAGGTATACTAGGGTATGTGCTTTGGTGGATATCTCCAAACCTCTTTCTCAATCCATTCATATTCACTCATCTTATGGCACCTGGACTTAGTTTTTGCATTTTGAGGGGCTCCCTTTTAGATGTTTTCGATGTAACAAATTGGGACATAAAGTCGAGGCTTGCTTTTCCAAGCACTTTTTTGGCATGAGATACATCAATCTCAAAAATGGGTGAAAAATCCAAGAACCCCTGATGTTGATTTCATCTGGCAAAATCACGGGAAGTTCTTATCCTCTACTCTTGATCCTTTGTCTAAACCTGATCCTCCTGTTGTGTCTTCTCATCCTCATGTCAACCATGCTATCAACAATGTTGATGCTCTCCCTCTTATTCTCGAGGAGGATGACTTTGATTTAGAGGTTACTTATCCATTCATGGAGGATTTGGAGGAGAATTTTGATACTTTCAAACAAGATTTTGTTCTTGCTCCCTCTTGGTCTCTTGGGATTGGTCAAAGGGATAGCAGAAAAACTAAACTTGACTGGAAGACTAGGAAAAAGAAAGGAAGAAAATTAGACCTATAGAAACTCTGTATTGAAGGATTGGATGTTGTGGAGGCGAGGTCTTAGTGGACAATGGAGGCTCTCCTATCATGACAGGCTAGAAAAGTTTAGTTCTCCCTAGTTTTGGGCTTGAAGCCTTGCATATTTTGTAATTGTTTTCTCTTTTGCCTCTCCAAGGGTCAGTGTATCTTGTTCTCTCCTTTGTTCCCCTTAGACTTCTCTTCCTCAGTTATGTTCCTCTTAGCTCTCTTTTCTTCTCTTTCTTGGCCTAGCTGGCATATTGTAATTTATTTTCTATGTTTTAATAAAAAAGACTTCTTACAAACCAAAAAAAACCAACTAAATTATTATGAAATTTGAAACCAGATTATATTGCTTCTTTCCATCATAGTGCATGATAAAAAACTATAGGAAGCTATCCAAAAATTATATTCCACTTTTTTCTTTGCTTTAAAATAGCCAAAAAATATGTTTTATGTTATCATTTCGCTAACAGAATGAACATTTGACTGGTTGGAGAATCAAATGCTTTAATCTATCCCTTATAGGTAACTTATGAGGCAAAACTTTCCAAGCTAGAATTTGGGCATTAGCCCCAGCCTTAGACTTTCAAATATGAGCACTAAGACTTCTCCATTTCTTTTCTTGAAAGCTACAATTTCATTTTCTATTAAATCTCGATTTCAAGTTCAATTTTGGCAGAAGCTTAAAGTATATCTTCTTCACAGGAAACCATAAGAAAGGATGTGTGTCAATCCACAACCAATCCTTGAAGAAGTTGCAATGTAAGGATGTGCAAATTTTCATGAGGAGCTCTATAGGAACCAACGATTTCACAAAAACCAAGAATCCTTTAAACTTATTGTGAAGATTAAAGACACTCTTGATATCTTCCCAGCTGCCCCAATCCATGGAATTGAAATTCCAAATATCATTAAATTGTTTCACTCCTATATTGAAGAAATAAAGAGATTATTTAAAAAACCTAATAGCTAGTGGTTGTCCATGATATTGAACAAGATTGTTCCACCAAATAGAAGAACTAGCAAAGTTGTAACCATGTTGTAGAGAATTCCTTCTCCAATTTAATTTGCAAACTTGTTGCCAAGCCTTTCAAATAGATTGGAGTGGAAAAGAAGCTTTAACATGCAAAAACTAAGCAAGCATAATTTTATCCAGCCATCCCACATTTTGCTACTTATTATTCATAGCAGCCATTGTGATACAATACCAAACCAAAATTTTCCATTGTTCTTATCCTAACACAACTCTTATTATCAATTTGGTAGATAGGCAAGCCCCTTGGGTCTTAGGATCCAAAAGGTCTAGACCCCCTTTGCTTTAGGTTGTATACAATGTAGCCAAGAGGAGGCCCTAAAACCCATTTTCCATCCCAGTTTGACCACAAGAATTGGTGAATGTTTATTTAATTCTTCGTAGCCTTTTTTGGAAGGCATCCAACACAAGGAATAATAAACTTGAGAGGCCAAAAATATCTGATTTATCACCTGTATTTTACCAGCTAAGGATAGAAATTTATTTCCCCAATTAAAGATTTTATTTTTCAATTTCTTGGTAAACCAATTCCACATATCATGAAGTGAGACCCCTAATCCAAAAAGTATACCAAGATACCTTGTAATCTTCCCATGCTTCATTTGTTTCCATTCCTTAGGAATCCATTCAAGAACTAGATCAAACTGGATTATTATGAATTCAGTTTTACGATAAGCCAATTTCGAGCCTAAAACCTCACAATAAAAATTTAAAATCTGTTGAACATTACTAATTTCTGCTTCAAAATTTTGAATAAATAGTAGATTGTATTCAACAAAGTGTGAATTTAACACAACCTGATTGTTAAGAATAAAAATACCCTTAATCATAACCATTTTATTTTATTTTTCCAGTAGATAACCAAGAGTATCAATAGCTAGAACATAAAGAAATAGTGAAAGAGGACATCCTTGTCTAATTGACCGTTGTAAAGGGAAAGTATCAGATAAAGAATTATTAATCACCAATTGAGCATTCACCTCATTAAATAGCAATTGAACATGCCTACATAATTTGGGACCAAAAACCCAACCACTACAACATCTTGAGAATAAATCTCCACCGCATCCTATCATAAGCTATATCAAAATCAAGCTTTACCAACAAAGCATTTCGCCCTATTTGTTGGGGCCTTGGGCCCACTCACTAGTTTCCCAAGCCAAGATTAAATTATCAATTATAAATCTACCACCAAGGAACCCTGTTTGTTCTGGTCCGACAATCACTTTAGCCACTGGTTTAATCCTAGTGGATAAGGCTTTAGTAATGATTTTATAGGATGTGTTGAGCAATGTAATAGGCCTCCATCTAGAGATCAGATCTGAAATTTTCCCTTTTGGCAGAAACTTGATTAGACCTTTATTAATATATGGTCCCAACGACCCTTGGTTTACAACTTCTAATTACATTAGATAAAAATCTTCTTTAATATGAGGCCAAAAATTCTAATAAAATTCAATGGGTAACCCATCAATCCTGGGGCTTTTGTTAGGAGCCATAGAAAAAACAACATGTTCCAATTTTTCAATAGAAAGATCCTGATCAAGAAAGTGACTGTACTCTTGGTCCACCTTTCTGGGAATGATTCCTTTAAGGATATCTTCTAATATCAATTGAACATCTTTCCAATGAGATTCCTCTCTAAAGAGATTCTCATAGAAATCTTGGAATGTACTTCTGATTTCTTGTGGGTTAGTATAATTTTTTCCATTCTCATCTTGTATTGATCCATTAAACTCCTTTTTATGCTTATAGTTTAAGTAATTAAAAAAAGATCTTGGATCCTTTGTTACCCTCTTTGAACCAATGTAATTTGACCTTGATTTTAGCACCTTGTCCCCTGTACATATCAAGTATATGAAGCTACATTTTAATAGTGGCTATGGAAGTTTTGATATTAATGTTATTTGGATGAAGGTTAAGTTACTTCCTATTCATCTCTAAATTTCCTTGTAAATATTTTTCTTTATGTCTTCATTGCCAAGCCACTCTTTTACCAAAAACACGTAAGAAATCCGCACATTGAGAAATAGCAACCTGCCATCATTCTCTATAAGATTCTCCTCTCTTTGGCTTAGAGATAGAGTTCCAAATGCCAACCAAAGAATCAACACAAGAAGGTATTTTAAGATGAGATATATTAAGTTTAAAGGGCAGTTGAGGGTTTGCATTAGTAGAACTTTCTCTAGAGAAATCACAAAGAATAGGGAAATGGTCTAAGAGAGTACTAGAGTAATCAACTTTCACAAGGTTCCCCACAAAGTCTTGGATCAACTATAGGTTAGGGGAAATATAAAAATTGTCTAAATGACTAAGTTTTCTATCAACACCCAACCTACAATTGGTCCAAGTAAACCGGTTGAATTCAAGATTTTAATATGGTGGAACATCATGTTGATCACAGTTTCAAACTAGTTTTGTGAAGTATATTTCCTTGAATGTGGCAGCTTGGGTCAAAGAGGGTGATTTCCATCAAAGAATCAAAGCATTTTGTTAGATGAAGTTTCATTTGGTGATCAATGGGCTTGTATGATTTTTCTTGAAGGAAAATTTTCATTGAACCCTTTTAATATTGAATGGTTAAAATGATTTTTGTCCTTTTGTATAATTTGTCTCATAAAATTAAAGATGATTTATAAAATGATTAGCATAACCTAATTAAGCTTTGATGCCATGTTAGAAATTAGGATCTTAGATTACTAATGATCATAATTAAAATATAAGACAACTGAAATGGAACTACAAGAAGTACAAATTCAACACATTATACAATATAGACATGGACAAAACCCTTCCAAGTAAAGAATCCATAAATCATCATTCTATTAGAAAATACTTACATAATTATCTATAAAATTATAGAAAAACATGAGGATATCACTTCTCCTCACTTCCACATGGCAAATAATACATCTTGTGCATAGTGATAGAGTTCATTATAAATCTCCAAATTCCATTACCTCTTACTGAGAGAGAAGATGCTTAAATATAAAAGGGGTGGAAAAATATTTGAAAAAGTATTATTCAAACCTATTCAAAACTATCATTTATAAATAATCTAATAAATTATCAGATTATTAATTATTGAATAGTATTTGATTTACATTAATTATGTAATAATCATAAGATTTTATAACGTATATTAAAACAATATATGAATTTTATAAGGGTATGACCACTCATAACATTATGTGTTTTATCAAGATCTAAAGGACCAGCTCATGTTACTATTTTCGCTACTCAAATAATAGCCATGAAGCAAAATATGAATAACCAAGATAGTTAGCTTCAATAGTTAAACACACAAAGATGTACCCAATCTCAAATAAGAAAAGGACTAACCAAGAGTGTGTATTTGCTTGTCTCACATGGCTTGATCCACTACTGGCATTCCATCCACAAGATCTTAATAGATTCTTACAAAAATCAGTGCTTGAAATATTTCCTCCATTGTTGGAAAAACACTGTAAGAGTACAAAACTACCTTCAGGTGATGCCAAACTATTTTCAAGGGCTAGAAACTGCTCATACAGATGTAAAAATGTTGGAGTAGTTGGAAAACTACCAATTTTTTTTAGGAAATCAGCAACAAAAATTACCAAATCACCACTTACAAATTAGAAACCACTAGAACAATTGTAAGATTGGTTTCAAGGGCATAATCTGGTTGTTATCAATAAGTCTGGCCGGGTTACTGACAACAAGTTCGCTGGTCAGGAACTTGAACCAAGTTGGTATTTAAAAACTCTTCCCACCACAAGAAACAAATGACTGATAGAGAAAGAGAAGTGACTGTTGGGATAAAATCATGTAGTCGATAGTGAAAAAATAACTGCAGAATTATATTTAATCGCCACAAATTCCTAAAACTCATCAGATTTGTGTAAAAGTTTGCCATTGCAAAACTTGTGCCCCATTGCCATCGCTAGAAAATTGTAGGAGCAACTGATTTTCTACACACTGATTACACAAAGATGACATCATGACTAAAATTCCACCTGAGTCTAAATCAAAATTTGCATACTCTTTATTTGGAGTTTTTCCTAGTTTATGGCTTGTCATATAAAATATTCTAATTTTTTATATGTTATAGAGTGAATTTTAAAAAACCATAAAATTACAATAACTTGTTTAATATGATCATCAAAATCTTAAATTTGAACTTGGCTTTCTTGAATTGTCTTTCAATTTTGATAAAAAAGTTATACAAAAATTTATAGTTGTTTGTGAGATGTAGATAAATCTTAAAAAAAAGAACAAAATCTTAATTTCATGACAATTCCTTAAATTTTTTTCAATTCACATCTAATGTGGTTTGTAGGTGCTTCAATTGTCATTGATCAACCCTTAATATTTTAAAAGAAACTTCTATATGTGCCTCACAATTTGGCCTCTTAAATTAAAAAAATACCTTATTTCTTGTCTTTATATGCCAAGATCATGCTTTGATACTTGTAATGAAATCAATTGTACAAGAGAAGAATACAACATCAAATACTTGGAAATATAATAGGAATTACTTGAAAATACTCAACAATAATAAATCATTGTAAGGGAAACCTCTAAATTTTTTCATAAAGAATAGAAATCATAGTACAATGATAATAAACTAGCCATTACTTCATATATATACCATATTTATGGCATGGATACCACCTGGGTTGACCTAACTACCTAAGAAAACTATAGAAATTATAATATAACTTAATTATAGGTTATTATGGCCACAAATTAGCTACACATATCCCCATGCATGTTGTAGGTTAAGGATGTAACACCTTTTCACCCATCCCAATGGATATGGATGAATATTTTCTTGTGTCTTCACACCGTATCTTTTTACCAAACTTTTTGAAATGATATTATATTGTGAACCACGATCTACCAATGTATTTACTCTAGTCTTCTTAATTTGTAACTCTAAAACAAATTGTTTCTTCATTTCTTCAATTTCATCTTTGTCTTTATTGGCCATGTATTTTTTGTAGGAGTTGAGAAAATACAACACCACAAACCCCGAAGATCACCTGCATGCAAATAACCTGTCACAAAAGAAGAGATGGAGACAAACAAACAAGGGTTCTCTGAAAACTGAAAATGTATATATCAGAGAGAATGAATTGATATGAAATACAATGGGATCAATCCTTATAAAAAGGAGATCATGCAAACTTTAATAAAACCCTAATAGAAGCCCTAATAGGATATCATTTAATAATTAATATAATTATTGTCACTTTATGCAAACTAACGTGAAATCTTAAGAAGGGAATACAGGTAACTTAATCAACATAATTAAGTTAAAACCTTTACTCTAACACCCCCCCTTAAGATGAGCAACAGTTTTGCTACAAACAAATGCAAAAAACCAAAGGTAACTACAATGCAAGAAGGCAAACATGGGTCCCGACAACTAGGCCAGATCAGGTACCCAAATACAACCAAATCTCTGTAAAATGGAGAAATAGAGAAAACCTCATGGGAAAAAGCTCTACTCTAAAAAGAGAAGAAGAAAGCCAAGAAGAAGAACATCACTAAAGCAGAAGAAGCTGCAAACAACTATCGAAAGATGACTGCTATGGTGCTGAAGAACCTCTGGTGAAGATGGAAGATCCTTTCCAAGGCGAAACTAAGAAAGAATTAGCACGAACAATATAATAACCCCCCCATAATGCTGAACTGGGAGAGCCTGACAGATCCACTGAAATGATGTGAAACACCCTATAGTGCATGAGGAAGAAGAAACAACATCTGAAAGTGCACAAGAAAGCACCTGCAACTAAAAAAGTGGTGTGCAAAACAAAGCACACATGCATGAGGCTGGAATCATATGGATCCATGGTCGTCGTGGAGGGACACTCACCGGACAAAGGTGTGATGACAAACAAAGGAAAACTACACAACCCTTCATGGTATGGATTCACTGTCGTCATGGAGGGATACTCACCAGACAAAGATGTGATGGCAAATCAAAGGCAAACTACACAACCCTTCATGACACTTTATAATAACAGTGCGAGTACAAAACATGGCACAACCTTATGTGCAAAATCCCCCAAAAATGCATGTACAATAGTGTGACACTTTATCTTAGTGCGTTTACATAAAAGATAGCTTACAAATGATGCTCAAAATGTCCAAAAAAGGGCAAAGCTGGAAGTACATGAAGAACAGCCAAAAACAAAGCATCCCATGCAAACAAAAAGTTTTCAAGAGCAAATATGTCCAGGTAATCCACTAGAGTGTGAAAACACAAATAACTGAATAAAATATACCTGGAGTGAAATCTGAAAAAATTGCATGGATGAAACTGAAGAGCTCTGAAATACGGTTCCAACACCACTGAGATTGCAAAAACAGAGAAACTGATCAAAAGTTATGAGCTTGAGACTGAAAATAGTCCCTTTGTCTTCAACTGACTGTAGAATGCACCAACGGAAAAAAAAAGTGATGAGACCCACACCACTGGAAAGATGAGAAAACCAGCTTTCCAACGATATCTTGTTTGCCAAAAAACGATATCGTATGCCCAAGTTACGACTTTTGGAATAAAACAGCTCCAAAGAGGGAAAAGAGCCAGCGTTGGGTTAAATTTGACGGTCATACGGTCGTCGCAGCAAAAAGACTGGGTTAAATTTGACGGCCAAACGAACGTCACCGTAAATGCACAACTGGGCTTATTTTTTTAAAAAAATGTTTTTTATATAAAAAAAAGCATGTTGATTTTTTTAAAAAAAACATTAAAAATACATTTTTTATTTGTAAATTTAAAAAAAAAAAAGCCAACGCATTTGCCCACTTTCCAGATGTGTATTGGCCGACACTGGTCACACACAAGAGATGCACAGAGAGGGCTATTAGCAGTACCTGGAAGTGAAATCTAAAAAAAAATTTTTTTTGTTTTTATTTTTATTTTTTAAGAAAAACAAAAACTTTTACAAAAAAATTGCAGAAAAATAAATATTTTTTTTTGATGAAAAATAAAATTTCCGAAATTTTTTACCAGGAATTTTTCCGAATTGCACGCAGACGACGGCCGTACCCTAAATTTTTTTGGCCTCAAATTTTGACTTTGTCCAAAATGGACGAATGAACAGTCGATTTAGGGGTTTTGGACCGCTGTGGACGCAATGGCAAGGTCCGTTTGAGCTGAAAATGCTTCAAAATTGCAGGTATGCCTTGGATCAAAAAAATTAACTCCAAACCCTTGAAGCTCCAAAAACCTTCAAAACAAGAACAGGAAGTAGCAGGTGTGGAGCTCTGATACCGTGTAGGAGTGGAGAAAATACAACACCACAAACCCCGAAGATCACCTGTATGCAAATAATCTGTCACAAAAGAAGAGATGGAGACAAACAAGCAAGAGGTCTCTGAAAACTAAAAATGTATATATCAGAGAGAATGAATTGATATGAAATACAATGAGATCAATCTTTATAAAAAGGAGATCATGCAAACCCTAATAAAACCCTAATAGGATAACATTTAATAATTAATATAATTATTAAATGTCACTTTAGGCAAACTAACGTGAAATCTTAAGAAGGGAATAAAGGTAACTTAATCAACATAATTAAGTTAAAACCTTTACTCTAACATTTTTTATTTTTTTGATGGAGGTCATCCACAAATTCTTTTTTGCTACCCAATACGGGAGCACGAGCCATCTAGGGTTGAACCTCTTCAGCTAAGAGCCAAGGATTGAGGGGTATCCATTCTGCCAAATTCGTCCGGGGCACGATCCCGACCTCATCCCTTTTTCGGTGTTGGAACCTTTGCAGTCAAAAAGACTTGATCCTCGGTGGGCTCATTTAGAACCTTTCAACTTCACCAGTAGACCAAGGGCCCATTGACTGACCATGTATTTGAGTTTATTATCTATTAAAAACCATCAACTTGGATGGTTAACACATATTTCTTAATTTCAATTTTATTTTTCCATTGCTTTTAACTTTAGGATGTAGTAACTTTAGGATGTAGTTTGGGATGAAGCTTCCAACATTCTAAATTTATGTGTTCATATATCTTACAATGACTACACTAATTTTCTTTATCTTTTTAACCCTTCTTTTACACAACAATGTTACCTTTATTTGCACAAAAATTTCACCTTCATACCTTCTCATTGTCCTCCATGTAGTAAGTTTGGACATATGTCTCTTTGAGTCCTTTGAATTGATAGTGACTATTTTCCTTTATATGTGGAAATTAAGTTTGTTGAGATAATTTGTCATCATATTCTCTTCATCTAAAACCATACCATTTCTTGTGGCTTGTTAATGAAATTATGTAGTGTAATCTTGCACAATTTGACAACTTTGTTGTTTATAGTACATTCATTTAATCTTCTGATCAAGCTTATGTGGTATGTGATAAAAAGTGTTATGGATTAATTCCTTATTATTCCACTTGTTAACAATATGCTTACATAATTAGCAACATAAGTTTCTCACCATTCAAGATCATGAAACTCCATTTTAAGACATTGAAAGCTACTTCTTTGTGCCTCACTTATTTTATGCACATTAAAATATATTGCAAGTTGTCTATAATTCAATAATCAACAAAATATTTTAATTACTTTCTACTTGCTTATGCACATGAAGTTTGCTTAAAAGGGATGTTTTAAATCAAAACAAAATCAAATTTGCAAAAACTTACACAAAACTCTCTGTTTTATCCTTAAAATTCCTAATGTAGAGGAAAATCAACTCTAAAGGTAGTGATAATGGCCTTGCTACCTCCTTTACCAATTTGAGAAGATAATAATAAGAAGTGGGTTTCTATTTCTTCTTTTTCACTTATATTTATCTCATTCTCAATATAAATAACTTAATTCTACTATTTCTTTTTATAATTCTCCAATTTCTAAAAGCGCGATTTTCAACAAATTACAATCCTCTTTGCATAGATTTATGTGACAATAGTGTTATCTTGAGCCCTTGAAGATTTTTTCTATGCGCAAGATGTTAAAATGCCGATTACATGATTTATATTTCAAATTTGAAGTGCTCATTCTTGATAGACAATAACTCAGTCATGATTCTAACTTGATTGACCTTGCCTAATTATATTCTATTTTTTTTCCTATTCCTAAATCTAAATTCACTTTATTATTTAAATTTCTCTCTAAATATTTTCTAAATTCATTTTAGATCATAATAAAATATATATTAAATATGATATACTCAAACATCCTATAAATTGATAAGTAGGAGGTTTCTTCCACAACGTGTCAAATTATGATATTGCTATCAGGATTCAACCGTGTAGTTTTCAAGTCAAACTCATTGACCCATGATTCATGAGTAGTGGTTCACAAGAACCCATCTCTCATGATAATGAATGGTCCACTCAACACTCATTGCATCTAGGTGATGCTTTAGCTCATCAATTGATAAGTAGGAGGTTTCTTCCACAGCATGTCAAATTATGATATTGCCATCAGGATTCAACCGTGTAGTTTTCGAGTCAAACTCATTGACCCATGATTCATGAGTAGTGGTTCACAAGAACCCATCTCTCATGATAATGAATGGTCCACTTAGCTAAAGGGGCTTTATAATGAATGGTTCATAAGGCATAACACTTGCTGAAGGTTTTGCAAATGGGGTAGCAAGCTAAGTGGGCTTAACCTTGGGGGAAACTCTATGGTTAAGCGCGCTTGAGCTGGAGCAGTACTGGGATGGGTGACCTCCTGGGACGAACCAATGCTTCACCTATGTGAGCATCACCTAGATGCAATGAGTGCTGAGTGGACCATTCATTATCATGAGAGATGGGTTCTTGTGAACCACTACTCATGAATCATGGGTCAATGAGTTTGACTAGAAAACTACACGGTTGAATCTTGATAGCAATATCATAATTTGACACGTTGTGGATGAAACCTCCTACTTATCAATTGATGAGCTAAACGGGCTCTATAATGAATGGTTAATAAGGCATAACACTTGCTGAAGGTTTTTCAAATGGGGTAGCAAGCTAAGTGGGCTTAACCTTGGGGGAAACTCTATGGTTAAGCACGCTTGAGCTGGAGCAATACTGGGATGGGTGACCTCCCAGGATGGACCAATGCTTCACCTCTGTGAGCATCACCTAGATGCAATGAGTGTTGAGTGGACCATTCATTATCATGAGAGATGGGTTCTTGTGAACCACTACTCATGAATCATGGGTCAATGAGTTTGACTCGAAAACTACACGGTTGAATCCTGATAGCAATATCATAATCCTATAAATTGTAATTATGCTTTAGATTTGATTGTGTGCATGTTTTTCATTAATATTTCAAATCACACTCCATGACCCATCATCATCCAATAATTTTTTTTTTTATATTTATATTTTAAAGTAAATAAGAACTTCAATCTTTATATCAAAGATGATTTTTTTAATTTATAAAATATTAATTATATTATATATTAATAAAGCTCAAAATTAGAAGATGAAAGTTTAAAAAATGAAAATGTAAGTGCATATATAAAAGCCAAAGTATACTAGAACCATATAGTAGAAGAGTTTAGGTCCACCAAATTGAATTCACAAGGTAGTCTATTATGTGGTGCCCAAAGGTACTTGATACAACCATCTTCAAACCTATTTTCGAATCTTAATTCAATAATATTAATGAAAAACAAATAAAAGCTAAGACAGTGTTGATAAGTATGAGGTTTCTTCCACAACGTGTCAAATTATGATATTGCTATCAGGATTCAACCGTCTAGTTTTTGAGTCAAACTCATTGACCCATGATTCATGAGTAGTGGTTCACAAGAACTCGTCTCTCATGATAATGAATGGTCCACTTAGCACTCATTGCATTTAGGTGATGCTCACAGAGGTGAAGCATCGGTCCGTCCTGGGAGGTCACCCATCCCAATACTGCTTCAGCTCAAGCGCGCTTAACCATGGAATTTCCCCAAGGTTAAGCCCACTTAGCTTGCTACCCCATTTGTAAAACCTTCCGCAAGTGTTATGCCTTATGAACCATTCATTATAAAGCCCCTTTAACTCATTAATTGATAAGTGTTCACAAAATCTATTAACTTAACCGCGATTCTTAACTTGGTGAGGGTTTTTCTCGGACAACCCATACTGATACGATGCACATCGTACACACATACATTATATATACACTCGAAATACCATTTAACTGGTAATTTGGCTATTGAGAAGAAATAGCACTAATAGTAATCGCATCAGTTTGAATTTACTCCAAATCATTATGTTCTCATTAGCGGGTTTTTGTTCAGAATAGCGGTTTTAAAGATTCAAATAGAGCGGTTTAATTCGGCACAGGTAAGATGGTAAGTGCCATGGTTTGTTTTCCTTATCATGGAATTAATATGCAGATTCGAACAAGGGATATTTATGATAGGATTTAAAAAATTCTCCTATGTTTCTTACATTTAAAAATTCAAAACCACAGCTTGTCTTGGCATAATTACTTATAAGTTTGTGGATTTATTTTGCAAACTTAAGCGATAATTCGAATACCCTTCTCAGAGTTTTTACAAGTTTGCATTGAAACGAAGGAAGGTAGATAGAACAGTGGGTTCAATCGTAGTTTGTTCTAGCATAAAGGGAAATGCAAATAAGGTTTACATAAACTAGGGTTTGGTGTCAAATGGTACTCTTTATTTAAATTTAGTATGAAAGAGGGATAGGGTTTGCAGAAATTTAGTACTTACCTTGCCATGTCCATCATCTGATAGGGATGGTTTGAGCTAATGTAACTCTATTTGTCCTCGTCTTTGGTTCATTGAATGTTGGACCACAACAATTGACAAGGCTAGCCATTGTGTTTGAAATAAATTAAATTCCTCATCAATATACATCTTTCAAAGGTCTTTCCTCAGCTCTTATTTCATCTCTTTATCATTGGATGGAGGCACTCTCTCGAGCCTTATATCATTTATGATTTAGAGCATAGACTACTTATATGAAACTACTTGTTCATAGTGTTCCAATATTGTGTCACAATGGGCTTGATATACTCCTCATAAAATTCCAAATTAGGATCCTTACAATGAATGACTTACTTCATGTACCCAAACATATAAAATATCTCATAAATCTCTCTCAAGACCAAGAGATTTTGTATCAGCGTATCTTATTACGCACACAACAAGTGAGATGGAGTAAACATATCTACAAACAAAATAAAAAATTTAAATTTAAAAATGCGTAAGACTCAAATGATAGAGTGAATGCTATTACAAAGAATAAAAATAATTATACAAGTTAGAAATATTCATAGGTTAATAATTTAATAATAAAGTTAAGAATTTCTTCTCTCTTTGTGGACTCCTAGTTATTTTAAAAAATCTTTTGTTTCACACTTTTTCCTTCAGTCATGGTTGCCTTTGGCCATTTACCCCCATTTGTATTAACTATCACTAAGTGTAGAGGTTTTTGCAGTTCAAACATCCTCTCTAACAAAATAAAATAGTCGCATATTTACTATCCATGGGTTTGAAGAAATCCTTCCTCAAAAAAGTCTTGAACAAAGCAAGTGAGCTATAATGGTTTCAAATGAACATTTGTTTGTCTTTGACTTCTACCACTATTGACTTCTATCCATTTGTTTCCCAATGTTTCCCAATGTATTATTCAACACATGAACACAACATGAGGTCCAAAAAATGTGCTTGTATGTATTCTTCACCATCAAGATACAAACATTAGAGAGGTCAACCTCTTCATGGCATGTTTCAAAATTTGAAATTAGAAGTTTGCGTCCTTTCATGAACAATCAGTAGCTCTAAGAAAATAAGAACTAGTTAAACATATTTCAATGATATTGACGAGTAGCCGATGTCTAATATTGGTCCACCCATCAATGATGGTAGAGCATCACTCGCTTATCCAAGTGTGTCTCATTTCTTTCATCACCACTCACCTTAAAATACTCTCTATTAACAAAGGTAATGTGTACTTTGTGTTTTCTATGGGGGCAAACAAGGGACTTACAACAATTGCATATTTGAACATTTATTTGAAATAGGGAGAACATGTTGTATGAAATACTATGCCATGGATATAAAAAATTGGCAATAGAAGACTCAACTACTTCCTATGATTGCACATTGTGCATCCTTTCAGCACTAGTACTCCTCTTTCCCCTTTGACGCTTAACATCCATAGTTTGGTTAGGCATTTACATACTAGGTTGTATAGTCTTTATTGGCATTCTCTTATTTTTTAGCTTACCCTCCATGTACAATTTAGTCACCTTAGCTTTCTTAGTTGGAATTATTTTTTTATAACAATTTGTCCCTATCCACTTATGGATAAAAATGGGAGTAAACCTTTGTGTAGCTGCCCCTATAATCCTTGTCGCACAAATGGCATAGCCATACTCCACTCCTTTTTGTTTTTTCTTTCTTGTAACTTTGTTTATGGCCGTTGCAAATTGTAAAAAGTTTTTCTTATGATTAAATGGGCCTTTGCATATTTTTTGAGAACTTCACAAGGATATTCTAATGGGTTATTTGATCTCACAATCCCTAAAACACTCTTGAACTCCTAGTAGTGCCTCTACTGCCTCTTCTTTTAATTTGAACCTTTTTACCTTTGTTACCCTCACTGTTGCTCATTGTTTGTTTTTGAAAGCTTGAAACACAGCTGCAGTGCAAATATAAGACAAAAAAAGCAAAAAATCCTCTCTTAAGTGTTTAAAATTTTGAAAAAAAAATGCAAATGATTGTGCAAATGGATAATCGATAGTAAACTTATTCTAAATGATGTGGTTTTGATGCCCTTTTGCTTTCTTCTCATAGCTTTTATCTTCTCTTCTCATAGCTGATCTATTTCCTTGTCTTCTTCTTCACCATATAGAAAATAGCAAAATGAGTTTGTTTTTTGTTGTTAGTATGAGTGTTTTTGATTTAGGCTTGGCGTAAAGAGGTGTGGGGTTCCTTGTGGGCACCCTACCCCTTTTGTTTTCAATTTTGTGTTTTTTTTTCATCAATTTTTTTTTTTTTAATTGATGCCAGGATGGTTGGGAGATGTCTAGATGTCCTTTGGCCATCCCAAAGATGACTAATCATCTTCAGGAAATAAAAAGGTATCTTAAAGACACTTTCCAAAACTTTTATAAATTGAATAAAGTTGGAAAATGTTTCTAACCTGTCCCCAAATTCACTAAACTTCCCCTACAAGATACAGGTCTAAAAACATGGGATTTGTCTCCATAATACATAGATTATTTATGTTCCAATTATTTTGAATATTGTTTTCAAAATTTATATCATGAAGTTCTAGTGTGTTCTTTAGGCTCTTATGGTGACAGGGATCACTAAACAAGTTCGATGGACAGTATGTATTACGGGACAGAGCCAAAAAAAAAAAAAAGAATATATTGATAATAACTATAAGCACTCTTTTGGACTTTTATTTTGAAATTTATTAAAAGAAAAATGGTAACCTGTTTGTAGTCTTTAGACGGTCTCTGTTTTAAGTATGTACTTTTTCCTGTTAATTTTTTTTTTGATTCAACTAGTTAATAGTTTTGGACCTTGGTTATCATGTCTATCATATTTGGGCTCTTATTTGATTTACATTGATTTTCATATCAACGTGTTCTCTGCAAGATTTTACCTTTTTGATTATTTATGGGAATTAGTCTCCTTCATCCACAGGGGAACATCTGTGTTTGTGACCCTGATGTTTTGGTTCAACTAGTTGAGCGTTTTGGTTACAATGTCTATCATAGTTGAGCTCTGATTTGTTTTTTTTAATATTTCCGCGTTCTCTTCAAGCTTTATATCTTTCTGTTTATTTATGGGAGCTAGTCTCTCAAAAAAGGTGGAGTATCTGTGTAGTAACCCTGATTAAATGGGTTTCATCTGCCTTATCCATTTTTCGGGAACAAGTATATTTTGAATCATTATTGGGTTATCAAATTTTTTAAAACCATCAAAATCACAGGTTCGAGATGGCTTTCAATGTCTGGTGTGATGATTATCATTCGATGATTGCAAAAGGTGTTTAACTCAATGCTGAGAAGCAGCCAGCGGGGGCCTATTTCTCCACAAAGAGTTTTGTGGATGACACTCTTATGCATGAATTTTTCCTCCTATAATAGAGGAGAGAAAGGAAGAAAAATTTGAGAGGTCTAATTCGTGCATTTGATACAGATATGGAGATTAAGCATGAAGACAGTATGTTTCAAACAGGACGTTGTCATCCAAGCAGATCCTAGGAATTGTCAGTATGTTATAATTAGCGGAGCTGAGAAAAAGACAGGAGAATTTGACTTGAAGGATGCAGAAGTCTTTACTGTTCCAGCAGAAGGTGTCACTCTTTTCTGTCCAAAACAAATTGCTTTTGACTGCAACCTTAATGTTAGTTGGTTGATGTAAATTTGATGAGTCATTTCATTGCGGGATTGAGAAATTACTTACTATTTGGAATGTTTCCTTTCAGAACTGGGGAAACTTGCAGACCCTTTCTATCGATTAGAACACCAGGGGGAAGATATAAGAAAAGGGATAGCTGTGGACTGTGGAGCCTTTTTAAGTACGCCTTCAGCATGTTTCTGATTTAAATCATGGAAATGACTATACTTGTAATAAGTTCCCTGAAGCTGCAATGAGAGTAAGTGCTTTTTAACAAAATAACATTCCTGAGACTTTGATTTGTCAGCTGAATCATTAGTGGTAACGAAAAGTTTTGTTTGCCAAGAGCATAGGTTCCTTGTTTGTTTAGATGTAAAGATATCTTGTTCGTTAATATTTTGCAGTCTCAAAGGAAACGTGTTGCTGATGAATTAGCTAACTTTAACAGGCGTGGACTCGGTATAAGATTGCTTCGAGTCTCCAGGGAAGATACACATGAAGCTGCAAAAATCAAGTTAGCCTCAAAATTTGAGAAAAACAGGAATGAAAAGTGGGCTGCAATTGAAGCTTCCTCGTTGTTTGTGAACGATTCTAGCTTTTCATCTATGGGAAAAAAGATGGATTTAGTTAGAAAGAGGAACAGAAAAGATGTATCTGGGGCACTAGGCATCACAAAGGAAAGTTTAGTTAATTTTTTTCCCCGTGTTTGTCTCAATTTCCTTCTTCTATCCCTAGAGAAGAAACGGGCGTGTGAAGCTGTGATGTGCTGTATGGGACGACCAGTTATATGATAAACTGGAGATGTAATTTGTTGTAAGATTACTCCTAGTATCACTGATGAGAATATGTTTGCTGTATACAACCTTGGATCATATAAGAGAACAGTAATTTGGTGCATAAGGTCTTCCCTCTAGCAGGAGGAAAGGCTTAGTAATCTAGCTGGATTATTAAGAAAAGCATTGTACATTATCTAAAACCTGTTATTCTTATGTGGTTTCTATAATTGCACTGTTACTTTCCTCTAAACATTCAGTCGAGGAGAGCAAAAGAAAGGAACAGAATAAATACACTTGAGCCAAAATGAAGAGTGCTTTCTTCATGTGTAAAATTAGTATTTATGTAAAGTTCATTAGCTTTCTTAGATTCTTATGTTTTTCTTATAATAAATATACATGACTAGCTCAGATTATATTAAATATAGATTTCTTTAAATCAAACTTAAAGTGTTTATATAATATAGCTCAATGTAATTATTTACTTACGAATGATATGTGCAAATGTAATTATGTATTTATTTAATTTTTGATTTGTTAAGTGGAAAGACTCTTTAAAATTAGTTTTATGGTAATAATTTGATTTATTTTATTGCATTTTTTAATAACTGTTGAAGTATGGTGTAAAGTGACATTTTATCTTGGTCAACACTTCCAATAGAAATAGGTTTAAAAAAATGTCAGCTCTTATGCATGTGATATATGTTTACCCACCTCACAAAATGACACTGTTACAGCCTTCTCCCCTGTTCAGCTATTACAATAGAACGCTCAGAGTAATAGGATCTTGCTCTTAATAGAATTTTACCTAATATATAGTATTCTTTCTAGCTTTGAATTTTATATATGCCAGTTTATCTAATTTTAAAACTTTAGAAAATTATTATGCTGTATCACAATTCTACAGTAATATCAAAGATTCCAATACCCTTTAAAAGACCCACAAAAATGTCCACAATTAAATAACCGTTATCGATTCTGTTTGCGTGCACCTCATGTGTTATACAACTTTTGGGATTATGAAGAGAGCTAAGGTAGCGTAACGTGTGTGACAAGTTTCAACCTAAAGCCAAATTTGTCTCCCAGAATTGCCATTACCTTCTGTACTACTTTTGTCACGAAGGCCACGGTCTACGAGAGTTATTAATAGATGTGCTGAGCTGACTGGTGGTCACAACATGGGTCCCAAGGATTTTCCTTGATAATTATTTAGTAAATATTTTACAACCATCATTAAAGAAGCACCCTATTAAACAAATGGTATTGTATACCATTATGCTTTGGGTTTCCAAACCTGGGATCTTTTGCAATATGAATGTAGCTTTGATTACTAACAGTAACTTCACAAGACTATTTTCTGAAAACTCTAGCATTTGAACTTGTTTGATTGCTGACATATTGCCATAAACTATGATGTTGTGCTTGAAAGTGCAATGGTACAATGCTTTTTTCAATTCCATAATAAGGCACCACTTTTTAACATAGCCAACATCTTCCGGTTGATTTTTTAGTGTCAAAATTTTCTTGATGTTCCAGATAACAAGTACGATTTAACAGATCATGCTTCGAAAGCAAACATAATTCCAAAATACCATTTTATATCAATAATCTTTTCATTACCAATAACTGTACTAGGTTCAGATTCACAATGTAGGGCTAAAGAAGCATTGCATAAACAATTGCTTAAGAGGTTTTTAATAAAGAGCCTAACTTAGAATCATGCTTTTTATTTCATAAGCAATTTTTATTAATGAATCAGCCAACGCCAATCCAATTTTATATGTTAGTTTGACTATATTGAACTAATAAAGTTGGATTTGTTTACGTTTCTTGTACCATACTTAAGCTCTGGTTGGATTTATTCCATTTCTTGCGCGATGATCAAGCCGTGTGATTGGTGCAAGATAATCTCCAGGAAACAATTCCAAAGCATTACTTTAGTCCACCCAATTTATCCGGGAAAAAAAATACATCTGGCACACACCCAGATAGGGTATAAAAAATTTAGGCCTAAGGATAAAACGAGAGAAATATTGGGCTAAAAAGACGGTGGTGGATATAATTCACGTGCCAAATAGTTTGTGCAAAAAAATTGAGGATTCAAAGGGCTGGCAATAATATAACCTAATTTAAACCTGGTACAGGGGATTGCATTTCCAAAGATCTTTTATATCGTGACATGCAATAATTTACAGCTATTTTAGACTATAAAAAGTGCCTTCGCTGATAAAGATTTGCTACGTTGGGACCATTGCATTTACATGGGAAATATTCAAGCAAACAAGACAAACGAGAACCGTAATAATTTATGCCTAGAAGTTCTCAATATAGGAAAAGAAAAAGCAACCAACAAGCTCCAATTATATCTTTGAGGCATGAATTTTTGGAAAATTACAAATGTAACGTCATTCTCATGCTTGCCAAACAAGATCAAATTACCCAAGATTTTTTGACCTTTGCCTATAACACTCCAATGCTGAAGAAGTTTGTGAGGAGTCTTCAACCTCCATGAAGTCCATTTTTCTGATTGAGGGTGTTAAAAAATTCTCTGCTATGATGAAAGCAAGGCATATGATGGTCATGACAGTTTTGTTATTGCTGTTAATTGTTTTAGGCATATCTTCTGTGGGGGCTTCCAGAGTTCATGGAGAAAAAAATGACAAGAAATTTAGCAGTGACCAGACTTTGGATAGATCCCATGCTAAATGTAATGCTAAAAATGAAGATGAAGGGATAGATCCACGGTATGGGATGGAAAAGAGAAAAGTCCCTGCAGGCCCTAATCCACTGCACAACTAATGAAAGCCATGCATAACTCAGCAACATTTATATAATCAAACTGCTGATGATGCTTACAGGAATGGCTTAAAACTTTTTGATAAATATTCGAGGGAGCTGTAAGAAAATGGAAGCAATAGAACTTGTAGTGGGTATTATTGAGATGCTTCTTTTTGGCTGGTATTCTGCTCTGGGTATTCATACAAACGCTTGTAATATAGTTTAGTGCATGTGTATTATTGGTATGTTATGATAAACTATATTCTTGGGTCACAGCTTGATACAAAGATGATTGCTGATTCATTCCACCTCCCTCTGTAATTTATATGTAATTGTATATGAAGAGACAAAGCTTTTATCCAAATATGTTAAGTTCTTTACATGCTTAAAAGTATGCTCTTGATAATGCTTTGCATATCTTCTCTTTAGTTCTACATGTTTCCGGGTATCAAATTGTGCTCTTTTCTCCTCCCTTTCTGCTTGGAGGTATGAACAAATCTGCATCTCTTTGTTTATGTGGGTTTGATTTAATTTAATTTTAATCATGATTCATATTCTAGTTGCAACTCAAAACAAAATAGACTATGTTATACATGATGCTTTGGAATTCGGGATGATTCTCTTAATGCAGAGTAGAACAACTCTTCTCAAAGCTCAGAATGAGTTAAGCACATCTTTCCCACCAAGTATTTTGTCATATAAAGGTATTTTGAGTAAATATGAATTAGTTGAACTGTTGAATAAGATACAGCATCAAGGTCTTTTAAGTAAGAGATGCATTAATTTAATATGGAAGAAGAAACAGCTGGTTCTTCAACATAACTTAGGATCATTGGTATTCAGTACAACTGGAAAAGGTATTTAAGTTGCTCTCGCTTTAGTTTTTGAACTCAAGAAGACAGCTGGTTTTGTAAACAGTAAGATTGCAAATCCTTTCTAGCTGTAGACTTTGCAAGAAATTAGATAACTTGAGTTGTCACCAGTATAAATGCAATTCTCCATAAATATTCTTTTGGGCCCATCATATATACTATAATTGTGTTAGTATTGCAATTATTTGCATATTAGTTCAGAAAGTAAGTATTCAATAACATCAAAGTACCCAAGCTAGAATCTGTCATTTCACCAGGCATTTCTTACCCATTTTGGAGATCAGGGAGAGCTTTTCTTTGGAGTTATTATATGAAATCATGAATATGACGGCACATAAACTTTATGATAACACATGTAGGACCAATTTTAATTTGTCTAAGTTATTCATTTTCATCCCAAAATTATAAAAGAGAGATGCCTAATATTAGGTAACTACATATTGGGTTACGCTGCCTTGACAACCCATCACACACATGTACCTAGGATTAACTTTGTACAAATCTTGACCATATTTGTCATGTACCCCATACAATAGTCAATACCAACTCTCAAATATGAACGGTGTCCCATCTTCCTCAACCACCATTCATGATCCTTTTCTTCAGAATTCATTTTAGTTCCGAGCCCTTGGGTAGTTGTGGATTGGATTTTGAAAAATAGACATTATTACTCTTGTAGTTTAACAAGAATGATTTTCAAATTGTCGTTTTTGGATTTGATTGTGTATGAGATTTTTTACATCAACGCTTTAGATCATGGAGTGTGATCTGAAACGTTGATGCAAAACATCTCATACACAATCCGTGACCTGAAAAACATTGATGCAAAAAATCTCATACACAATCAAATCCAGAAAAACGACAATTTGAATTTGTAATATAGATTGTGAAAATTAGATATTGTTAAGAATGATTTTGGAGAATACTTGAGTTTTTAACCTCGAAGTTTAGGATCAAAATACATAGATGCAATAACAATAATGTATTATATCTACCTTCTGACAATTATAATAGTGAAGCAGTTATAAGTTTACAGTTGAAACTCAATGTTTAGGATGTATCAATAACAATAATGTATTATGTCTACCTTCTGACAATTATAATAGTGATGCAGTTACAAGTTTACAGTCGATTGAATAATGCTAAAGACTACTTCATTATATTCCTTCATCAAATGAGATGTTATATTTAAAGCCAAAGAAAATAAAATAAAAACTAATAAACCATCTAGAGGTTGCCTAAAATGTGCTTAGGACCCGATATACATTGTCAATGCTTATTATTAAAGTGTTTGTGGATAAATCTATTCTAAATGTATGTAGAGATGAGATGTGAGAATTCTAGCTTTACAATTAGGTTGGGGATAAAGTATTACATATATTGTATATAACATCTATATTTCAAGTATGCTGATAAAGAAGGGTAATAATATGATAGTGTGTCTCACTATTGTTCTTTTAGAATTATTATACTTTATCAATTGTAATGAGCAAATAATTAAGAATTTAAAGAGGGATTAATGAATTATTTGTGACATTTTAAATGTTGAACTATTGTAATAAAATGTAGAATCTTTTTATTATTTTTATAAATCTTTTTCTAAATTTGATTAATTTAATATCTTTTATTTTTAATTATTTAATTGATAATATTTTAATTTTAGACAAAATATTTTTCACATTATTTTTATATATATTCAATTAGAAAAATTAAAAAATATTGAAACAAAGACATTGATTCTATGAGGACGGTTATGTTTTGAATTTTTTTTACATTGACGGAGTACATTTCAATAACAAATGTATTCTAAAGTATAATATTCAAATAAAATACAACGAAACATATGTTTAGAAAGCTAAAAGCGAGGGTTATTTATGTATATAATTTTTGAAAAAAATTTATATATAAATTGATCTTAAATTTTGGGGATTAAAGTGATAGTTTTTATTCAATAAAATTGATGCATGTTGTTTTGAGGGAGAAGGGTGTTACATAGGACATTTGAAGAGACACACACATATATGTTGAAAATATCATCTACAATGAACTTAGTAGGCATTTTCACGTGGTTCAAGAATAGGACATACTAATGTGGTCCCACCCATGAGTTTATCTTTATATTCATAAACTAAAAATTTAAAGTTAAATGTAAGTAATAAATGGTACCTCTTGATATTCATAAAAAGGTCTACTTGACCGAGCTAAGAATTATAAAAAAAAACATTTTTTTAGATTTAAACTTGTCCATAATTTAAAATTCCAAGGTTACCTACACAAGGGGTTACAAAGCATGCTAGAGCATTATGGAAGCATACACAAGTACGAATGAAGAAAGAGTGTAATAACTTAGGCATCTTTATCATGTGACAAGACTATTCCAACTATCTCTCTCCAATCCCTATTTCAAAGGTTAATCAACTAATAAGTACTTGATGATTGAAAAGCTCTAGTAAAATTATTTTTAGAGTACTTAGATAGATATGTCCCTAATAGGTTCATCATGTATCTACATAGTGGAGCAAGGATGCATTCATTATGTATTACCTTCCTAGTCGACAAAGTATATGTGATGATGGAGGCTAGGCCTTGTTGGGTTTAATGATGTGCTAGGTTAGGTCTAGTGCAATCAAGTTAGGTCAAGTCTAAAGTAAAGTTTCTAGGTTAGACCTTAAGTATAATGAAGTTAGTGGTTTCAAAATACAAAATATATATGAAATGTTGAGATATTATAGACAAGTTGAGTTCTAAAATAATGAAGTAGGTTGATTTTAGCTATCTACAATGCTAAAAAATGTTTAGATGTGGTGGATGCTATACAAATGACTAGGTTGGTTCTAGAGAACCAAAATGTTAAAAATAAAACTCTAATATATGTGTGTGTTGATATGATGGATAATGAGAATAAATTAGAGTTAAGTGCATATCAAAGTTTGGTTTTGGATACAATTAGGTGTTAGGTGTACTTTATAATCCCGATCTAGTAGGTCACAAGGTGGTGGCATACTCAATATTAATGCTTTGGTGATAGTATTTTATTAGGTCGATATTACTTGTGATATTTAGGTGGCTTGGGATAAACATTTCTTGTTATCATTAAGTTTTGAATGTTGTGCTAGGTAGCATGTTGAGGAATAGGTGGTAGTATGAAATTAGAAACTAGGCAAGGAGAGAAGAAATACCATGTAAAAGGGAAGAATAAGCTTAGAGAAAACATCAATTTATAAATTAAGGAAATATTAGTGGCTCAAGTGTGGTAAAAGCAGTTTGTAATTTATATTAAGCTAGAAATACTTAATACATAATTATGTCCATATGGATGTTATGCTTGTGGGGGATGGTTAAGGAGCTTGATGACCATTATATGATTGAGAACAAGGGGAAATGATAAAGCTAATGTTGGACCCAAACCATTTGATAAGGAGGAAAAATATTTTTAGTGTTGCACAAAATTTATGCAATGCTTCCATGTTGTCAATGGAAGCCAATTCATTTATGCTACACCATGGTGCATAAGAGGTCAAGTAGTTGAGTGTGCAATTAGATAGTTTGACCAACCACCTTCACATAGTAACTTTTAATCAAGCTACATTATTATATAGTGTGCAATTAGATAGTTTGACCAACCACCTTCACATAGTAATTTTTAATCAACCTACATTATTATAGTGTTTTAAGTTTGTGTATAATAGTTTTCATATCAACTTCTTTGTGAATCTTGTTTTTGAAGTTAAATATTACAATAGGAAGTGGGTGGAGCCAAGCCCTAGTTTGGTATGTCTATTGAATACCAAGTGGGGGTGACCTACGTAATTTTTTGGCCTCCCCATATATTTTGATACTATGTTGTGTTTATAGTTATTTAGAGGAGAGTAGTATATTTTGGCTTAATATGGAACTTTAGGAAGGATAGTATAGTTAGTGACTTGAAATTCCAAATATAGTTTTTGATGTTAATATGTATACATTTATTGAAGAAATAAAATTAGTGGTTTGAATAAAAATTGTGTAGGTTAATATCGTGTTCTCAAAGATGGATCTAGTGAACTATAATTATTGGAATATGAGATTTACACTATTTTTTATTTATCTTTTTTATGGAAAGTTTTATATTAGTTCAAAAATCCTTTATTTTTCATTGAGAAATACTAACTTAGGTATAAGTTTTGTATGCACATGAATGAGATATCGTTAGATAGTGAGGGCTTGGAAAATGGATAAAGGTAGTGAAAATATAATCAAAACTTGTATTAGAATGGTATTTGTAGACATCTAAATTTGATCACTTCCATATGATCAAAATCGTCTACTCTATTCATCTATTTCATTAATAGTGATTAAATAATTTATTTAATCATTATTTCATTTTCTGCCTAAGGTTCCTAAAGTATGTAATCAAATAAATTAAATACTCTACCTTACACCTTTTCTTCTCTAAATTAAATAAATGGGACAATTTATTTAATTTAGTCATTTGACTTATTTGGATTAAAACTAATTTTTAATTCCTTTTTTTCTCTCTCCTTGTCACATTCTCCATAACCCTTTTTTAATCCGGATTAAATTAATTTATCTGTGATTAGGATGTGCACCACTTAATCAAGATTAATGTCACATCCTCCATAATCTCCCACTTGCCTCTATTCTCTCATTAATTATCATAATCCTATGTTTGCACAACCTTAATCAAAATAATTAGCCACATTTGGCATACCTTTTTTTGATCAACCTTTCCACTTGCCTTTATTGGCCTTGACTCTCTTTCCCATGTGAATTTTTAATTCACATTTATTCACCCAAGGCTCCTCTCTTTCCCATATGAATTTTTAATTCACTTTTATCTTTCCAAGGTCTACCCTATCCCCATACAAAGTTCTAGAAGGCTCGACTTGTCACTTTACATGTGCCAAGGACTTCTAGAACCCTTGACTTGTCACATCACCCACATGTGACAAATCTCCAGATTTTTGGAGACTCCCTTTTATCCAATAAACTCTCCAATGAATGTGACTTTTTAATTCACATTTATTTCTCCAACCACTTCCCTTTTTCCCATGGAGATTTTTGAGGAATTCTAAAATTCTTCAAATGTCTCTTTCATGCTCATTTAGGGACAAGAAGTTCATTTTTGAGGAAATCTTCTCATCCCCCAAGGTACCTACAAGGTACTTGTCCTTCATCCACCTCATGTACTTCTCTTCCACCTCATTTCCACATCATCCCACCCCAAGACATCTCACATTCCACATGTCAAGATGTGAGGGCTTGTGAGTCCTCAACTCACCATAGCCCTTCATATTGGCTTTGTTGGATCAATCTCACCGTTGAATTCAAATTGTCCTATAAATACCCCCTCATTTCTCTTATTTTAGAGAGAAATATTTTCCTATCAAAACTCTTGCAAAATTACCATTTGAGCTCTCATCCACCATAGCATTTAGCATTTCACCCATCTTGCATTTCACTTTGCACATTCAATTTAGTTTGTCATCCAAAGAACACACAAATCTTCAAGGATCAAAGGGCCAACCAAGGAAGGGGCAGCAAGAAGGTATAACCAATTTCAATCATTTTTCATCTTGTTTTCATGTTTATCTTTCCTTAGGCTAATAATTGAGGTGTCATCTTTTATGTTAGTTCTTTTCATTGCATCATTAGTTGTTTAGCATCTCACATTTCTGGCACGCCTGGTGGGACCCACAAATGAGTCTCTTTGCTTTACATTTTGTTGTTGTTTAAGTTGTTTGAAGGTTCAGGTCGTAGAGGGGTGGATTTTCCCCATAGAGGGGCAAACTTGCCCTCCCGAGCGTTGCAAAGGGGCAGATACGCCCTCTTGTTCTAACGTTTTCTGAAAGTTAGCTGCAAAAGTGCGGATACACCCTCTTGTTTCGACATTTTTTCTAACAGTTTACTGTAGAAGTGCGGATACGCCCTCCTGTTCTGATTTTTTTTCTAACAGTTTATTGCAGAAGTGCGGATACGCCCTCTTGTTCTGATTCTTTTTCTAACAGTTTGCTACAGAAGTGTGGATACGCCCTCCTGTTTTGACATTTTTTCTAATAATTTGCTGCAGAGGTGTGGATATGCCCTCATGTTCTGACGTTTTTTCTAACAATTTGTTGCAGAAGTTTTGATACGCCCTCATGTTCCAACGTTTTTTCTAACAGTTTGCTACAGAAGTGCGGATACGCTCTCCTGTTCTGACATTTTTGATAGTTTTCTACAAAAGAGCGGATACGCCCTCCTGTTCCAGCATTTTTCACCACAGAGGGGCGGATTTGCCCTAAACAGCATGTTTGAGAAGGTAAAAAAGTTGCATTTTAGGTTCGTTTTTGCTTCTATTTTTATTGTTTGGAGTTCTAACCCTCTAACCCTATTTGTTGATGGGTGAAGTTAGATTTCTTGTCGATACTTTGCAGTATTTTTGCTAAAATTCACAAGGGGTAAAAAGATAAAACAACTAACATTTGCTTGCAGGGCCTTTATTTCATTCAAATTTTAAAGTTTTCCTTACTGTTTTATCTATTCACTTAGCATAATTAGAGGGAAGTAATACTTGTTTCTTGTTGTGTCTATTTTTCTTTATGTTACCCTAAAGGGGCATTAGTTTGTTTTCATCTTCCCCTTGCACTTTGTGCGGACCGAGGGGGTAGTTGGAAACGATCAGTGTCTTCTTCTTAGAGGGACCTTCTTGGGGATTTCATCACCCCAAGGGACAATCCCAACCACGCGTAACGGTGGGGTATACAAAGGGGGGAGATCCAAAGTTGTACCCCAATCCAGTTGCATTGTAATTGGCGGAGCGTCGAAGCTAGGGTGATACCTAGATAGACGTGAAGAGTTGGTCCGAGCCTTTCAGTATCTCACTGGGGTTCCTGACTCACGCTTGTGATGGATTGGTGTTCACAATTGTGCCTCACGTACCGAGTGTATATCGAGGACTCCCTAGAAACCTTGTTCATCCTAGAGCAAGACCTTTGTCAGCCATACCCCTTAACACTAATCATAGGATTGTATTTGTTCAAAGTGTCTTTCTGTGAAAAACTAGTAAATTTTGATAAGTTAGTCTCATTGAGTCATTTTAAGTCCTTGCCGTAATCTCATCATCCAAACCAAGTCATTTTCCACTGTAGAAGTGTAGATATGCTCCCCTGTTTCAGCATTTTTCACTGCAGAAGTGCAGATACGCCCCCCTGTTTCAGCATTTTTTACTGCAAAAGTGTAGATTCACCCCCCTATTTCAGCATTTTTCATTGCAGAAGTGCAAATACACCCTCTTGATCCACTGTTTGACTGTAGAAGTGCGGATACACCCTCCTAAACGAACAGTTTCATCCATTTGACTATTCCAAACCTTCGTTTAACCACTCTGAGTCTCCATTTGACCGTTTGATCATCCTAAACACTCATTTAACCAATCCAAACATCCATTTGACCATTCCAAACCTCCATTTAACCTTTCTAAACGTTCGTTTATCACATTCACATTGATCATTTCACAATTCAAGAAAACCATTCTACCATCTTATCGTGTGACCTAAACATTTGCACTCTCCAAAAATATCATTCCATCAAGACATCTTCCATTTGTGTTCATCATCATCTCTTAACACAAAATCCCCTAAACCTTGTTTTAGGAGTTATCTCCCGAATTGACTAAGGCGTTAAGTTTGATCATTATCCTACATATCAATCATTCTCTTCAACCTAATCAATCCACTTCTATCTTGAGGCATATTTGTGTTGTAAGTCAACATCATTGGCCCAAATCAATCCCCTTCTATCTCAAGGCAGATCCGGTGTCGTGATCATTGATTAACCAATTTAATCCAATCAACCAACGTATTAAGTCACCTAGGGTGGTTCCCGAATTAGGTTTAGGACCATTTCCATCAAATCCAATCCTTATCCAATCATCAAATTAATTGATACATCACCAATTAATACACATCCAATCCAATCCAAATCATCATCATTCTAATTGATCCATCAACCCAATCCTTATCCAATCATCAAATTAATTGATACATCATCAAATTAATTGACACATCATCAATTAATACCTACAATCCAATCCAAATCATCATCAATCCAATTGATCCAATCAAATCCAATCCTTGTCCAATCATGAAATTAATTGATACATCATCCAATCCAATCCTCATCCAAAATCATCAAATTGATACATAATCAATTGATCAAATCCAATCCTTATCCAAAATCATCAAATTGATATATCATCAATCCAATTGATCCAAAAGTTATAATCTAATCTATCCAAATCATCAAATTGATACATCATCCAATCAATCAATCCAAATCATCACCTAGATCACCCTTGGGAGTTGCATCTTAAAATCACAGTCATTTTACACGTTCATGCCCATTCAGACCTGTTCATAAACAATAAAGAAAATGGCAGACCAACAAACTCAAGGTTCACAACCGAATGTCCCTCAAGATCCTAATAACATTCCACATGATCCCCATAATGACGTCTCATCTCAATCGAACACCGACATCCAAAATATTACACCACCCAGTGACGAAAACATGGTCAATCAACCTGAAGTCACTGTTGACGAATATCTCAGTGATCCCACCAATTTCCAAATGAAATATTGTCTCCTAAACGAACATGGAGACAAGATCCTTGCCACCTTATTCATGAAGGGAGTCAAACCACTGTCTGGTTTTGATACATCACAATATGCCCTTCCCACATTTGTTGATCCACAAACCTCACAAAATGTTCTAGAGGGTTCCTACGTTCCTGAAGGTGCACCCGCAGAAAATTGGTACCACCTCGAATTTGGAAATGCAGTCATCCATCAAGTCCAAGAATATCCTCGTCTTCCAACCACAACATCCACTATTCCATCACTCGATCCTAATGATCCCCATACCTATGGCATGCCACCGTACATCCCATCTGCTCCACCGCTTCCTCCCCCATATTCTAATATTGGGGCCACACCTGCACTTACCAATGTGTTACCTCTTGCATTTCGACAACCTCCAAATAATCCACACCAACCCATCGCACTACCAACACCACCACAACATACTGCTACCGCTCTAGCTTCATCTCAACCCTTGCATCCACAACACACTACCATTCTCACACAACCATCACATCAAGTGGTGCAACCTATCTCACAACCACAACCACCATCAGATAACCCTTTCATGGTCACCCCCCAATAAATCTCATCTCACCCATCTCATCAAAAATAACCACAAAAACGACCCCCATAACAACATGTGCATATCCCTACACAAACACACCATAATCCACTTACTAAGTACCTCTATCATCCCTCTAGCACATACACAGTTCCATCCCATCTCAACATGAATCCTCAAAACCAAACACATACCCAACCGCCACCTTACACCAATCCTTCACAACCTCAACATCATCCTACCCAAAAAACATTGAATCCATCCCCATATGCCATGCAACAACCCACCATTGCACAACAATACTAATCCTATCTGCCCCACTTCCAACAACAACCAACTTATCAGCAGGGGGCACCTTACACTTCCTATTACCAACAACCATCATCACATCAACAAAGAGGTCCTACCTCCACATATTATCAAAATACTACACAACAACAAGATATGTCCCTCGCTTCCTACTATCAAAAACAAGTGACTCCCACTCATCATAACCAATCATCCAACTATCAATCCACTTATAATCAAGAAACACACTCCTATCTGACTCAAACCATCTATGATCCAACAATGGTAGGGCCATCCTCATCATATCTGCAATACTACCCATACAATCCATCCATTTTGACTCCCACAACTCCCATCAATAAGGACTTGGAAGAAGTAAAAGCAACATTAAAGGATCTACAAGCTAGAGCGGGGAAACAAACATTCAAGTTTGAGGACATATGTCCTTATCCTTTTGATCCCTCCATCTCCTTTATTCCTTTTCCCAAACATTTTGAGATACCAAAATTCGATAAATACAAAGGAACTAGGGACCCTAGGGCCCACCTTCAAGAATTTTACGCCCATTGCCAAGAGGTCATGCATAATGACAATTATATTATCCGACTTTTCCCTAAAATTCTACAAAGAGTCTCCCTTAACTAGTTTATGGGTCTTGAAAAAGGATCTATCAAAACCTTTGCACAATTATCTGAACAGTTTGTCTCCCACTTCTCTTTTAATCTAGAGAAGGATATTGACACACTTGATCTCCTGAAGGAAAAACAACGTGAGGGAGAGACCTTTGCAAGCTACTTGCAAAGATGGCGTGCCTTAGCCAGTAGGATGAAATCCCCACCATCAGAAAAAGATATGGGCACACTATTTATCGAAAATTCCCACCCAAATATGGCTCATAACTTCCAACTCCATTGTATCACCACCTTTGTGGCACTTGTGGAGAAGGGTCCCATCTTAGAACGAGCCCTTGTTGCAAAAGGGCAAGTCAAACATTTCAATTCCGATAGAGAGAAGTCCTTTGGGGATAAACCTCATTATTGGAATAAAAATAAAAATGTTGTCAATGATGGTGTCACTGGCACTAAACATGTTCAAGTAGCCACCATCACATAAAGATACCCTCCTCAGCAACAACCGTCAGTCCAGAATGCCATATTCGCCCCACAAGGGGCACCATGACAACAATCCAACCAAAATAACCAAGGGGGAAACAAATGACAATTCACTCAGTTGGGAGAACCCCTTAGCATGGTGTTTAACAAGCTTCTTCAAGCTAATTATCCCATCACATATCCTATCACCAAACTTATTGATACGTCTAAACCTAAACCAACTTGGTTTAAAGACAACGAATATTGTTAATTTCACAAGATTAAGGGACATACCCTAGATAAATGTCAAGGCCTAAAAACCTACATTCAAGGTCTCATAGATCGAGGTGAAATCCATGTAGATGCTAACACAACATCATCGTCCAATTCTCAACTCCAGATATATCAAAACGCTTTTCCTAACCACAATCAGGGTCCTAGTACTTCCAATGCTAATCCTGGATCTAGCAACAACCACAAAAGGTAACAACACCAATAACATTAGTTATAAAAATGTTCCATACAATTACCAAGGTGTGGTCTCCTATGTAGATCAAGTGGAGCCACGTGTATCCATGATACATGTCAAAGGATAAGATCCACAATTTTTTGTTACCACTCGACGGACTCACATCACAATCCCCGTAGCTCCTCCATCTACCCAACAATCATCCGTCCATTCACAATATAACATCCTAGACCATCTAGGTAAGACTACAACCCAAATATCCATCTTGGATCTGCTTAAGTCATCTCACATGCATCAAGATATCTTAACTAAGGCTTTGCAAAGAACACAAGTGCTTGATAATAGTGACACTACCCAATTTCAAGAATTGGTAGGCAATCTCTCATCAACCTATCAGTTAGCCTTTAGCCAAAAAGACATGTCGCATCTTGATTCAAGCCACAACTGCCCCCTCCATCTCGAGGTTGGTGTAAATTGTCAAAAAGAAAAAAGAGTATTGGTAGATAATGGTTCAGCCCTAAATCTTTGCACATTAAAATTCATACAATAGGTTGGATACACTTAGGCTGATTTAAGAAGTCAAGTGATCACCATCAAGGCATATGATAACGCATAGCGGGATTCTGAAGGAATTATTTGCCTCTTTATTCAAGTGGGCCCTACTGTGCAGTACACTATGTGTCATGTTCTGGACCTTGAACTTACATACAACATCCTTCTTGGACATCCATGGATTCATTCTATGCAAGTCATCTCATCCACCTATCATCAATGCTTAAAGTTCCCATTTCAAGGAATGGAGGTTACCATACAAGCTGATCCCCAACATTTTGAATATTGTCGTGCTTTGGAAGCTTCCTTCCTGCATTCACATTCTTTCTAGGAGTCGAAATGGGGGCATCCCCAACATCCGATCCTGACCCATCCACCAATACACTAAACACCTCATCTCCACCATCATCCACACCTGCTTCCACTGTCACCAAGGTCCAGATCATAGACAAGGGATGTGGTTAATATGAAATGCATACCACACTAAATGTGGCAATCATGCCACCCTCGCCTCGCACATATGGACAACCAACTCTTCTAGTACCAAAAGTGGAAGGAAAGACACTTACACTCACCTCCAAGAACATGGGTTTGACAACATTCAATGATTTGGGATCCCTTCAAGATCAAATGGAAGAAGACATCAGTCAATGGGTTTATCGTGAGGAACCTGAGCCCCCATGTCCCCTTATAGAATAATTTCAAGAATTTTATCCACATGCATCCAAGTTCATTGAAAAGTGTCATTACCAAGGCGGAGGCCTTGGCACAGAAGAACAAGGAAAATGCCAGCCCATTGAAGCAACTACCATCCGACCAAAAAATCTGGGCTTGGGTTATGATACTAAACAAAAGGGTCATGCAACATCCTCTAGCACTTCTAACAATGTTAGTGTTGATGAAGGTTCCCTCAATGACATACTAGAGGAAGAGTCCATCATACATGCATACAATGATTTGAATCATGTTGACCTCCTCACCATGTTCGAATGCTTGTCTATCTACACCATAACCTTATCCCTCAAACATCCTAAACTTATAGATCATGACCTACAAGGTAGCGCACTTGTCAACACATTTCTCTCAAAGGATACCTACGTACATCTCATGGGATTAGGAGAAGTTGAACGCCCTAACCGCAAAAGTAAAAAGAAACAAACGCAAAATAGGTCATCAAGTGAAAACCTCACTGAGGCGCTTTTTGATTGGGAAAAAGTAAAAACAAAGGGTGTATCTGACAGTGAAAACCTCAATACGGCACTGGAAGATGGGGATGTTCATCTTCCCCTTGTAGGAGCACAAATATCTGAGCAGTCTTCTATTCTTATTGAAGAAATGCAAGAGGTAAATTTGGGGACAACAGAAACTCCAAGGATCACCTACATAGCTAAATCTTTATCAGAAGAAGAATATCTCACCATTGTCCAAATTTTCTGAGAAGGGGTTATCAACTTTGCATGGGCTTACTATGATATGCCTGGCCTAGATCCTAATCTTGTTGTACATCATTTGGATGTTCGTCCAGATGCCAAACCTGTGAAGCAAAAGCTTTGAAATATGCACCCGAAGATAGCACTATTAGTTAAAAAAGAATTGGAAAAATTACTAGATGTTGGTTTTATTAGACCCATTGATTATTCTGATTGGATTTCCAATATAGTACCTGTTGCTAAACCTAACGGAGACATCAAAATTTTTACAGATTTATGGGATCTTAGAAAAGCCTGTCCAAAAGATGACTTCCCCTTGCCTAACATTGACATGTTAGATGACATTACTATGGGACATGAGATGTTATCCCTCATGGATGGATTCTCTAGCTACAATAAGATCTGAATCGCCCCTGAAGATCAAAATAAAATTGCTTTTATAACACCTTGGGGTACCTTTTGTTATAATGCCATGCCCTTTGGCCTTAAAAATGAGGGGGCAACATATCCACGAGAAATGATTGTTATATTCCATGACCTCGTCCACATCATCATGGAAGATTATTTCAATGACTTGCTGGGAAAATCCAAAACTAGAGAAGAGCACCCTGCCACCCTGAAAAAGATCTTTGAGTGCTTGGAGCAGTACAAGCTAAGGTTGAATCTGAAAAAGTGTGTGTTTCGTGTCATGTCAGGGAAATTGTTGGGCTTTATAGTTTCCCGAAGAGGCGTCGAGGTTGACCCAGCTAAAGTGAAAGCTATCATGGATATGCCTCCACCGAGAAACCTAAAATAGTTAAGGAGCCTTCAAGGAAAGCTACAATCCATTTGTCGGTTTATAGCCCAGCTTGCGGATAAATGTCAGTCATTCACTCACCTTCTGAAGAAAGACACCACCTTCAAATGGAATCAACAATGTCAGTTGGGTTTTGATATGATCAAAGAATACTTGGACCACCCACCAATTTTGATGTCACCTATCCTTGGAAAACCCCTCTTGCTCTACATATTTGTCACTTCAGTTGCATTAGAGGCATTGTTGGCACAACATGACGAATCCTCAAAAGAGCGAGCAATCTACTACATTAGCCGAACACTGGTCAGTTATGAACTTAATTATTCACCAATGGAGAAAGAATGTCTCGTTGTGGTCTTCAGTGCACAAAAATTGCGCCACTATATGCTTAGCCATTCAATAAAATTGATATCAAAATTCGACCCCCTCAAGTACCTGTTATCTAAGACAACCCTAACTGGCCGAATGGCTAAATGTATCATGCTTCTCAGTGAATTTGATATAGAATATGTGGACAGAAAATCCATCAAAGGACAGGTAATAGCAGATCAGTTGGAAGATGCCCCATTAGTAGATGCATATCCCATAGAAACTGAATTTCCAGATGGAGTATTTGCACTATCAGAAGCTACCACATGGACACTCTACTTTGATGGATCATGCACTAATAATGGATCGGGGGCAGGAGTCTTGCTTATCACCCCCCAAGGCGATTACATACCAAAATAATTCAGACTAGCTTTTCCCTGCACCAATAACATTTCTGAATATGAAGCCCTTCTCACAGGCCTTAGAATTGCAATCCAATGGCACATCACTCATTTGCAAGTTTTTGGTGACTCCCAGTTGGTTATAAAATAGGTCAATGATAAGTTTCTAACAAAAGATGAAAAACTATTGCCTTACAAACGTATGGTGGATGACTTCAAAAAATATTTCACCTCCATCCAATTTGAGCAGATCCCGAGACTCCAAAATAAGGCAACAAATGCTATGGCTACCATTGGTTCTCTCCTCGACATGCCAAAAGACAACACAAATTGACAGTTCCTGGTTGAGCAAATCCTAATCCCATCGTATGATATCCTTGAGAGTGGCATGGTGTGTGATATTGTAGGTCCTGAATCCCCTTGGTACCATGAAATTTACACCTATATCCATGACAACACCCTCCTGCCTGATCTCACGAGAAACCAACGTAAATCATTCATCCAACGCACTGCCCGCTACACCGTCATTGATCATATACTTTATCGTCGTGGGTATGATGGAACTCTCCTACGTTGTTTAGATGAAACCGAAGCCCGCACGACATTAACAAAAGTGCATAGCAGTATTTGTGGGGCCCATTCTAATGGTATGACCCTAGCCAAACGGATTCTAAGAGCAGGATATTACTGGCCTACAATGGAACATGATGCTTGTGAATATGTCAAAAAGTGTCTTCCGTGTCAACAACATGCAAACTTGATTCACGCTCCGGCACAAGAGCTACAACCTATCACGACACCTTGGTTGTTTTCACAATGGGGTTTTGACTTGATTGGCAAGATTTACCCTCCATCCTCTGATGGTCACACTTTTATCATCATGGTTGCTAAATACTTTACCAAGTGGGTGGAAGCCATACCACTCACTCAAATCACTGGTGTTCAGATCTCTAAGTTCATCCTCTACCATATCCTCTGCAGGTATGGTATCCCCTCCGCCATCATCACCGACAACGAAAATCCATTCAAGAATAAGTGTATGAAGCTTCTTTATGACACGTATCATATCCAACATCATTGGTCCACCCCCTATTACCCCTACGGTAATGGACAAGTAGAAGCGACAAATAAGACATTGATCAAAATCATTAAGAAGATGGTCAATAGCACTGGCGGTGATTGGCACCTCCATATCCATCTGCACCCCCACCGATGCTACTCCATACTCTCTTGGCTATGGCACTAAAGCCATCTTGCCAATCGAAGTTGAAATCCCTTCGCTCTGAATCTCCCTCAAGAATCTCATTACTAACAAAGACACCTGAGTGGCACGCCTGGCACAATTGGAATTGCTAGATGAAAAATGGGTCAAAGGTTATAACCATCTGCGAGCCTATCAACACCGACTCAAAAGGAGCTATAATAAGAAATTTTCCCTCACCAATTCAATGTTGGTGATTTGGTCCTTAAAGAGAATCAACAAAATCGAGAGAAAAAGGGCAAGTTTGAAGCAAACTGGTTGGGCCCTTATGTCATCACCACAAAATATGGTTCTGGCGCCTACAGTCTCTCCACCCCTGAAGGGGAGACCTTGGAAGAACCCATCAAAATCATGAACCTAAAGAAGTTCTATACTTAGGTCAGCTGGGGTATCCTTCCTAGTAAATCTTAAAAAATACAAAAAAAAACAAAAAAGTCAAAAAAATATTAAAAATAAATAATAAATAAAAAAATCCAAAAAATAGAAAAAATAAATAATTTGTCCTATGGTGAAAACCACCCTTGCGTGGTGCCTTGGATACATACAATTGGTGAAAACCTGGAAATAGGTGCTTCTCTTATAGGGCTTAATCATTATCTACCTCGCATCCTGGTTACTTGATGGCTTATCCGTCGATTCCTCAATCCCTCAATCCTCCCATCCGCTTACATCACCTCGTCGCTTGGTATATTCTGGTTGAGCATTGGACGACCGTCATCCGCTATCTGACATATTGAGCTTGTTATCCTAATCTGAGCTTGTGTCCTCTCATTGCCGTGTGCGTCTCCATCTAGGTCTCATCACATATTCTCTTGAACTACAACGCCTCTGCGCTTGCACATAGGCAAGGCTAATATTTGGATTAGCCCCTGAGGCATTTTGTCCTTCATCATCTGTCCTCATGGTCCACTTTTCGATCTTGTCTATCCTTGATCTTTTGTCCTATTCGAACTACGTTGCCCCTACGCTTTCACGTAGGCAAGGTTGATCTTTTGATCTGCCCCCGGGGCTTGTGTTTGTCTTGGTCATCCATCAGTTTCCATCATTCCACTTTCCATTCTTTTATCGTGGTCTTCTCTTGAACTATGAGGGCTTTGCGCTTTCACATAGGCAAGGCTGATCTTTGATCAACCCCCGAGCCCCTAGGTCTTTAGGTTGTGTCTTGTCCTCTTGTTGTCAAGTATGTCCCTATCATCGCCGATTCTTCACAAACAAGATCTTCTTGTATCAAGAAATCTGCCCAATGGCAATTATCCTGCGTCATTTAGGTCACTTTAGCTTAGTATACATCATCGGTCTTAATAGGATGTATCCTTCCTAACAAACCAAATCAACCCCATCCATCCTTAAGATTTTATGGCAAAGGACGCTTGTAATTGATCGTGATCTTTCGATACTTTTGGCTTTTGTTTATTATTTGGGCTCCCCCTTTTAAAACTAGTCAAGATCGCCATAATCCATCATATTATGGTGTGTTTTTCCTAGTCAACATAAGGGCATCTCTTGACTATTTTATCATTGTTGTTTGCTAGGATACTCCACATAGTACCCACTAGGATTCCTCTCGGATCCTACGTTATGTGGGGGCATCCCTTTGTGCTTGTGGTTATTCCAATACCTGGCCCAACCAAAGTCATCACAACTTTGGGGTATTGGGATAGCCTTCTATTTGTTGTGTTTGTTTTATGCATTAGACATTAATCCATCTTGGTTTACATACCCCGACGATCGATGTCTTATGCTATAGCAAAAATCAGTGCTCTAAACGATGGAAAATTGCATTCATGTTGCATTTCATCTCATTACATATTCCCCTTTCATCCAATCTTCCTCCTACATCTATGCTTCCTGTTTTGGTTGTGCAAACACTCATTCATTCTTACTAACTTTCTTTCTCAGGATCCCTATGGTTCTTGATAGGTATCGTGCCTCACACATCCTATGCCTATCACCTACCCATTGATACTTATGTCTACATTATATTTATGTGTGATTTCATCATTTATCCATTTGCATCAATTCATTAGATTCATTCATCCATACATTTCCATATATTTTCATACCATCTATGCATCATTATTTAGGTCCATATCAATTACATCATACATACAATTGCATTACCATTCATAAATCATTAATATCATCCATAATCACATCATCCAAACACACATAAATAAATCATTAACATCATACATCGACACAACATCCATATCAACACAACTCATCATATACATGTGCATAACATACATCATCTGTCATAAAAACATAAATATATAACCATCTGCATAACATAAATCATCTGTCACAAAAAAATATCTGGCATATAATCAATGGGAACCATCACATATCATCATCAAAATAATACAATGACCATCTTATACCCGAAATATAATCATATCATAATCACATACATCCCATCCTCAAAATAAGGTGCATCATCTAAGAATATGTGTTACACCTCCATCTGGTACCTGTCACAGCACATGTGTCATGTCACCTATCCTTTGCCTACCCTGAGCTGCCCACCCCTAACCTCTGAGGAGACTCAGGCACTAGTCCCCTGTATGTCGGAGTCCCCTGAGACTCATGAGCTGGAGTCCCAAATCATGAGGGAGTCAGCTGAAAATCATTGTACCATCTGGTTTGTGTCCCTAATGACTGGGATGGTATCAACATCTATGGTACCTGCCTAACATACCACATTGTTCGTTGCATTGGATCTGGCACTGCCTGCTCGTATTCACATCTCCAATACCCCACCTCCTGCATATAATCATCTTGTTGTCCAACTTGGAACCTAGCGACATTCCGCTCATATCTGTAACTATCCCGCTCTCTGGTGATCACTCGCCGCTCCTGCTCCCATGTCTCCTGTGCCGTTGACAGCAACCATACCTGCTCTACGGTCCTCCTCCTCTCTACCTACAAGTCTTGTACAGCTAACTCTGTCCCATCACCTTGCACTCACTGTACCTACCTCTGTGCTATGTCTCTCTTTGCATTCTCTGTCCGGCCCACTGCTACATCTCTCTAAAACTGCAAAATATGGACCTATCTTCGTGCATCATCCCTCTCTCCCTGTACCACCTACACCTATCCCTATGCACTCTCTCTCTGCACTACCTCTAACCCGACCTCTACAGCCTCAACCCTCACTCTCATCTCCTCCTAGGATGTCTTTGTAGTAGCTATCCTCTCCACAAGGTTTGCCTGCTCTCCCTATAGTCCTACCACCTATCCTCTCAATGTCTCCATCTCCTCTCCCCCTATTGGCTCCAGCTGACCCCGCATCTGAGCCATTGTCATCACTGCCTCTAATCTATCTCAATCCCAAGTCACCTGAGCCAACTCACCCTACACTCTCTCCATCTCTACTCGTGTCTCCTCTCTCTCCCTCTTCATTGCTAGTATATCTATTGTTAGACGACCAACAACACACTCAAACTCTATCAGCTCTGACTCCTTCACCCTCTGCACCTCAGCCTCCACCCTCCTCACCTCCTCCTTTAACACCCACATCTTCGCCTAGGCCCCTCTTAGTAACACCATTGGATCGTCCGCTAGAGTCACCGACACTACTGCTAATGGCTCCACCACCTGCACATCTATGTCCATCGCCTCCACCTCTACCTCCTCCCGAGCAGGCTCCACCCGACTCGTCACTTGGATCCTATGCAATTGTCCTCTCCTCCCCACCCTCATCAATCTCCTCAGTTGTCCCTCCTCCTCCTGCTCATCCCCCCGTGCCCCCTCCGCCTGCTCGACTCTCACCTGCACTCGCCTTCGCCGTACTCTCCCACCAATCCCTTTTGTGTAGCCCTCCCCTCCACCACCCCCAACACCTCCACCTTGGGCTCACTCCCTCCCGCCTCCATCTCCTCCCCCCATCACCCCGACCTCCTACCTCCATCTCCTCCCCCACATCTCTCTTAACCCTCCTTTGATGACGCCTCCTCCTAAACCTCCTCCTCCTCTTTGGCTGAGCTCTAGCACCACCCTCATCCGCCTCGCCACTTTGATGTCTCACATCCTCCTATCCCTCCTTCTGCTCATCCTCTTGTCCCCCCTCCTCCTGCTCATCCTCTGGCCCCCACTCCATGGCTCCCTCGATCGACTCCTCCGGTGTGACCCTCTCCCACTGATGGTTGCGGAACCACTGAGTGTATCAATCTGTAACTCTTGTATCCTCTAGCCCCACCCCCCTCCCTAGATAGGGCATCCCATCCGCCATCACCCATGCCTCCCTCGCTGCCCTCGCTGACAACCTCGCTCCCTATGGTACCTCTCTAGTAAGCTGACGAAACATAGTCGACGCTGCTGGAATATCCTGCATAAGTCCAAACTGCCCCATCACCCTGTTCGGACGATGCGCCTCCACTGTATGTCCTTGACTCCCAATCAGTAAACATCTACACCTAAATAAACCTTGACGTCTCTCCTCCTCAGCCCTCCATCCCCTAAATTGTCGATACATATATTATCACCATATGATGTCCTCCTGTAAATCATCAAACGCTCTCCTCCACTGATCCATCTCCCCCTGTGTCTCATACCATAATATGCAACCCCCGGCTGCCCCGAACTCCCAAGCCACTAGCTCTCTCTCATCTAACTCTCCTCTCCTCACTACTATGGGTCTCGTCACCACGATATGCTCCCACCCCCACACTTGTAATAGTGTCTTGTGTGTCACGCTCTGCATCCCACGATAACAAATCACATGCATGTCTTGGTATAAATGGGCCAATACACATGACCCCCAAGAAAATTGTCCCTCCCGCCACTCGACAATATGTCGAATCACCTCCATGTACCATAAGTTGTAGAATCGCCTGCTCCGATCCGACAGTAGTATCCCACTAATCAGACAACACAAAAATAGTGGTAATGCTGGCAACCTTAAGGTCAGACATCTGTCTACATCTATCTGCCCCCTCTGTATCAGCAAGTCATCTCGCCCAAATAGTACCAGGACAGTCTCATCTAATTGTGCCCCTCTCGACACCACCTCACTCACTAACCACCCTGCTATCGACAACCTCAGAATCTGCCACACATCCTCCAATGTCACAGTCATCTCCCCTGTCAAAAGATGAAAATTCGATGTCGCCAAGCTCCATCTCTCTATCAGGGCTATTAACATCGCCCGATGCACTCTCATCTTCGGAAACTGCACTAAGTGTAGTAACCCCGCCTGCTCCAGTGTTGCGTGGTCCTCCCCACTCATGTCTTCTATCATCGCCATCAGTGCCTTTGGCCTCCGCTCATGGGTCCGTAATCGACCAAAATCTTGCAATCATAACATTCATCTTGTCAATCATTTCCTGGCTCCAAGACTTTCTCTTTCTTCTTTTTTTCTTTTTCTCTCTCTCTTTCTCTCTCTTCCCCCCCTTCCTCCCTTGCGGGCTGGGGCAGATCTGCCCATGGCCACAGGGCAAACCCACCCTTGGTTGGGGCGGACTCGCCCCTACAGCGGGGTTGACTCGCCCTTGGTCGGGGCACCACTGTCGCTCGTCACGGTGATGACTGTCTGCCCTATTGCGGGGTGGACTCGCCCCCAGCCGAGGCGGACTCACCCCTTTAGCGGGGTGAACCTGCCCAACCCTAGGGCAGATCCATCTATCAGAGGGTGTATTCGCCCTCCTACGGGCGTCTTTTTAAATGTCATCTCATTTTTTCTACCATTTTTTTTAAAAAAATTCGACTACCCATTTTTCTACCTGGGCTCGCCCACAAAACCCATTTCTTACATTTTTGAGAAAACATGAAAATAATGCATATGGATTTTTGACGCTAACCTGGGGGGCCCACCCTACTGACGATACGCTCATCGGACCTCGTCCACTTGGTGGATGATCTCGGTGTCGTTATCCTGCGACATCTTCGCTCATCGTCTGCTTCCTCTTCTTTCCTCTTCTCTCAACTGCTACAGTGCAAATGAGGTGAGACAATTTTTAAAATTACCTTATATTCATTTTCCCACCCTTCTTAAGGGGTCTTTTTTACCCCTTATTTACTTTTTTTTTCCTCTGATTAATCCCTTGCCTTCCCGGGGCCGCCATTTGCACCTCACTTGTCCGATTGACTTCATTCAAAAAACAAACTTGCCTAATTTTTTGCACTTTTTCCAACCATACCATCCATTTCTTCCTATTGAGAAGTCACCTAGGACCCCTATTTCTCCCTTCTCCTCCTCTTGGGGGTATACCCTTCACATTTATCCATTTTCCCTGCCATAGTCATTCCCTTGCAGGATTGGGGCATCTTCATCCATTCCCCTGCTAATTAGACAGCTCGGGTCCTCCTCCCCACACTGGGGTATCATTTTTTGGTTACTTCCTCTATAGAGTCAACTGCATTTTATTTTTCTTCGAAGCACAATTATTCTAACGGTACTTTGAAGAGGGGAAAAATGTAGACATCTAAATTTGATCACTTCCATATGATCAAAATCATCTACTCTATTCATCTATTTCATTAATAGTGATTAAATAATTTATTTAATCATTATTTCATTTTCTGTTTAAGGTTCCTAAAGTATGTAATTAAATAATTTAAATACTTTACCTTACACCTTTTCTTCTCTAAATTAAATAAATGGGACAATTTATTTAATTTAGTCATTTGACTTATTTGGATTAAAACTAATTTTTAATTCTCTTTCCTTGTCACATTTGCCATAACCCTCTTTTAATCCAGATTAAATTAATTAATATGTGATTAGGATGTGCACCACTTAATCAAGATTAATGTCACATCCTCCATAATCTCCCACTTGCCACTAATCTCTCATTAATTATCATAATCATGTGTTTGCACAACCTTAATCAAAATTATTAGCCACATTTGGCATACTTTTTTTTGGTCAACCTTTCCACTTGCCTTTATTGGCCTTGACTCTCTTTCCCATGTAAATTTTTAATTCACATTTATTCACCCAATGCTCCTCTCTTCCCCATATGAATTTTTAATTCACTTTTATCTTTCCAAGGTCTACCCTATCCCCATGCAAAGTTCTAGAAGGCTTGACTTGTCACTTTACATGTGCCAAGGACTTCTAGAACCTTTGACTTGTCACATCACCCACATGTGACAAATCTTTAGTTTTTTGGAGACCCCTTTTTATCCAATAAACTCTCCTCCAATCACTTCCCCTTTTCCCATGGAGATTTTTGAGGAATTCTAAAATTTTTCAAATGTCTCTTTCATGCTCATTTGGAGACAAAAAGTTCCTTTTTGAGGAAATATTCTCATCCCCCAAGGTCCTACAAGGTACTTTTCCTTCATTCACCTTGTGTACTTCTCTTTCACCTCATGTACTTCTCTTCCACCTCATTTCCATTTCATCCCACCCCAAAACATCTCACATTCCATATGTCAAGATGTGAGGTCTTGTGAGTCCTCAACTCACCATAGCCCTTCATCTTGACTTTATTGGATCAATCTCAACCGTTGAATTCTCTAGAGAAATCAAATTGTCTTATAAATACCCCCTCATTTCTCTCATTTTAGAGAGAAATATTTTCCTATCAAAACTTTTGCAAAATTACCATTTGGGCTCTCATCCACCATAGCATTTAGCATTTCACCCATCTTGAATTTCACTTTGCACATTCAATTTAGTTTGTCATCCAAAGAGCACACAAATCTTCAAAGATCAAAGGGCCAACCAAGGAAGGGGCATCATGAAGGCAACGTCTATCCAGCCCCAAGAATGCACCCAGCATGGATGTATGGGCATGGATGCCATCCGCCTCGTTTCTAACGTGTCGTGCAAACTGTTCGTGATTTTTTTGCCTTCCCTATTTATTTAATGGTAAATGTGCATTATACGTCCATTTTCATTAATCGCACTGCTAAGCGCTCCTGCATACTCTCCTTATGTTTTATTTTTATTTTTTTATCTTTTTCAAATTTCATTTTTAACATTAAGTTTGTTTGATTAATAATTAAATATTTACTTAATGTTAATTTTTTAATAATAGTTGTTTTTAGAATAATTACTTTTTTATAATATTTTAAATTTTATTTTGTATATAAAAATAAAAAAGTAATATAAAATTTAGAAATATCTTAATCATTTTATTTATTATATATAGTTTACATAAATTTTAATCTTTTAAATTATTTAATTTTTTTTTTAAAATATTTTTATTTATTTAAAAGTTATTTTATTTTTATTATTTTATATTTCTTTAAAGAACTATTTTTATTAATTTTATTTTATCTATTTGTCTTAGTTTTAGTTCTTAGGTGAATGCTAAATTTAAGATATACATTTTTAGAAATAATTAATTATATTTATATAATGTCAATTTATTTTTAATATTTTATATAATGCAAATTTATTTTTTTAAATATTATATTTATATTAAAAAAAATCAAATAAAAATATAACATAAGGAGAGTATATATAAAAATATAATGTAATATATAGTTAATATAAAATATATATTATATTTAACAATAAAAATTATTATAATTAATAATTAATAATTTGAATATAATACAAATGAATTTAACATGCAACACATAATTACTATGCAATATATATTTTATATAATTATATATACATAAAAAATTCTAATAGTATTATATCTAATATAATAAAATTTGAGAGGTGAAATATTAATTTAAGAAATTTAAAACACAATTGTTAGAAAAGATGGAAAATATGATTGCATTTATATTTTTTTAAAATAACATTTATATTTAAAAAATTTTAATGTATTTACTATATGTTATATTTATATAATGTAAAATTATTTTTTAATATTTTGCATAATGTAAATTAAAATTTTAAAACATTATTATTATTATATTTTATATAATTCTATATGTATAAAAATTATAATAGCATTATATATAATATTATATAATAAAATTTGAGAGGGAAAATATTAATTTAAGAAATTTAAAATATATATGATTGTATTTATATTTTTAAAAAAATCATTTATATTTAAAAAAATTAAATATATTTATTATATGTTTTATTTAAATAATGTCAAATTATTTTTTAATATTTTATATAATGTAAATTAAATTTTTTAAATGTTATTATTATTATATTTATTATAGATTATATTTTATATTACAAATTATTAAATAAAAATATAATTTAAATAATTAATAAAATATATATTATTATATATTATAGTTTTTATTAAAATTATTATAATTAATAAATAATATATTTTTATATAATATATATTAAATTAATATATAAATATAATTCAAAACGCAATAATACATATAGTAATTATATATTGCATTTTATTTAAAATTAATTCTGAGATAATAATTATTATATGTATTATCATGGATGATGCATGGATGTCTAGTGTATCTAATTAGTTCTACGTAAATGTTAAAACTAAGATATTCTATTTATCTGGAAATAGATTATAGAGTATATGTATAATTTTAAATATCTATTATATTTATTTCACATTAAGCATAGATAGTACATTCATTCTATTATACATATACTTTTATAATCTAAAGCATTATACATATATTTACATTAGAGAACAAATATATCTTTCATTTCTAGTTTTTTGTATATCACCTTTTAAATAAATAAAAATAGTTTTTTAAATCCATAGTCCAGTATAATTCTATTTTATAATTATTGCATGATACATTTCTAAAATTATGAAATTATAGATAATAATTTTAGTCTAGTAGTATAATGTGAGAATTAGTTTCAATACTCTAATGTTGAATAACCTCTTGTTGAAATAATACTCTAATAATGTGAAATAGCATCTTGAATGCTATACTTAAGTTATTAGACTTTGCATGATGAGAATGTCTCACATTAGATATTATCTCTACACTTCAAAATAGGTAGGTTAAATAAATAAAAATAACTCTTTAAATAACATAAAATAATTTAAAATAGTAAAATTTATGTATTGCATATATTAAATTGTATTTTAATTTATAATAGTAATATAAAACTATTATAATTAGATTTATAAAGTAAAAGGATAAATTTAATTAAATATTTTTACATTATTATTTTGAATGGTATGAAAATTATAATATAGTAATTTTATTTTATTGTTTCTAAAAAAGAAATAAATAATTTTCATTCACATTTAAAAAAAAATTATATAAAAGACAATTAAAAATATCATACCTCTTTTACATATTTTTTCCTAAAAATGAATATCCTAGTTTTAACATTTACCTAAAAACTAAAACAAAAACAATAACAAGTAAATAAAATAAAATAAATAAAAATAGTTCTTTAAAGAAATATAAAATAATAAAAATAAAATAACTTTTAAATAAATAAAAATATTTTTAAAAAAATTAAATAATTTAAAAGATTAAAATTTATGTAAACTATATATAATAAATAAAATGATTAAGATATTTCTAAATTTTATATTATTTTTTATTTTTATATACAAAATAAAATTTAAAATATTATAAAAAAACAATTATTCTAAAAACAACTATTATTAAAAAATTAACATTAAGTAAATATTTAATTATTAATCAAACAAACTTAATGTTAAAAATGAAATTTGAAAAAGATAAAAAAATAAAAATAAAACATAAGGAGAGTATGCAGCAGGGCTTAGCAGTGTGACTAATGAAAATGGACGTACAATGCACATTTACCATTAAATAAATATGGAAGGCAGAATAATCACGAACAGTTTGCACGGAACGTTAGAAAAGAGGCAGATGGCATCCATGCCCATACATCCATACTGGGTGCATTCCTGAGGCTGAGTAGACGTTGCCCATCATGAAGGTATAACCAATTTCAATCATTTTTCATCTTGTTTTCATGTTTATATTTCCTTAGACTAATTATTGAGGTGTCCTATTTTATATTAGTTATTTTATTTGCATCATTAGTTGTTTAGCATCTCACATTAGGAACTTAACATTTTAGGAGATCACAATATCAATGGACAACCTTAGAAGATGACTATAATAAATAGATAAAATTGACTGAAATGCTATAAATGTCAATTAAATTTTTATTTTTTATAAAATGAGAATAGTCACAACCATAGGCAAGCTTGTTCTAACATTATCTAGAGGCGTGGAAATGTTAGAAAAATAAATAACTAGTAGATTTTTTCTAGAATAGTGGCTAGAGAATTGAAAATTTTATAAGTTTATGAAGGGAAAAAAATTATTTTCCTTATATCTTATAATATTTATACTAAAGAGCTTAAATGTTGTTAATTGCAAGTCAAGTATGAAGCATAATGAGAGTATAGAAAGATGGTTGGGATATTTTTAAATAGAAAATATGTTTATCAGGGAAATAAGAAAATGGGATGAATGAAGAAAGGGATGGTAAGTCAAGTTTGATGGAAAAAATATACCCCAACATATAGGATTTGAGTGTTGGTGTAAACAAGAGTATTCTCTAATTGATCTCCCTCGGGTCCTTTTTGTAGACACCTAAAATTTGACCTTAGCCAACCACACCTATTTTTATCCTATCCATAGCCTATTAGTTAAATAAATATTTATGATTTATTTAGTTAATTTCATCATTTCCCTGATTTTTTTTTACTACATAAGAGTATATTTTTATTAATGTAAACAAATATTATATTTTATGTGTACAACTGAGAGCTTAGTCGATGCTCTCATTTTCAACAATCCAAAAAGGAGCAAATTATCAACATGGGGACAACCCAGGCTACCCTGCACAACCAAAAATAGTTTACAAAATTGCCTCATAAATCTAGAGGCAAACACAAGAATATTATGCCATGATTGAAAAACTTAAACTTATTCATCACCATTCTCTTGTAGATAGATTATAAAGTCACCAACCCAGGAAAAATCCTAAATTGATTCCATATCCAACCATTTCTTCAAAAACCTCACCATTCCAAGACTTGTGTCTAATGAAGCAACAGGTTGGCACTTTTGACATCCAACAAGAAAGGGTAGAGCTTGACCACTGCACCTGATACATTGAGCAAACCTTGTAATACCCCTCCGTTTTGATTCTTGTTCAAGTTGTTTTATGTTATGTTTGGTTACAATTACTTTGATACTGGATACATTTTGTTATGATGTTTTGATCGTTACTATTGAGTGACAACTATTATTGTGGGATGTAATTATCTGATTTTGTTTCACATGCATTATGGATTAATGATGTTGTAGAGTTGGCATGAGATATTATTATGAGATTATTGGAATTATGATGGAAGTGTCAGTTTTGATGAGTGTATGGATGAAGAGGACGAGTTCGCATCACTCACTTGCGAGCGCCCTGCGAATCCGTAATTCCTTCTTCACGGTGTGTATTATATGCTGGATATATTGTATGATGTTGTTTACTTGGTTGCAGGATTGCAGGTACATGACATCGACTCCACCTGGTTTCACAGGTTTGAGCGTGTCGATCCAACGGTTAAGTTGAACAGGAGATAGTAGCTAGGTAACATGTGTCAAATTTACACCCTAGCCTTAGTGTGTCGTCAGTTGTGTGTGTCGAGTCATTGTCTGTCTTGCTTTGATGTTATTTAATTATGAAGAATTCTTGATTTGGAAATAGATATTTAGAATAATTGCATTTAAATCATGTTGATGGTTATTTAATTTAAATAATGCAATGTGGATAAAAGTTTATATTTAAATTAATTAATTATATTTAAATTATTTAATTAATTAAATTTAATCCAAGGGGTTGAATTTAGTTATTAAATAATTAAATTAATTAATTAAACGTGATGCAAGAGAATGAAAGGAAATAAAAGAATTAAAATTAAATTTGGAATTTAATTTCAACGTGTGGGAATTAAATTGGAAATTGTAATTAAATGTTTATTTGGGAAATTAGTTGCAACTTTGGAAATTAATTTATTATTTCAAATTGCATTTTAAATTGAAAGTGGGTTTTCGAAAATTGAAATTGAAATTTGAAATTGAAATTGAAATATCTAATTTGCATGTAATGTGAATTAGGGTTGTATTAGGTATTTGTGATTTATAAAGAATACATGTTTTAATTTTAGGGCAGAAAGTTTTTAGAAAAATAAATTTTTACAGCAGGAAAATTTTTTTGGAAAATTTGCACAAGGGTTTGAAGAAAGTTTGATTGTAGAATTGATTGAAGGAAAGATTGTTTGCATTTGTTGGGTTTTGGATTGGATTCATTAGAGGATTGAAGAAAATTCAGGAAATCCTTAGAGGAGGCTTGCATCAGAAATTCATCTCTTCCTATAGCTTCTTGTACCAGGTTTTCCTCTTTGTGTTTTATTGTTCTTGATTGTTTTCTTTGAAATAGTAATGATTAAAGATTTGTTTTTTAAATCTATTTTAGAAAATAAAGTTGATATTAGAAGAAAAGAATTAAACAAATTTACAGCCTTTGCTTGTGAAAATTGTGAAAACCTCAGTTGAATTTAAACTATTTGGAGAAATAGATTGTGTTGTTATTGGAAATCAAACATAGAGATTGAACAATGCATTTAGAATGTTTTTAGAAAATAAAACCTTCTGTTTATTATTAAAAAACGGATTTTAAAATCTGCAGTATAGTTATATTTTTCATAGTAAAATGGTCTAGTTGCATCGCCTGTAACTTCACTTTCACAAATTGGGTTGTCAGGAAATTTAAAGGGTTTTTGCATTTTGAAATTTTCTTATCCCTGTCAAAAAAATCGCAAATACCCAGATCATAGTTTTTGAGTTATGCTTGAAACATGAGACTGTTGTTAAGTTATTTTCCCATGGCTGTTCTGAGAATAAAATAATAATAAATTGATATTTATAAATATTAATATTTTATGTATTGTTATTATAATATTAAAATATTATTTAATAATATTTTATATTATAATTTATAATACTAAAGTATTATATTTATTTATATTATTTTAAATAAAATTTGTATATTAGATTAGTGGAATTAAAATTATAAACGTATGAGGAAATTATTGTTTATTTTAAAATGACATGTTAAAGTTTCATTGAAGGAGGTATATATTTGATTTAAAGAATGCATAATTTAAAATTTAATTGTGGAATTTAAATTCATGTGTAAAAGGTCCAATTATTAATTTGATTTAATTGAAAAAATATATATATATATTTTGGAAAATTAATGATAAGGGATATTTTATTTTGAATTAAACAATTTGATATTCTGTAAAGAATAGAGGATATGTTAATGATTAAATATATTTAAATATATTAATTTATATTGAAGAAAATATATTAAAATGTATATATATATATCCATGAGTATTTTCAATCAGTATTTACCTTGTTTTATTTAAGTGCGTGTAATTTAGCTTTGCATGAAGAATTTAAATGATAAGTTTTGAATGTATGGTCAAAATTGATAAAGAAAAAGATATTTAAATATATTGAAGAATTATAGAAATATTTATATTTAAATGTTTGTTTTAATTAATGAGATTTAATTAGAAACAATATGAATGCGTGGTCAAATAAATAAACCAAAAGATATTTTTATACATTGATGAAATTGCATGTTTTTTTAATAGATAATTGAAGAGACATAGACTCCGGATAGAAAATTGAAAGGATTGTTTGCAATAGTGTTAGGTTGCATTAGAAGTAAATTTAAGAACTATCTATATTGAAAAAGACAAATAGTCATTATGTTTTATTTAGTTCCATAGAGTAATCTAGTCATTGTGAATGGAATATTAAAGAATATATGTAATTAAATTTATTAATATATATATTTGGTGTCTATATAATATGAAGCATATATATATTAAGTGTAAAATTCATTATCGTATTTTATTTTAATGAGATGCATGCAATATATTATTGAATAGAGATTTAAAAATGGATTGATTAGTGTATATGGAAAATGGATAGAGAAACAATATGTTATTATATTAAAGTGATTGAATGTTTTAAATAGAAAATTGAATGAGATGTAAGATTTGGTTAAAAAATGGAAAAAGTTTATTTGCATGGAATTGTGTCAATTTAAAAGTAAATTAAGAAGTTGTTTTATTGATGAAGCAATCAATTATGTTATTTATTAATTTATATTTAGATTAATTGAATCATTGTGATTGGATTATGAAAGAGATATGGATTTAGTATATCCAAAAGTAGTATCTTCCTCATAATTATCTTAAAGAATTTAATTCTCTGTATTCAGTAAAGGGAAGTAAGTTTAATTGTTTTAAATTTCCAATAATGAAAAGGGAAATAGGGGTTATGATTATTTTAGATGATCTAGTTATCGTACCTATGATTTTTTCAACACCACCTATTGAATGAGTATGGATTTAGGAAATCCAAATATTAGATTTGATTGATGACTTGAATGCTTTTGTTGCTATGTTGTCAAGTGGCATTGTTGGTTTTAGGATTTAGTGTTAGTCCTAAATTATAAGTCTTCCAGAAGATCTTAGAGGATAAGGGTTGTTGAATCTTTATGCCATCCAATTGTTTTCCCTTGGGTAGTGCATGACGTCTTTTCAGTTTTACCCGGTTTTCACGAACGGGGATGTTTGCACCTCCTTGGTTTAGGAGCAGATTATGGGATCCGTGTCTCCTTGTATGGAGTGACCTTGTTATGTGGTTTCATCTTGTTGCCTCCAGTGGAAGGAGTGGACTATGTGATTGTTGCCTCCAAGATGTTTGGAGTGAGTTTCTATTATTTGTATCCTCCTTGAGTTGGAGTGGTTATGATGCCTAGTTTGTATGCACTTGTGTTTCCCTTGGTGATTGGTTGTGAGTGCGTTGTCCATTAGAAGAGTGGATTTTGATAAGGGCCGGAGCCCAAAGTGGTAAACCGGGTAACCTTCAAAAGTGAGTTAATCAAGTGATAATTAAATTAATGTACTTAGATGATTAGGATGCATTCACATTAATCAAGATAATTTAATCCTCACTCATAGACACAAGGGCTTGTTTAGACTTGGGATGAGTGAGAAGGCCTAGAATGGCAAGATCAACTATCTTGTTCTTGCGAGAGGTAGTTGATTCTGCATGAGTGAGTATGAGTGTCGGGATTTGGTTGAGGCCACCAGGATTACTTGTGCCGAAGCTTATGAAGAATGCCCAGAGGAGATCTCATGACAAACCTTGCGATGACACTCTATCTAGGACAACTGTTGTTAATTGTTTTATATGTATGGTTCTATGAACATACTTGATCTACTTTATGTCTGGAAGCAATGTGACCTATGTCAATGATGTTGGAGTTGTACTTGATTTGTACTTGATTTGTACTGGTATTGTACTTGATTTATACTTGTATTGTACTTGAGTTGTACTTGATTCGTACTTGTATGGTAATTGAGTTGTACTTGTTAATTCATTTGGTTGGTTATAACAGTATGAGTCAGTTTGAGTCTGCCTTTGGTTAGAGGTAGTAGAATTTTTGTCCATGTTACTTTATTACTATCTCCTAGCATGGGGGGGTGGGCCTTCGGGTACCACATTGGTAGGGTGGAACATGCACCAAAACCGTTGGGTCCCCATCTATCTTCAGTACTTAGTGGTGAAACATCTAGATGGACAGCTCGTGGTTCTTGTTGTAATTACTTGCATTGTAATATTTTAACTTGTATAAGTTATTTTATCCCTCTTATGTTTATGAGATGGAATTTTATAATTGTAACCTTGAGTACTATTGCCTCATTCTGGGAATGAGTGATGTAACTATTGGTTTAAGATAATGTTTATGAGATTGTATCTTGGTTGATTATCTTATTATGATATGTGATATTCTTATGATGAATGATGGTTATTTCATAAAGTTCATAAGGCTATGGTTATATGTAATATGTATGTGTGGGTTTAAAGTAATCCTAACCTTGTAGCCTTAGAGGTTGTTGTTAACTAGTAAGTGAATGTGTATGTTAAATGCACTTTATAAAAAAAATTAGTTCGCTTAAGACGTTAATTGCAACTTCCTTTAAGGTTACTTGGCGGGGCATTACAAACCTAGGTCCCTCGACCTTGGAATTCCATCACCCAACTAAGCAAAACCCACTACCTTCTCGAGGCCTCCCAATAACTTTGGATTCACTAGTTTCCTTTTTATTTGCAAAACCTCATTCTTTGGTAGTTAGAGATCCAACAACACTACAACTAACCAAGAGGATATGTTCATGTTCACTTTGTATCTTTCATCTATTGCTAAGAACACATGCCCCAACACCAACTTCACTGCACCAAGCGATAGAAAATCATTCTCAATTAGGATCCTCCTCAACTTGGTCTTTGAGACTTCACCCATAAAAGACTTTTATCAACGAGAGTTGACCAACATTATAGGGGTGTCCATTACTCTGTCCACAAAATACTCCATACATACTGAATGTTTGGCCTCCAGATTCATCCTTTAAAGACTAGTTTTCTCATGTCGAAGCTTTCTAATTAAAAGCTTGTCAAGATTACAATTTGCTTGTGCAACACTCTCGAAATTTGAAATCATCCCTCAGTCTTCTCACATGGATGAGACTTTAACATAATAAATCACGATAACTCCTAGAGCTAGCCCACATGTTAATACACTTAAGCTAGCTTGAGTGGTAAGACACCCTAATTAATTGATTCCACACATCAAATCAACTCGAGTGAAAGAGTTGCAATGTTATTTCATCATTAATTTTAGGTTGTAGGATGGAGAACCACAAAAAATGGCTAGCTCAAAAAAATGTGCTAGGTAGTTGCATCTAAAAGGAAGCTTGTAAGTTGTAGTCAACACTCCCACTTATCACACCATCGCACCACCTCACAACACAAGCTTGAATATGGTGCATAGAGTAGCACCAAGGTGCCATGTGTATATGGATGACTCTAGTATTCCCACTTGTCATCCCAATGCACCTTCCTACAATAAAGTTTAATCATGATGCTAGAGAGAGCGAGTAGACGCCACATGCTCATAAATCAAGTCAACAAAAAACTTTGAGGTATTTAATGTCAACATTATTTGTCCTATCCATCGCTACACAACATGACAAGGGATAAAGTATGACTCTAGGGGAAGTACCCCTGAGCCACGTGCATATAACCTAGTGCAGGCTCTACCACATGTCATCCCAACACGACTCTCCATGACAAAGGCTCAAACATAGCACAAGAACGAGTGAATGGATGCCACATGCATAGGGGCCTAGCCGCACGACTTTGAGTGATTTTACACCAACTAGTAGTGCAAAATACTAGCTAATGCCCAGATTGAGCCAAGCATTCATCGAAGCACAATATACCAAGCCTTTTGCTTAGACAATACCCCCATACAACCAACTCCAACAACCCCCTTACCATAGAGATTTACCACATGAATCTACATGTGACAACCATTAAGCCCTAAGAGAACAGGGATAAGATTGTTTCCTAAGTACCTTGTTTGCACCATTTGACATCTATGATAGTCAACAACACTTTGGCATCAATGACAAAATATTCAACACTCTATTTCTTGGAAAAAATTGCTCTATTTTTATTTTATTATTTATCTTTATATTACAAGTATACAACCACTTTATGTGTATATTAACTTATGCTTCACTTCAATTTTGTCTCAAAGGGCAGCTCCTTTCTTTATATCACTTTTGTCTTCAAGAGATTCTAACCATAGAGATATTTTAAAATGAAAATTATTTACATTTTGCATCTAGTTTTGCATAATTATAATTTCCATTTTCCTTTTTTAGACCCAAAACTAATCTTGACCTAGTTTATGTTATCCCTCACATCTAGTCGTGTCTAGGGACTAGTTCCCTTTTTTTAAATTGCTTTCTCCTTTGAATTCCTATTAGACCAAAAAAAAAATTACACACAATTTTAAATTTCCTTTACATATAAATTTGCCTCTTATCTTTTTCAAATGTCATCACATATCTTTTTTAGAGCTTTTCAAAGACATACAACTATTTTTCCCATACTTTTACCATTATATTATGGTGTGTCATATTATATTTTCTTTGACTTTACCACATCACTTGGGTGTTTCTTTTCTAATTGATTGATTTTATGACTATATCACCCTCCAAACTTAGTGAGTGTTTATATCAAGTTTTGAAAATTTAAAAGTCCATGGTATAAATGATGTTTGAGCTTGTTTGATCAAGCCTTTTGAATTTTGTATTCCAAAAACTTAAAATTATTTCTACCATCCCCTATTTTATTATTTGGTGGATTTGGATTCTCAAAGACCTTTTATTGTCATAGCTATTTTACTTTTATATAAATCTCTAGAATTCATGAGGTTACAAAATCTAATTAATGATATTTTTGCAAATCCAAGTTTTTCCTAATGCATGTTTTTAAAACCTATAATTCCTCAAGTGATGCAATTTCATCATCTATCCTCCCTAGAACATAAGAAATGATTGCATTTGTCTTTCACAAATTCAAATATATGATGTTATGTGGTCTCAAATACCATAGACCTTGAAATTAGTATCCCTCTGATATGAAAACATTATACTCTAGATTCAATCAATTTATTATTTTGATTTCTTTTAGAACCTTCACTCTAAATAGTTTACCTACTTTATCTCCTAAACTTTGAAACTATCGATTTTACAAAATATATTTAAATTTGATTTTTTAATTCTTTGAGACTTAGTCAACTATGTAAACCTTAAAATGACCTACCAAAGATTGGGCAATATAGAATGACTAATGTGATAGTTTCACTTGTCATCACCATAGAAATTTATTTTCTTCCATGTGTCACTTCTAAAATTCAAAGCCCCTAGTGATATGAATACCCCTAAGCTCATAATTATTAACAAGTTTGTCTAATGAAAAACTAGAAATGTATACTACAAGGTCCAAATTGTTGGCTAGTGATATGAATACCCCTAAGCTCATAATTATTAACAAGTTTATCTTATGAAAAACTAGAAGTGTATACTACAAGGTCCAAATTGTTGGCTACATATGATACAAATTGAAAACTCAAATTTGAAATGTTTAATTTCTAGGCTCAATTATAGATTTTTAACATTTGAATTCTTTCAGAAGGCTTTGAAGTATTTTGTTCACTAGTCCCAAACCATAAAATTGTCAAGCTTCTTAAAATAAATTCATAATGTGTTTGCATCAAAATTATAAAAAAGAGTACTCGGTGATATTTTTCAAACTATTTTTCTTAATGAATTTTAACAAGATTTAACATAATATTTTTGCATCTAAGCTTTTTCTACCTAGCAATATGACTATGAGCTTTGACTATGTATCACCACCTAATGAGATAGTCTAGCTAGAGTATACCACTTAGAGATAAACCTATCACCTATTATCCTAACATGTAATGCCACCACTTAGATGACTTGTATGCCTATTTTATATAAAAAAATTAAGTAAAGAACTTCACATGTAGAATAATCTATTCATAAATGATAAATTAAACCAAATTTGTCTAGTTAGAATAAACCAATTGGTAAATTTTTTTCCAATTTCAGCTGAGAAAATCAAATAAATTTATTTAACATATGACCGTCTAATATGTTATTTAGTTTTTTTTAAGGGAAATTATTTATATGGATTTGAAAATATAACCATGTTAATATAATTAAATGTGTGTTAAATTTCTTTAGCAAAATTAAATTCCTTAAATTTGAAAATATTTATTGTGCATAGGATTATTAATACACAAGAGAACTTATTTGGATCTCACCAATGTAATTGCTCATTCCCTAAAGAAATATCAACCTTCAACTATTAATCAAAAAGGAGAATCAAGAATGAAAAACAATGTTTATAATCTAAGAGATGATTTTAGATCTCAATAACAATAATTTTGGTTGTAATTACATGTAAGCTCACATAAAAATGAATTTATCTTGAAAATAAAGATAATAATTTACACCTTGTAATGCCCAAAAAAATCTACCAAAATACAGTTAAGGATAAAACATAAATTTTAAATTTTGATCACAAACTTTTGCATAATTTGCAAAAGGGTGCTTCCTATACATGCACTTCATGAAATAATAACAACATTTGATCAATAAAATTATAAGAATTTGGTTAGTTATACTACTATTGTGAAAATCATGGCCGGGTTCAAGTGGAGACATGAAATCCACATCACCGAGATAGATATAATTAGTTCTACTAACTAATTAATAATATGAAACATAATTCCCAGTCACATGCCATGCAATAAAATATATAATAGTAATCTCAAGGTAAAAATAATAGAACAAGACCTAGGGGCCACACCTAGTCCTCAAGGGCTCGTCTCTGACGATCTTGCCTACATATTTCGTAGAGGCTTTGTCGTTCAACAACTTGAGTTCACCTAACTCATATTTGATTGACCAACAATCACATATTTCACCTAGGTTTAAATCACCACTAACTCACAACCATATTAAATACAAAGAATAATCAACAACAATTAATCTATAAGGGCTCCTTTTACTATAAGGAGTATTGGTTAACAATACTGATTAAAATGCTCCTCAAGGGCCACTTGACAAAATAGATAACCAAGAATGATCTAGGACGAAGGTAACCATATCATAACTTGAATAGATGATTATAATTGAATTTTTGGTTCTAATCCAAACCATACAAAGGTCACCATTAACATTATTAAGATTATGCGATGAAAGGTTAATAAGACAATTCACGTATTGAATCTTTCTAGGAAATTCAACCATCTTACACTTGGTTGACTAACACAAGGGGTATAACCCTTGGGTTCAAAGATGACTCTACCTCAATCACTCTCATAACCCAATAACACTGACATACGCTAAACTCATTTCTCTACTGCAATGCATCCTATGCCTATATTATTTTATTTATAAACTATATGAGTGGGTACACAACCCTTTCTAGGGTCCTTTTTCCCCAAATAGTTCCACAGTTGGCTACCACCCACTTAGGTGAAGTTGGGGATCATAAAACTTGTTAAGGATATCTTAGCAACATAAGGGTATAGAATCGATCCCTGGTAATTTTTTGAAACTCATTCATGCATAATATGAGTTGAATCTATGTAAAGTAACATACGAACGTATTATAGGGATCTTGGCAATAATATTTTATATTTCCCTTATTAGACTTATGTTGATCAATAAGTGGTTGAAAGATATTTGGGAGCATCTTGCAATATTATTCCCTTTCTATATATTGAGTATTAAGATTTGGAAAATTTAATACTATATTTATAATTTCATACTGCTTACTTTCTAGGGATCTTGTTATTTCCAAGAATCCTTTCAAGATATGCACAAATTTTATAAAGTCAGTTTATTCATAAACAATGCCCGTCACGCGTACACAATAATTTAATGTTTGGACTTAATATTTGTTTCTCTTCAAGGCAACAATTTAGTTAAGTTAAATTTTCAAAGACCATATCTAACCACGAGATTAGTAACAATAATGATATAACTCAAAAGAATCAAACTTTCTCTCCACCCGACCATATTGGCATCATGAAGCCTCATGAGCTATAGCCAAACTCCTAAGTAATAAATATTTTATCCCCAAGATGATGAAATGGGGTATTCCATTCAAATAATATAAAATGGGATTTCAAGACAAGATTTATCTAAGTAATTGTCAAACAGTGCCATGAGTGTGATACTCAAATTTTCTTGAACATAGCATTCCAACACCCATTATTCTTACCAATTACTATGTATAAAAAAATTATATATAAATTAATATTACTAGTGTTTGAATACCAAGAAGGATGTAGAAACCCAAGCTCTATTCGTTTAGGAATAACATTAAAATCGCCATATGATGGCTTATGAACAAGTATTTTTCTTGAGACTAATGGAATGGTTGATGAAAGGAAAAATTTTAAACACAGTCCCCAAACAATCATGGGTACTATATGGGTATAAATATAAACTCTCAGATATTACCCCACTAAAAAAATTCATGAAATACATAGCCAACGCCCCCAATACACACAATAGGGTCCAACGTGCAATAAATCTATATGTTGAAATACCAAATGGGTATGCTTAAAACTAGTTGAAGATAGACTCCCATACTTGCATAAATATTATCTAAGGGCTTGAGGTGGGGTCTTAAACCTTTGATTCTACTCCACAAAACCTTTTTCCATCATGAAACCTCATAAAGGACTTCAGTCATATAATAAATCTGAAATGGTAGTGTGATTATGTGCCTTCCAATCTCCATCGATTGGAGAAAAAGTGGCATGCCTCCTCATTCCTTCTTTATTTCCTTATGCTTCATTCTCTCTCTCTACCCATTGTCCATTTACCTGAAGCAAATGAACTCCATTCCTCTTTTCTTCATTAACAAGCTACTTCTGTCAAGCCAAGCACCACCGACCTCATTTATTACTTTGGCTATTTTTATAGCTTTTCCAACTAGGGTTTGTATTGAATTTAATCTCATTTCTCTACTTTCTCAATCTCTCCTAGATTTCATCCCCAACCTTTGCATTAATGGTGGAATCTATTTTCTTCATTCCTCTAAAGAATGTCACCTAGAGCTAACATATCATTTTATGTGGCCTAGCTCCATTTTCTTAGTCACTGGAATAATCTAGCCTTTGAATATGATCTTGAAAATTATGCCATGATCTAGTGCATCTCAATTACCTATCTTGGTTTAAAACACCACCATTTGATTTGAACTGCTTTTATTTCCCTCTATTGATTCCCAATTATGCGGATCAGGCGAAGCAATCAATTTTTTCCATGTGTCACTATCTCGCATACCCACATTGGTCAACCCAAGTCAATGCAAGAACTCACAAAATGGCAGGATTACTCCATTTTTTTTTATTATGTTTCTCAACCTTCGGGGTTTGGATGTTGAGCATTCACCTTACCTCATGCTAGAAGTGTATTTAAGAAATTTAGAGGCAAGCCCGAACACCTAAGTTTGGGGCTTCTTGCCCTATAGGGGTTCAGCCATCGACCTTACCCTCTACCTTCTACCTCATGATTGACATGCTTTGAAGGACTCGAGAAACAAGATTGAACCATGATGTTTGATCCTCTTTATGCCCATTAGTGTTTGGCCATTGGCCTTACCCTTTACCATTTTCCCTCTTTTACACCATTACAAACCAGCACACTAACCTCTAAAACACCAAAGTGTGAGACTCCAAACAGGCTTTAAGTTGTTGGAGGCCATGGATTGCTAATTCCTCTTGCCGCATCCTTGAAGTGCATAGTTGATATTAACAAGAAAGTCTAAACACATATGTTTGATGCTCTTTACACCTATCAAGGTTCGGCCATCAACCTTACCCCTTACCTTTTTCCTGCCTTTATTCCATCATAAACCTTCCCACCAACCTCCAAAACATGCATGAGTTTGTCAAATTTTGGGGTTCTCTCTTCCACCTTATCGCTTCATGCCTTTGTTTTAAGGTGTAAGCCAACCTGGCAACCTATGGTGTCCAAAATAATCTTAAGCATTGATAGAGTATCAACCTTCAAACATCCTTCTAACCGTGTACCAATGAATGGTAAGGCATAGGCCTTATAGCCAAATCCATGAACATCGAATCCATTTCAGGTGTCAGGGTTCAAGGTTATCTCATACTTCTTCCTTTGTTTCATGTTAAGGAATTAACCTTAACACAGGCCTGTGAACACAGAAGAAATTTTGGGTGTCGAGGTTCACCCTTAACTCTTACCACTTACCATCCTTTCCGTAAGGAATAAGCCTTCCTATCGAACTGTGAAGCTCGAACATTTCCTTCATAAGCTTTACCCTTTCGAGTTCTGACCTTCGAGCTTTCTCCTTACTACATGCTTTCCAAACAGTTAAGGCATAAACCTCAAGCTGAATCGTGAATACCAAACTATTTCAGGTGTCAGTGCTTGAGGGTTCATCTTTCCCCTTCCTCTATTTCATGTTAAGGAAAAGGCCTTAAAACCAACCATGAACACCAAGACCATAAATCTGATGTTGAGGTTCGGGGTTTCATCATTCCCCTTTCTTAACATTATTGGTAAGGTATAAGCCTTAACACCGACCTACGAACTCCGAGACCATTTCAGATTTCGGGGTTAGAGTCTCCCTCGTACCTCTTTCATCACTTTCTTAACATTCAATTAAGGTGTAAGCCTTAGTTCTGATGCTTGATTCACAACGCCTTTTTCAGACTTAACACATACAAACTTCCTTTTCCTTTGTGCAATTGGTACAAGGTATGGTCAAAGTTCGATGTCTAAAACCTTTCAAACTTTGCACAAAAATTCTTCATTTCTTTTGAGGCACTCGGTAAGAGGTATGACCGAAGCCCAAAGTTTGAATTATTTTGAATATTACTCAAACTTCCTTAATATATTTAAGTAATTTGGTATAAGGTATGGCTGAAGCTCAAATTCTAATCTCTTGCAGCAAACAGTAGGCCTCAAGCCCGAAGTCTAAAGCCCGATCAAACTTAGCTAAAAAACTACTAACTCTTTTCTCTTTAGCAAGCGATACAAGGTAAGCCTGAGGCCTAATATCCAAACTTTTGTAACTCTTTAAATATTATTGTAATGACACCCTAAGGCCCATGAATCCTTCTCCCTAACATCCTTATGAATCCCTTTTGACTGCAAACAACAACTCCTCATCTGATATCACTCAGATCTCCTTCTAACCTTAAAGAGGTGCCCCTTTTGACATCAATGAAAATCATATTTCCAATAGATTAATCTTTAACTATAGCTATGTCCAGGCATCCCTGTCATATTAACTCACTATTAATATCACCCAATTTTAATTAAAGGTATGATTTTGTAATCTAAGTGTAGATCATAATTCCATCATATGTCACAAAACAACAACAATATAAATTCTAAACTCTTCATTTTTCCTTATTTACTTGTTATTTTAATTTCTCTAAGTTAAGCAATACTATAGGGATCAAATCTACACCTGCTATTTTTAGTAAAACCTCTAAGGCTCCTTTAGTGACTTTAGTCATAATCCTTGATATGAGGAACCTCAAGTGAATACTATAGGAGGCATTCAAAATCAACATGAGTCAAATGATAAGAAATAATTGTTATTACAAGTGGGCCTTAGCAACATATTATAGCATGACATATTATAGTATCTATCAATGTAGATTTAGTCATTTATTTTAACCAAAGTATTCACATAATAATTTAACTAATCTACTCTTAGAATCAAATGACTCAAAGTATTGTGGCACTCAAACACAACTAGATCATGTATCATCTAAATGATGCACTCTAAATCTACATAGCAGAGTAGCATAAGTTTAGAATAAAGGGGGTTGTAACTCTGATATAAAGGGAGGGGCCTTACATCTTCCCCCCTTGTATAGACTTCCTCTGGAAGTCTTTTGACGTTGGAAACTTAGCATCATTATAGAAACACATAATAATTTGATTGACTATACCAATTATTCTACTTTCTTAATGAAAGGAATCAAAAAAATAAACTAAGAATATACATTAGAGATATGCCTTTCATGAATTTAACATCCAACTATTAAGAAACATTTATCCCACATATTCTCAATATATAAAAATCAATAAATATTAACAACTATCCTTGTAGCCATAAATTATTGCCTATGCAACCCACTTCAATTAAATTACAAAAATATATCGATAAATAAGCATCTTTTTATACACCTCAAAATCCCTTTTACCATAAACAACACTCACGTTGTTAGAAAATGACTTTTCTCTAATGTCCAATCATGTCTCAAGAATTATTAGCTTCACACTTCTATCCAGATATGTTCTTAAGAGAACATTTTACCTTATAATCATGGCACTCGTGCCATATCTCAATCATGGAACTCATACCATTTCTAAAGGAATATTAACTTTGTGCCATTTGTTACTATCCTTCTCACATAGTTCACAAGTATTTGACATCACATTTATTTATAATTTTACGGGTACACACAACCATAGCTAGGATGCTCTTCCCAATTTAGGTGAGTTTGTCCTCATACAACCATATCATTTACAACACAAGGCTCACATAATGGGATTTACAAGGATGGATATTCTTAGATACCATAGCCATTAGGAAGGATGGTCTTGAGGCCCTTCTCTAAGGACCCCTCCATACATTTCCTAGTACCTTCCCCTTGTTTGTTTAAGTAGGTTAGCCTCCAAAAGGAAGGTACAACAAGACAAATCATAGAACTAGGGGAAGAATGGACTTATGACTGTCCCATTTGTAACCTCTCTCAAAAATAATTCTCCAACGTATCTACTCCCTTATATTACCTGCCAGGGAACCCCTCGAAATATGGCAGTTTACAAATGTCACATTACACCACACTTGCCAGCAATCAGTAAACATTAAGAAATCCTCAAACCGAGTAACATAATATTATAAACCAAAGTTTCAATAAAACTCCCAAAAGAGGAATTTATAAATTCAAGAGAAAACAAAGTGAAGATCAATTGTAGTTATATTTCAACATTCCAATCTTAATTCAAAAATAAAATTAAATACGTCCTTGAGGCAATTGGACTGTGACAAACCTCAAATGGCTAAATAGCCCCTATAAAAGAAATGTAAAATTTCACACTGCTGGCATAAAATAAAATAAAACAACAATTAAAAAATTAACAATCATTCATATTTCAATGATAAAATTTACACATTATGAGCACAATGTGACTTTGATAAGCCACCTAATGGGAGGTGGGGAATGGTGGTTCACTAACCACATAATTATAATAACATGCAATAACTGGTGGTCTCTGACCACATAAATATGATAGCACACAATATCATGGTGGACTCTTCCACATAGTACCAATTCCATGTATCGTTAAAGTATCCAAAATCTATAATAATAAAACGAGATCAACATCCCCATCAATATGGTCCATGTAATTTCATCCTTTACTTGTGGGTTATAAACATCAAGGAATGGGTTTGCATTGCGAACCAACAAGTGTGGCTCTCATATGTGGGGGAGTAGGGAATGGTCAACGTCCATGGAAAATTACAACATCTCAACATAGTTATCAAGATTAGGGATAGCGCCCTAAGCTCATGATTTCCCAATAGATGGACATGTGTCTCTAAACCCCTTGTTTACACTAGTTGGCATCTCACTCCCGAAGGGGGAACCATACACTAGGGGTACACATTTAACATATATACAAGACTTACACAAAGGAATAAATCACATTCCAGATAGAAGATACACATTCACACATTTTCTATTTACACCATTTCACAATTAGTTAACTATACAATTTTATCATGAAGGGTACACATAGGGGATTGTACTTGACATCCACTCACCCCTGTCCCGAGTTGGATACTGCATATCTCATACTTGGGGCACAACACATTTACCGGTTTCCAAATATACTCCATTCCATATGAGTCCAACATTCACAACATATACTTACTCTTACAACTTGGTCTATCCATGACAATTGCCACAATACACAACATAACAACCATTATGGGGTATTCGCATCCACCATGGATACAAAATAACTTCATTTCCATTTTTTTCATCTTTTAAAGCCACAAAATAATTTCCTTACACATATTTAAACTACAAAATATTATATTCTACCAAGTAGCATACATAGTTATGGTAAAGTGCCTTCTCGGTAAGGTTGTCTAATACTCAACACATGATAAGGAAAACACAGTCCAGTTGGTTAGCACCACAAGCACAATATTTGTTTTACTCAAAATTCACTTAAGCATGCACTTAACATTTGCATCTCCAATGAGTTAATATTTATATGGATTTCTATAACTAATAATGAAATTGGAGACCTTAAGTTTCACCAAAGTAATTTTGTTATAACACACATGCCATTCTATATTCTAGACATGCCATGCAATGAAAGAACAAACTTAAATTTAGAGTTTAATAATGCAAGGTTTACTACTGCATTCATTCCTTCACCACCATCATTATTTATTCACTATGCATATTATATTCACTATTTTATTTTTCATCTCAAGATCACTCATACATCCTATGGTAGGAATGGAGTTTTGGGACTAAGGCTTCTTTACCCCAAAGATTCATCCTAATTAGACATTTTTCTTTTATATCTACAAGATAGTTTTACACAAAACATGCATTCAATTGGTCTCAACGCAACGTGCAATTTTAGGAAGTACTTCATTTATCCACACATAAGAAAGGAATTTCCTTTTTAACTCACTTTCAGACACATAGAGAAAGGTCTCATAACCCAAACATAATTGAATTACTACTTTTTTCTATCCGATTTTAGGAAATCAAATATATGATTCTCTTAAGAAGCATTACTATTTCACTACTCTTTTACCACATATAGTATATAAACATAGTATCAGTATCATATATTTCACAATCAATTGCATCATTCACATTAGGGAACGTAATACTCAATCAAATCTAGCAGCAATTATAAAAGAATAAGGAAAGAAAAGACATCATAAAGTCAATTCAACCATAAATCACAACAAGGAGACAAGCACACAAATGAAATTAACACAAGCAACACCACGTGATAAACAACACTAACTAGAGATCCCAGCGTTGCAACCGTGCTTTGATACCAAATGTAATGCCCAAAAAATTCTACCAAAATATAGTTAAGGAAAAAACACAAATTTCAAATTTTGATCACAAACATTTGCATAATTTACAAAAGGTTGCTTCCTATACATGCACTTCATGAAAGAATAACAACATTTGATCAATAAAATTATAAAAAATTGGTCAGTTATACTACTATTGTGTCAATCATGGTCAGGTTCAAGTGGAGACATGAAATCCACACCACCGAGATAGACACAATTAGTTCTAATAACTAACTAATAATATGAAACATAATTCCCAGTAAAATGTCATGCAATAAAATATATATCAATATTAATCTCAAAGTAAAATAAGACAACAAGACTTGGGGGCCAAACCTAGTCCTCAGGGGCTTGTCTATAATGGTCTTTCCTATGTATTGCATAGAGGTTCCGTAGTTTGATAACTTGAGTTCACCCAACTCATATTTGATTGACCAACAATCACACATTTCACTCAGGTTTAAATCACCACTAACTCACAAATGTAGTAAATACAAATAATGATCAACAATGGTTAATCTATAAAGGCTCCTTTTACTATAAGGAGTAATTGTTAATGATCCTGATTACAACACTCCTCAAGGGCCACTTGACAAAATAGATAACCAAGAATGATCTAGGATGAAGGTAACCATGTCGTAAATTGAATAGATGATTATAATATAAGTTGTGGTTATAATCTAAGCCATACAAAGATCACCATATAACATTATTAATATTAGGCGGTGAAAGGTTAATAAGACAATTCAAATATTGAATCTTTCTAGGCAATTCAACAATCATACACTTGGTTGACTAACACAAGGGGTATAACTCTTAGGTTCAAAGATGATTCTACCTTAGTCACTCTCATAACCCAATAACACTGACATATGCTAAACTCATATCTCTATTGTAATCCATCATATGCATCTATTTTTTTATTTTTAAACTATATGAGTGGGTACGCAACCCTTTCTAGGGTCCTTTTTTCCCAGATAGAACTCCACAGTCGGCTACCACCCACTTAGGTGAAGTCAGGGATTAGAAAAAATGTTAAGGATATCTTAACAACATAAGGGTATAAAATTGATCCCTGGTAATTTGGAAAAACCTAGTCATGCAAAATACAAGTTGAATCTATGTATTAACACAAGAATTTATTATAGGGATCCTAGCAATAATATCTTATATATCCCTTATTGGACTTATGTTGATCAATTAGTGGTTGAAAGATATTTGGGGGCATATTGCAATATTATTCCCTTGCTAAATCCAAACATATTGAGTATTAAGGTTAGAAATATTTAATATTGGATTTATAATTTCATACTACTTACTTTCTAGGGATATTGTTATGTCCCAAGAACCCTTTCAAGATATGCATAAATTTTATAAAGACAGTTTATTCATAAATAATTCCCATCACACATACACAACAATTTAATGTTCGATCTTAATATTTGTTTCTCTTCAAGGTAAGAATCCTAGTTAAGTGAAATGTTCAAATACCATCTCTAACCACAAGATAAGTAACAATAATGATATCTCAAAAGAATCAAATTTTCTCTCCACCTGACCATATTGGCATCATGAAGCCTCATGAGCTCTAGCCAAACCCCTGAGCAAGAAATATTTTATCCCCATGATGATCAAATGGGTTCTTCCATTCAGATAATATAAAATGGTATTTCAAGACAATATTTATCTAAGTAACTGTCAAATAGTTTCATGAGTGTGATACTCATATTTTTTTTAACAAAGCATTCCAACACCCATTATTCTTACCAGTTATTATGTATCAAAATATTATATATAAATTATTGTTACTAGTGTTTGAAGGCCAATAAGGACGTAGAAACCCAAGATCTATTCATTTAGGGATAACATTAAAATCACCATACAATGGCTTATGAACAAGGATTTCACTTGAGGCCAATGGAATGGTTGATGGAAGACAAAATTCTAAAAACAGTCCCCAAACACTCATGTGTACGATCTAGGTATAAATATAAACTCTCAAATATTACCGCACTAAAATAATTCACAAAATACACAAACAACGCCCCCAATACATATGGTAGGGTCCAACATGCAATGCATCTATATGCACGAAATACCAAATGGGTATGCTTATTTATAGTTGAAGATAAACTCCCATACCTGCATAAATATTCTCTAAGGGCCTAAGGTGGGGTCTTGAACCTTTGCTTCTACTGTACAAATCCTTTGTCCACCATGAAACCCCATAAAGGACTTCATTCATACAATAAATCTAAAATATCAGTGTGATTCTGTGCCTTCCAATCTCCACTGCTTGGAGAAAAAGTGGCATGCCTCCCCTTGCCTTCTCTATTTTATTTATCTTCATTATTTCTCTCTCTTTTCCCATCGTCCCTTTCCCCGAAGCTCATGTCATCCTTCCTCCAAAATCAAATGAACTGCATTCCTCTTTACTTCATTAACAAGCTACCTCCCTCAATCCAAGCACCACTGACCTCATTTATTGCCTTGAATATTTTTTTGGATTTTCCAACTAGGGTTTGTATTGCATTTAATCCCATTTCTTTGTTTGTTCAATCTCTCCCAACTTTCATCATCAGTCTTTACATTAATGGTGGCATCCATTTTCTTCATTCCTTTGCAAGAATGCCACCTAAAGCTGACATATCATTTTTTGTGCCCTAGCTCCTTTCACTTAATTGCTAACACAATCTAGCCTTTGAATGCAAGCCATCGATCTTGAAATTTGTGTCATGATCTAGCGCATCTCAATTACTTTTTTCTTTAAAACACCACCATCTGATTTGACCTGCTTTAATTTTTATTGTAGATCTCTATTGATTCACAAAAATGATGTGGATCAAGTGAAGCAATCAATTCTTACCATGTGTCACTATCTCGCATACCCACATTGGTCAACCCAAGTCAATACAAGAATTCATGGAATGGTGGTATTACTCCTTCATTTTTCCAATATAATGTTTCTCAACCTTTGGGGTTCAAGTGTCAAGTATCCACCTTACCTCACACTTGAAGTGTATTGAAGAAATTTAGAGGCAAGCCTGGACACCTAGGTATGAAGCTTCTTGCCCTGTTGGGGTTCGACCATTGGCCTACTACCTTCTACCTCATGATTGACATGCTTTGAAGGACTAAAGATTCAAAACCGAACCATGATGTCCAATCCTCTCTATGCATGTCAAGGTTTGGCCATTAGCCTCACGCTTTACCATTTACCTTCCTTTACACCATCACAAACCAACACACTAACCTTTGAAACACTGAAGCGTGAGACTCTGAATAGTTCTTTAAGTTGTCAGAGGTCAGGGATCACTAATTCCTCTTGCCTCATCCTTGAAGTGCATAGTTGAGCACAACAAGCAAGTCTAAACACATATGTTTGATGCTCTTTACACTTATCGAGGCTTGACCATCAACCTTACCCCTTACCTTCTGCCTATCTTTACTCCATTGCAAACCTTCCCACCAACCTCTGAAACATGCATAATTTTTTCAAATGTTCGGGTTCTCTCTTCCACCTTATCACTTTCATGTCTTTGTGTTAAGGTGTAAGCCAACCTGTAGATGCACAATGTCCAAAATAATCGTAAGCATTGGCAGACTTAACCCTTTCGGGTATCAGCCTTTGGACATCCTTCTTACCACATACCAACAACTGGTAAGGCATAGGCCTTACATCCGAATCCATGAACATTGAAGCTATTTTAGGTGTCGAGGTTCAGGGTTACCTCATACTTCTTCCTTTGTTTCATGTTAAGGCATAAACCTTAACATAGGCCCATGAACACCAAAGCAATTTTGGGTGTCATGGTTCGCCCTTAACTCTTACCACTTACCATGCTTTTGGTAAGGAATAATCCTTCCTACTGACTATGAAGCCCAAATGTTTCCTTCGTAGGATTTACCCTTTCGAGTGTCGACCTTTGAGCTTTCTCCTTACCGCATGCTTGCCAAACTATTAAGGCATAAACCTCAAGTTGGTCTACAAACACTGAAACTATTTTGGGTGTTGGTGCTTGAGGTTTCATCTTTCCCCTTCCTCTATTTCATGTTAAGGCAAAGGCCTCAACACCAACCCATGAACATCGAGACCATTTCAGATGTTGGGGTACGGGTTTTCATCATACCTTTTTCTTAACATTCTCGGTAAGGCATAAGCCTCAACACCGACCTGTGAACTCTAAGACCATTTCGGGTGTCAGGTTTTGGGTCTCCCTCATTACCTATCTCATCACTTTATTAATATTCATTTAAGGTGTAATCCTTAACATTGATGCCTGATTCTTGATGCCTTTTCAGACTTAACACGTACAAACTTCCTTTTCCTTTGTGCAATTCTTATGAGGTATGGCCAAAGTTCAATGTCCAAAACCTTTCAAACTTTGCACAAACTTTCTTCATTTCTTTTGAGGCACTCGGTAAGAAGTATGAATGAAGCCCGAAGTCTGACACCTTTTGAATGTTACTCAAACATCCTTCATTTCCTTAAGGAATTCATTATAAGGTATGACTAAAGCCCGAAGCTTGATCTCTTGCATCAGAGACTAGGCCTCAAGCCCGAATTTTGAAGCCCAATCGGACTTAGCTAAAAAATGACTAAATATTTTCTCTTTAGCAAGTGATACAAGGTAAGCATGAGGCCCAATACCCAGACTTTTGTAACTCTTCAAGGCTCACTGCAATGACACCCTAAGGCCCATGAATCCTTCTCCATAACATCCTTATGAAGCCCTTTTGACTTCAAACAAAAACTCCTCATTTGATATCACACAAATATCCTTCTGACCTTAAAGAGGTGCCCCTTTTGACATCAATGACAATCATACTATAGCTATGTCTAGGCATCCCTATTAGATTAACTCACTATTAACATCACCCGGTTTTACGTAAAGGTATGGTGTTCTAATCTAAGTGCATATCATAATTCCATGATATGTCACAACACAACAACAATATAGACTCTAAACTCTTCATTTTTCCTTATTTACTTGTTATTTTAATTTCTCTAAGTTAAGCAGTACTATAGGGATCAAATCCATACCTAAAATTTTTACTAAAACCTCTAAGGCTCCTTTAGTGACTTTAGTCATAATACTTGATATGAGGAACCTCAAGTGAACAATATAGGAGGAATTCACAATCAACATGAGTCAAATGATAAGAAAGAACTACTACTACAAGTAGGCCTTAGCATGACATATTATAGTATTTATCAATGCAGATTTAGTCATTTACTTTAACAGAAGCATTCACATAAGAATTTAACTACTACTCTTAGAATCAAATCACTAAAATTATAGTGGCACTCAAACACAGCTGGATCCTTTATCATATAAATGATGCACTCTAAATCTACACAACAGAGTAGCATAAGTTTAGAATAAAAGGGGTTGTAACTCTGATATAAAGGGAGGGGCCTTACACACCTAATATTAACATTGAGGTGAGAAATACATTAATCTATTTTAACAAGATCCTAACAGAGTTGTGAATCAAATTAGTGCCACCTTTTTTTTCTGAATAATTATAAAAATGAAAAAATATTAAATTTCCTCATATAACTAGATTAATAAGCATGAAATTTTATTTAAAACTAAATTTATTATCCAAGAATATAGTTGGTTTTAAATGTAAAGGAAAATTCCTAAGAATGAAATCATATTTTCATGTTATAATTATAATATTTTAGATCTTCATTCTCTTGAGAATTATTTATAATGTAAAACCATTTTCTATTGTAGGGGGGGCTGAAAATTATTGATAATCCTTGAACTTAAATATTTTATATTAATATGTATTTCTTATTCTGTGTAGTGAAATTTGCTAACTAAAATGCAAGGAAAACACAAATAAACCAAACAAACCAAACTCAATCAAACACTCACGATAAGGGCAAGATATAAGCTCAAAACTGCAACAAATGCCATGAAAATGGCACCAAAGCAGAGCTTGTTGATGTGATTGCCCCTTGGATTTGATGCTATGTGTGATCATGATTGAATTTCAATAGCATAACACCTTTTAGCTCAATTTGGTCACAAAATGAGGATTTGGCTATGGTTGCATGAGAGTATGAGAGCTTGTGTGAATGAAGTGGTGAATTGGAAAAATGATTGTGTTAGTCATTTAGAAGAGAGGAGATGAAAGGTCAGTGGAGATTTAGTCTTGGAGGAAGATCAAGGGTTGAGATGCCTCGAGGCATCTTAACTCTTGAGGTGATGACACATGGAGAGATGAGAGGATGAGGTGGAGGGTACTTGGAAGTACTCTTGGGAATGGTAAATATCTCCTCATAAAGGTGTTGCTTGTCCATTCTTCTCAAATCATGGGAAGATGTGACAAGAGGGAATTTTTTAATTCCCTTTATAATCACCATGGGGATTAGAGAGGAATTACAAATTCCTCCAAAATCCTAGGTGGAATAGAATGAAATTTTAAATTCCATTAGGAGATATGGGATGAATAAAAATGGAATTAAAAATTCCATGTGGTATGGGCTAGCTTCTCCAAAAGGAGAAATCCATAAATGATGGTTGACCTTGGGATATGCCATAAATAGCTTTAGGATTAGGTTAGGTTTAATTTTGGATTTTGATTGTGCAAGCATATGATTAGGTTGGTGATTAGGTGGCTAATGAGGATTAAGGATCCACTTGCATATTATGGAGGATGTGACATCTCCTAATCAAGGATTATGAAAATTAATCGGGATTAGAAGTGGATTATGAAGGATGTGACATTTGCAGAGAATAAGGGGGAGGGGGGGGGGGGGGACTAAATGTTTAAATTTAATCCCTATAAGGTTTGTGAATAAATTAAATAAATTAGTCCATTCATTTAATTTAGACAGGAAAGGTAATGTAATAAAGTATTTAATTACAAAATTAAATACCTTAGAACACCTTAGGAGAATGATGAATATTAATTAAATAATGATAATATTATTTATGTAATGCGAATGGGGAGATGGAATAGACGAAATAAGGGTAAATTTGACCAAATGTAAATGGTCAAATTTAGGTTTCTACACTTTTTTTTTTTTTTTGGTCTAATATTTATGAAGTATAATATTTAGATTCACTAATAGTTTATATGATTCTCTTCCCTATGAGAAATTTTTGAAGTTCAAACATTTATATTATGTATCATATGAGTGGTTTATACACTTGTTGAACTATGCATTCCTTTGGTGAGAATCATGTTGAATGTATGTTGCTTACTTTATCTAGGAGAATATATATGATATACTACTTCAATTTGTGGTCATCTAATTGTCATTTGGATGATTTGTATGTGTTTTATTAGGAAACCTAGCAACTATTGGTGCAATTCTAGAATGAAAAGGTCCATCTCCATCGTTTTTCTCTCTATTCCACTTATAATATTTTGATATCTTTTGAAGGATGGTTCATTTAGGATTAGATTAGAAATAAATTATTTTTTCCTTTTCTTATTTTCAATGTCATTCTAAGCATATTAAAAATAAGTTGAAGTGTTTTCTTAAAAAACATATTTGTATCAATAGATCTTTTATTTTTATTAAACATGAAAGAAAACTCAAAAAGTATTTTTGTTGTTTTAAATTTATGTCTTTATTTAAGACCAATCCTCAAGCCATTTATATCCTCTTGTGTAAACTTCATAGTACTCTGAGTAAAAACTATGTAGCCTAGACCAAATAATCAATTTATTTAGATATTTGAATCCCTTTCAAGTGGAAACTATTATTCTCAATTGAGATAATGTGCCAAAAAATGCATAAATATTGTGGTATCATTACTTGATTAAGTCAAGAGAAGGAGAGACATCATTATATTCCATGGTGTTAGAATTACTCCCACAAGGATTGTTGAACACCCGAAATAATGAGAGGGGGGTGAATCAATATTCCTTGAAATTCATTAACTTAAACGTGCATTCAAAGCATCTCAATGAACTTACAAAAATGGAAAGGAATAATTAAAGCATGCATCGCAATAATTAACACAAGAAAACTAGTTTTACGTGGAAAACCCTTGAAAGGGAAAAACCATAGTGAGGATTAGCTCACAATATACCATAACCGGTTACAATATATTATAGGAGGCTCACTGCCTGAGGGGCTCACTACTTGAAGGACTCACTGTCCAGAAAAAGGAGGGTTCATTTCCCAACGAAGATCACTTCTTCTAGAATTACAAAAGATATATAGAAGGATGGCTCACTGCCAAAATTTGAACTGCTTACAATGCATCTATTATATGTTGAAGATACAATTCTAGTTAGGCTCATAAAATTGAGTTTACACACTTCATTCCTCACTGACATATGATCACCACTATCACATCACACTTCACTACACACCTCTCTTCACTCATCTCATGCTAAACACACTGAATTGACCTTCTATATATATGTGTATATATTCTATAAACAATCATATCATCAATTAGGTTGGCCTAATTAAATGAAATGTGTGACATCACAACTTGTCAGCTCAAAAATCCATCATACATCCCTTGTGGAAGTAACTGAAGCATGTTCTTCACCAAGATAGGTTGACATGACTTATAGATACTCCTATGATTCTGCTCCATACATATAATTTAGTTCCACACGACCCCAAAACCCTTTGGTCAACATCGCACAACAAAATGGACCAACTATTCATCCCAAAACTTGACACTCGAAATGCACACACATCTGGCATATTCAAACACTTCCTAAAATCTGTAAATCACAATGATCATTTGATATGGAATGCGAAGCATTCCAACATGAACTCTACAATGGTAACTATGTTTATACTTAGCCCAACACTCTTTCATTAATATATTCTATTTTGAAAGACGTAAAACCTTGAAACTTTGGCTATATACTCTTTCAATATGTACCATTATCACATCAAAACCACATGACAAGATATTGTGGTGTGAAGCAATGTGGACCACAAAACTAATGCTTTGTTCCATCACTATCTCAGTCTAGGACTTAGCCAACTTCCCCAAGAAACACTTGGTCTTCTCTGGACTATATACATACTGATATACCATCACTTCTACAATGGGTTGACATCAATGAAAGCACCATACATCATCATTCTCGTGTTTCCAACAATATCTCCCTTTTTCATTGATGGCAACACACTTCTCTACTTCACTCCTTTGACATCAAGGGAAAAGGGTAGTAAATCCACATTACATCCCCTTACTGATATATCTACATGAGAATAGATCCCCCTATCTATGTTATCCATCACCAAAAAGACAAAAGTGTACTGCAACACCATCTACTAACTTCGTATATGTACATTGATATCAAAATTGTCTATATAATTCAAAAATACATGTACACCTTAACTAGATGAGGGTAATATACCCTAATATGATACCTTCAATTTTCAAAGGTGTGCCTCCCAATCCTTCTTGGCGAAGGCAAGCATGTAGCTTTGGTTTTCAAATTGTACAAAGAGGTCTTCTCCTTCTTCCAAAGAGCTAGGCACTGTTGTCTTCTGCACTACCTTCTCTGCATTGGCCAAAACTCTAGCTAAAGATGTGATCCTTACACTTACCATATCTCAGAGTTGATTGTACTACATTATGACTTTATCTTTTTTTTCCTGTAGTAAAAATAATTGATCATGCAGATTCTTAATGACTACTCTAGTTGCTCCATCTCTATCATTCACTAGATCATACACACTAGAAGCTTGAGAAATTTGAGACTCAATTGAGTCCATCTGATCCTTTATGTTATTTGTAGACACTGGCCATTTAAAGAAAAATTGAAACAATTATTTGGCTTCCTCCAAACGCTTTTGAACATCCTTCAAGTTTCCTTTCAAATTGGTGTGTGTAGTAGCACACTTATCTGAGGCATCAGCTAGCCTCTTATCATCCAACTTCTTTGTTGCTTCCCTTTCAATCTTCTCTTCCAAACCAATAGAGTGCTCCTTAGAAGAATCTAGCAGTAATTACAACTATTGTACACTTGATAAACAAGTATCAATGGATACTCTGGGAACACCTTGAAAACTTCATCAACCAACTTTGTGCTCTTCTTGTGAGTTTGAAGAATCGCCTTTCTTGTGGAGGCATGGGATACATCACCAAGTTGCAACTTATAGAGGAGAGAGATCCTATCCATATCCACTTGACATTGTTGTATAGGAATTTGTAACAGTTGTGAAGACACCACTGGTTGGATCTATAATTGCATATCCAGAAGATCTTTGAATGAATAATCAGAGGGCCTGAAGGATTCACAACCTGTTTTTGTGATTTCTTCTACTTTTGTATCACTCTTCTCCTTCTCTTCATTTCTAGAACACTCTTCTGCAATCTTCTCAACTTTTGGAGGAGGCATAGTTTGTTCCTTTTGAACTTCAATCTTCTTCGAGACTCCTTGCTCATCTTCTTTACTTTGCTCAATAATTATCTCCACATCCGGAGGGGTGTTATCTATCAACATATCTTCTTTCTCATGTTGCTCATTAACTAGCGCATTGCTTTTCAGGAGGGATGTGTCTTTTTGCATTTGATCTTCATCACCTGGAAAAACTCCTAATTCTTTAACAAAAATTTCAACTGATTGCAATGTTTCTTTCCTTAGCCTCTCTATATCATCCTTGTCTTTTACCATAAGAGTATTTAGTCTTTGTTTTGTCCTAAATTTTTTGGCACACAACTGAAACAACTTAACTCTTTCCTCATGACAAAATGAGGAACCAATCTTCCCCAAGGAAAAAAAATTCATCTATCTCACCATGTAATTGGAAATGGACTCTTCAATCGATTCCTTATCTACATTATTGGCTTCCAAATGCATTTCAATTGTATCCTTCAAGATTCCAAACTCTGCTATAGCATTGAATAGTGCATCAAAATTTATAAAATTATGCTCATGAACCGAAGGGGTCTCCTCTTTCTTCTTTCCCTTTTTTGTACCGGTCTCTTCCTGAGAGACTTTAAATTTCCTTTTTTGGACCAATTGATGGTATTCTTCTTCCTCTTATTCTTCTTCCGCATATCCAACTCTTGCTTCTTTTTCTTTCTTTCTTCTCTTTGGAGCCTTTTGTTACTCGGGGCGGTTGTATGCGTCTACCTTCTTCGAATCACAAGTGTTGCAGCAATAATGGGTTACTTTTTTGGGGACATTTTGAATTTGTTTTGAAATCACATATTTTTAGAAAATATAATGATTTAAGTCTTGAAAGTTCCATTTAAAGGATTTTAATTGAAGAAGGTTTGATCATACCCCCTTGAAAAGAACCTCACTAGTTTTAAACCATGCCTATAATGGATTCTCCTCTACACCTATCAAAATGTTGATAAAAAACCACTTTTGATATATCTTTTGGGGGATCAAATGAATTAATTTAAAATATGTTTTGTAAATATACAGTCCTTATTATAAGCTTCCCAAAAAGTATAATTTTAAATATATTTGATTTGATTATTATATTTATTTTTTATTTCTTGTGAATGTAGGTTTTTCATCGAAAATCAAACTCTATGTTTTGCACATGTGAAAAAATAGTAGATTACCAAAAAGAAATTCTGAAAAATATCTAGGCTCTTGGTATTGATGGCCTTGATCCAACAACAACAAAAATGAATTTTGATACATACAAAAAAAAATGTGTTATACAGTAAACCTATGTCTAAATTGTAATTGGTTTGACTTCAAAACTTAATTAAGAAAAAAGTATTCAATAAAACACTATGAAACAAAATGAAGGAGGTAGATATCATAGTTAAAATTCTAAATTTGAAAAAATAGAATTTTATCCTTCATAGAAAAAATTTGTGTTATACAGTGAACATCACTCTTTGAAAATGGTGTTTACTGTTAAAAACTAGTTATCAAAGGAGATGGAAAAAGAAATACAATTTGATTCCTATTTTTTTTTTAAATATATGTTTAGAATCTATAGACAAAATTTCACAAATCACTAGTTTGCATCATCTTCAAATTCCTCATGGTTTAGCAGCTATAGGTGTTTGAAAGTGAAGATTTGGTTAAAAAGTTCGTTTAATGTCAAGTTTGGCCAAAAAGTGTAACACACTATTGTGGGATCACCCCACCTATCGATTTTGTTCCTGAGGGATTTGTAACAGTAGGTGTCAAGGCTAAGGTCTTGCTTGACCTTCTTGATCTCTATGGAGTCTCTGGAGGAGCATATGTACTTTTGGATTTCTCTGTAGAGTCCATAGGGGTACCAAACTCCTTTTCCAACTTAGCTTTCATCTTTTCAACCTTTACTTTAATATCCTTCTTTTTATTTTCTAGGTTTTATTTACTTGATTTCTTTGTATAAGTACCAAACCTTTCAACTATTGCATCTCTAGGTTTTCTCAACACAACATCTACAAGACCAATACATTTGAACTCATCTACCTAATAAGGCAGCTCTAGAATCCAAACAGTTTTGGGTTCAATTACTTCCATGTAGCAGTAATCTCTACTAACCATAAATTTTAATTCATTCTTATACTTGTCTAGAACTTTACTTGGAATCATTTCTCTCTCTTGTATTCAAGCTTGAAAAGGTTTAAATAATCCCCACAACATTGAATTACAAGACTTGTTACTAGGAAATCTCCTCAAATGATCTCTAATTTGAATAGCTACATTAATATTATCTTTCCATAAAACATTCTTCACTCTAGGAAAATCATTAAGAAAGTAAAACATTAAGCAAATGATAAGAGTACCATACCGAAAAGGGTATTTTGACTCCTTAGTCTTTTATAGATTTTCCAAAACTATAATCTCAAGAGCTCACAAAGATCAATGTCCTTACCTTCTTTCACCATCTGATAAGCCATGTGTATTGTGGTGGCAAAGAAAAAATTCTCTCTATTTGTGTAAAATATCTTGTAACCAATTATTGTAGCATATTTGATCACCGGATCTTCAATGTCATTCATAGTTAGGGCACGCTTGTAAAACTTGGCTCTAGTAAGCTTCATCACCACTTCATACTGGAATAGGTCCTATGGAGTTCAAACTATTAAGAACCCTAATTGTCTCTTTGGTTATCATATGTGGCATGTCCAACCACATGAATTTATCAAGAATTTTGTTCAAAACATACTTCACCCTTTCATCCTAAAAATAAAAATTAGGAAATTTTGTCCACACATCCAACTTTTTCTCCATCAAGATGGCATACTCTAGTTCCAACTTGAAATCATCTCCAGTTAGTACTTTTTCCCTAAACTTCGCTAGTTTCAAGTGATCATATTCATCCATCTTTGAATGAATGTAAATTCGCATTGTGCAACACATTTGAAGGAACCATAGAGAACATACCTTCTTTATATGTTACCATTTATTTGGATGGATGCTTCTTAAATTTAGGTCTCAACCTCTCAAGCACATCAATAACCTAAGGATTAAATATTATGAACTTAGACTGTAAGCTAGGATTTGCAAGAAATTATAAATACCTCATGGAAATTTGTTGGTAGGGTTTTGTTCAACACTTCATATCTCATTTTCTCTTCTCTCCTCTTCAAATGCTCAAACACAAATATCTTTCTAGAATGTGAAAAATGAAATATAAACACTTTATCTGTGACCTAAAAAGTACATTAAATGTAGAAATGAAAAGTTAGGTCAATAATGTCAATCCTTCACTATATCATTATACAAAGGGACTCCCAAACATTCCACAAATCTCAGAACCAAGAGATTTCTCACCAGATATTTCACCAATGGATCAAGTAAACCAGCCTATACATGCACAAGTATGTTGAAGACATCAAAATCTCATCGTTGGCAGGGGTTTAGAAAGCTTTATGTTAAAACTCCCCTTGAGGCAAATGATTTTTATCTAGTTTCTAGAGGAAACATCTGCACCAGAATTCGACATAGATTCATTCTTCACATCATTCTCTTCCTTTTTCTTCTAGATTTTGTTCATCTCTTTATTTACCTCAACCAAATCAATCTTCTTTTATGGAAAGAAGGGTTTCACATTCTTTCCTCTATAAAACATGGCTATGTGTCCTAATTTATTGCATTTATAGCATGTGACACTTTGTTGCAGAGAAAAATTACTTCTTTCCATTTTAGATTTGTATTCAGAAGCCTTATATCCAAACCCATTACATGTGTAATAGTAACGGGGGAATGATTGAAGCATCATACCATTATTGTAACCATTCATCATCTTTCTTCTATATTCACTAGCCTTATGACCAAATCTATTGCATGCATAGCATTGACCAAAAAATGATTGAAAATTCCAATTCATCCTGCTTCTACTTTCTACAACTCCATGTCCAAATTTATTGCAAGAATAACAATAACCATTAAAATATGGGTACCTTTGTGCAACCATTTGTCTGATAGGAGGTCTCTTGAAATATTTCTTCTAGTTCCAAACATGTTTGATATTGCTCTTCCTTTGTTCATTATTCTTATTTTCAACATTGTTTGGAGTTTGATTTTCCTTTGAGATTTCTCCTTTTTCAAACCCTAATCTTTCTTTTAACTTAGAGGCCTTTTGACTACCAAGCATATCATCAAGCAAGGTGGAGCTCTTCTCGAATTTGTCCTCATGACTCTTTTCTTTCTCTAGATCTTTCCTTAGAGACACAATCTATTCTTCAAGTTTGGAGCATTATGTAGACTTGTCTTTCAATTTGGAATTCAAGCAGTCTTCAACTATTTTTCCTTCTTCAACTTGCACTTTCAAATTAGTGATTGGCTCATTTGATTGTTTGAGTCGCTCATTTGTTTCCTTAAGTTGATCTTTAACTTTCTTGTCTTGATTCCTCAGTTTCTTGATACACTCATCCTCTTCATTAAGAGTTTCTTTTACATCTCTATTCTCATATTCTGCTTTATCCAAGTCATCAAGAGCAGATTTGATTTCACCTTCCATATCAAATTTTGAGTCTTCTTTAGTAAACCCTTCCATAATAATCTATTCTAGAGGCATAGGAAACCTCCTAGTTTCCATGGTTTCAACCTCCAAGATCTACCTAAACTGTTAATAAAATTGAAGGAACCTTGCTTTGATACCAATTGTTGAACACCCAAACTACTGAGAGGGGGGTGAATTGGTATTCTCTCAAATTAATTAACTTATCTCATTGAACATGCAAAAATGGAAAGGAATAATTAAATCATACATCACAATAATCAACACAAGAACACTATATTTACATGGAAAACCCTTGAAAGGGAAAAAAACATGGTGAGGATTAGCTCACAATATATCATAAGCGGTTAAAATAGATTATAGGAGGCTCATTGCCCAAAGGATTCACTATCTAGAAAAATGAGTGCTAACTTCCTAAGGAAGATCACTTCTTCCAGAATTACAAAGGATATACAAAAGGATGTCTCACTACTAGAATTTGAACTACTTATAATGCATTTGCTATATGCTAAAGATACAGTTCTAATTCTACTTAGAGAACTGACTTTACACACTTCATTCCTCATTGACACAAGATCACCACTATTTCATTTCACACTTCACTACAGACCTCTCTTCTCTCATCTCATACTACACACACTGAATTGACCTTATATATATGTATATATTTCACAACCAATCATATCATCAATTAGGCCGACCTAATTAGATTAAAATGTGTGACCTTATAACCTGTCAACTCAAAACTCCATCATACATACCTTGTGGAAGTAACTGAAGCGTGTTCTTCACCAAGATTGGTCAAAATGACCTATGGATACTCCTATTATTCTGCTCCATAGACAATTTAGTTCCACATAACTCCAAAACCCTTAAGTTGGAACCACACAACAAAACTGGTGAAGCAACAACTAAATGAACCATCTATTCATCCCAAAACATGACAAGAAGACCACCAAACCACTTGACACTCGGAGTGTACACACATCTAACATATTCAAACATTTAATAAAATCTGCAAAGAACAATGATAATTTGCGGTGGAATGTGTATTATTCGAACATGAAATCTACAACTATAACTATGTCTTTTCTTAGCTCGATACTCTGTCATTAATATCTTCTACTGTGGAATACATTAAACCTTGAAAATTTGGCATAGACTCCTTCAACAAGTACCATTGTCACCCTAAAACCACATGACAAGATATTGTAGTGCGGAGCAATGTGGACTATAAAACTAATTCTATGTTGCATCACTATCTTAGTCTAGGACTTAGCCAACTTCCGCAAGAAACACTTGGTCTTCTCTAGACTATATACATGTTGATATACCATCACTTATATAATGGGTTAACATCAATGACAACACCATACATCATCATACTCATCTTTCCAACAATCTCCCCCTTTATCATTGATGGCAACACACTTCTTTGCTTCACTCCCCCTTTACATCAAGGAAAAGGGTAGTAAATCCACATTGCATCCCCTTACTGATCTATCTACATGAGAATAGCTCCCCCTATCTATGTTATCCATCACCAAAAAGATAAAAGTGTACTGCAATACCATATACTAACTCCACATATGTAAATTGGTATCAAAATTGTGTATATAATTTTAAAATAAATTTACACCTTAACTAGATGAGGGTAATATACCTTGATATGATGCCTTTAATTTTGCAAATTGTTCCTCCCAATCCTTCTTGGTGAAGGAAAGCATGTTGCTCTGGTTTTCAAATTGTACAAAGAGGTCTTCTCATTATTTTGGAGAGATAGACACTACTGTCTTTTGCACTACCTTCTTTGCATTGGCCAAAACTCCAATTAAATATGTGAGCCTTACACTTACTATATCTTGGAGATGATTGTACTACATTATGATTTTCTCTTTTTGTTCTTGCAGTAAAAAGAATTGACCATGCAAATTCTCAATGACTACTCTAGTTTCTCCATCTCCATCATTCACCAAATCATACATACTAGAAGCTTAAGAAATTTGAGAACCAATTGAGTCCATGTGATCCTTTATGCTCTTTGTAGACATTGGCCATTTCAAGAAAAAATGAATAATTTTTTGGCTTCCTCCAAACACTTTTGAACATCTTTCAAGTTTCCTTATAACTTGGTGTGTACAATAGCACACTTATATGAGGCATCAACTAGCCTCATATCATCCAACTTCTTTGGTGTGTCCCTTTCAATCTTCTCTTTCAAACCAACAGAGTACTCCTTAAAGGAATCTATCTGTAATTTCAACTGTTGTACACCCGATAAAGAAGTATCAATGGATACTCTAGGAAGACCTTGCAACACCTTGAAATCTTCATCAACCAACTATGTGCTCTTTTGGTGAGTTTCAAGTATCTCCTTTCTTGCAGAGGCATTAAATACATTACCAAGTTGCAACCTATGGAGAGTAGAGATCCTATCCATATCCACTTGACCTTATTGCATAGGAATTTATAATAGTTATGCACACACCACTGGTTGAAAATGTAATTGTATATCCAGAAGATCTTTGAATGATCTTCGGAAGGTCCAAAGGATTCAAAATCTATTTTTGTGCTTTCTTCTACTCATGTATCACTCTTCTCCTTCTCTCCACTGCTAAAACACTCTTTTGAAATCTTCTCAACTTCTGGAGGAGGCATAGTTTGTTCCTTTTGAAATTCATTCTTCTTCGGGACTCCTTGCCCATCTTCTTTTCTTTACTCAGTAGTTATCTCCACATCTAGAGGGATGTTATCTATCAACATATATTCTTTCTCATGTTTCTTAATGGTTGGATCATTTCTTTCTAGGAGGGATGTGTCTTGTTGCATTTGATTTGCATCACCTAGAAAAACTCCTAATTCTTTAATAATAGTTTCAACTGATTGAAATGTTTCTTTCTTTAGCTTCTCTATATCATCCTTGTCTTTTCCCATAAGAATATTTAGTATTTTTTTTGTTCTAAATTTTTGGGCACACAACCGAGACAACTTAACTCTTTCCTCATGAGATAATGAGGAACCAATCTTCTCCAAGGAAAAAGTTTTCTTTGCATTTTTTGCAATTGTGTGTTATCTTCTTGCACTCAATACACCTTTTAAATCATTTGACAACTGATCCTCTATCTCACCTAGGCCAACATTAAATGTCACAATGTATTTGACAATGGCCTCTTCAACTATTTTCTTATCTACATTATTGGCTTCCAGATACATTTCGTTTGTATCCTTCAAGATTCACAACTCTGCTATAGCACTAAATAGTGCATCAAAATTCATGGGATTGCGCTCATGAACTAGAGGGGTCTCCTCTTTCTTATTTCCCTTTTATGTACCAGTTTCTTCGTAAAAGAATTTTAATTTCCTTTTTTGGATCAATTGATGTTCTTCCTCTTCCTCTTCTTCTTCTTCTAAATATCCAACTCTTATTGCTTTTTCTTTCTTTCTTCTCTTTGGAGCATTTTGTTGCTTCTCGGGAGGCTATATGTGTCTACCTTCTTTGAACCACCTATTGGTTTTTTTTTAGAGGGCTTTGTAACAGTATGTGTGGAGGTTGAGGACATGCCTGACCTTCTTGGATCCAATGCAAGGCAGACAAAACAAATTGTATAACTTGAATACATGGATTTATAATATTCTAAGAGAAATGACCATAAATCACATGGAACACAATTTGTAAACTAACTAACCATCGTAAGGTGATGGGTAAGGTTATGGTAACATCAAAAAAATTCAAGATAGATACATTTCAACTTTAATCTTATGCAAGTCAATGCTAAAAAATTTGGTCTTGGGTTCTATTATATACTAGAGTGTGTTTTATGGTTTTCTTTCCATATTCCATTATGATAAGTAAAGGAAGGTTTTCTTGGATAACAAAAGGACAAGGAAGTTTTGTGTTCTCAAATATAATAATATTATTGTTAATAAAAATGGGTTATAATATAGTTGCAACCTCGTTTGACCTTATCTTTTATGTAAGACATACTTTTTTTAAATCCTTTTAATGCAAGATTTATCTATATGTATTAAAATTATGCATTAAATCTCATAGAGAATATCTTATCCTAACTTATTTATATTTAATCAACGATGTCATATTATTTAGAGTGTGGTTTGGTAGATAAGTATGGTGGAGGAAATTTGGGTAAATATTAGGTATAATTTGTGGAGGGGGAAGATTATTTTATCATATACCATTATTTTATAAGTATGATTGGTAGTATGAAAGTTGTGACTAAGTTTGGTTGCTTAGAATATGAGAGGTTTGTGTAGTTAATAAATGAGTATTCCATGTGACACAAGATATATTCTAGGTATAGTGATAGGAGGAATATGGTTTCCATGTGGAGGAGCAATTTTGAATATAAATGCTTGATTTTGAAAGTAATGGTTGATGAAAGACACATTTAAAATTTATCAATTACAATTTGGCTAATGTTGTATCAATATTTTTTTATAATATATAGATAAGTACGATTAGAATCTTGGACTAATTATCTAATGATTTGTGTCATTCAACATGAAATAGCTGAAATATTTGTAATGTGGTCTTGAGTGCTCATAGAAATGTCGATGTTGTAGTTTTGTGTTGAAGTAATAAAGTGATCTAAGAATGTGATTGTCAAATCAAAGAAAATAATAAATGCCACATAAATTAAACTTAAAGTATGCTTAAACTAGTTTAAAAGAAACAAATTTTTGTGTGTATATTTTAATGGAAATAGGAAATAAAAATTTCAACATGGAAAGTAGGATTTCTAATATCATAAAGTAAGTGCCCTTCCAATGAGTTGGCAAAAAGTAAACCAAAATTAGGCAGAAGTTTTTTTTATTTTTAGGGGTCAAACCAAATCCATACCTTATACCACTATTAGAGGTGTCAAATATTAAAAATCACTAGGAAGACATGGAAAAGGAAGGAATTCCCAAAAAAATAGCTTTGGGGAATTTTTAGAATATCGGGTAGTCAAGGATTAGGGTTTGGCCTTGACTTATGTTTGTTATCATTTTAAAGGGAAGTTTGGCACTTAAACTCTAATGGAAAATACACAAGATATCAAGTTGTCGTGGGGTCTTAGAGGAACTAGGGAAAAAGTACCAAGGTGGAAGGATAGGTAAATGTCTAACTTTGAAAGAGTCTAAAAGAATTAGTAGGGTTTGAGAGTTAGGCATACCTTGGGAGAGGTATCGAGATGAAGGGAAGTTTGAAAACTTTGAAAAAGACACTTAAAAATATTTCATTTGATTCAAGGATTCAAGGAAGGTATGAAAGCATGACCAAGTTTGAAATTATAAAAAATAAACTTAGAAACTTTCAAAGGGAAAGGGATCAAAATGTCAGGGATGACAAGGAAGAATTACCCTAGTTAAGTGAAGGTTGCAACTCTAACTCTGGAAGACAAGAGTATTTTTAAAGTGGTAAGAGTTGGGAGTCAGGGATGGCATGTGAAGGGTACTTGGGGACGAGGAAACCCACAACTTTGAATCTAATAAAGATCTAAGTGAAATTGAATTAGGGGTCCAAAACTATGGAGGAAGCAATTGAGGCACTTTGGTCAAGGATGGTCTAACTTCTTGATCTAAAAGATAGAAAAGTTTTGGTATCCAATATTGTGAAGTGGGGTGAGGTTGGTAGGGGTACTCTAGGAAGGGGAACTTTACTGGCCTAATAGGGGTGAACAAAAGGCATGGAATGACAAGGAAGTTCAAAAGACTAAAAAGGGTGAGATTTAAGTGTTTTAACATACTTTCAAAGATCAAAATTTAAAAATTCCATGGAAATGATATGTAGGGAAGGAAAATTCCAACATTCTATCACTACAAATGATTAAAAGAAATGGTCAGTTTTCAGAGTTTCAGGGAACAATAGAGATGGTATGTTAGTTAAGGGATGCTTGAAAATATAGCACTAAAAGACTTAGAAAAAAAATTATTGCAAAGGATTATGATTTTAATAGAAATAATATGATGGGAGTACCAAGTCCAAATTCCTGGCAAATAGAAGACTTGAATTCAACTATAATCTATTGAGGGTTAGAGATTAGGAATATAATGGGAGCAGTATGAATGGAGGACCAAGTCCAAAACTATGGTGATAGAAAAACTTCTAAGGCATAAAAATATTTTGGAGTTTGGATAAATATCATGACAACCCCAATAGGTCTGATAGTCCAACAAGTTTTATATAAATAAAATTTACAAAGGTTTGGGCCGAACTGTCGAGTTCGAGTAGAAGGGCATGTTATGAGGATGAAGCCCAATATCCTAATAGACAAAGGGAAAGAAAAGAAGGTTGGGATGGCATATTGTGATGGATAACCACAAAATTCTAAAAAGCTAACAACTCATAGAACTTCAAGGAAATGGTCCACACAAATCCACATTTTGAATCTTTTGGACTTTTTATAGAATTTGAAGCATGATGATCATATAGCATACAATGTAGGGCAAACTTAGATATTTTAACAAAGGGAGGACCCACTTATATTATCAAATATCAATTATAAGAGGTAGGTTGACACAAAGCCACTATAACATATTTGTAAACACAACTTTATTAAAATTTTGGACATGTACATATAAGCTCTAATAGGTTCAATGAAAATAAAAGCATAAAAAATGAACAACCTATTCATCATCATGCAATGCATTATTATTAATTTTAAAATGAGAATCATGGCTTATAGAAAATTAGTTGCATTATCTAATAAATAGTATCACGCAAGGGGGAGGCATGGTATACTTTAAGAAATGATCACTTGTCCAAATTTTATAAAAAAACCTATGTGAATCCACTATAAAGAAGCATAATATTTTAGGTGTTTTTTTTATATTGAAAATTTAATTTTTGAATGGATGACAATGTTTTATCCTTGTACCATTTTTTTGGTAATTTAGCATGATTATTTTTTATTCATATTTAACTTTTATGGTGATTCGAGGTTTAAAGTTTCTATCAATATATAATTGTTATACAAAGATGTTGAAATGGGGCAAGTATAAAAAGTTAAAAATAACTCCTAATAAAATAGGGACATTAGGGCCAAAAATATTATATACAATAGTGTGATATGTGTCTATCTTAAAAAATTAAATTTTCTGACTCAAACAGATTTTGTTTCGTGTTTAGGGAAAATCTAACAAATATGGGTGTCTTGGACACTTGTAAAGAGCCTAAAAATTGCCAAATTTGAGGGGTGAAAATGAAAAATATTAAATCATGACATATAGCCACCAAAAAATTCCTTGGGGGAGGAAGGAAAACCATTGCTAGGAGGGGAATATTTAGGAAGCTCTAGATTAGGGAAAGAATTATGGTTTAGGGACAAGTTAGTATTTGTTGTATCATTATTTGCTTGAAAAGATTAAGCAGTGATTTCTATAATGTGTGGATAGGTCCTATTAAAAGTACCAAAATTAGTAATTGATCAAATTCTTGATCATGCAATCCATGGAAAAGGAGAAATCATCATAGGCATGGAAGGATAACTTAGATTCTATGATCATGGGATGATCACAAAGAACTTGACTAAATAAATAGGTATTAGTAAGTTGTTCATGAAGAAAACTAAAAAGATGTAAGGATAATCATTACAAATCTATAAGAGAAACATGGGGTGGGAAAAGGGGGGTTAAGGTTTTTGAAACATTTAAAACCTAGAATAGTTCTAACCTAAATTTACAATAAGAGAGGTAGACCAAAAAGGAGGTATAAGGATTTGTATGTGTATGTGTATGTGTATGTGTACGTGTACTTGTATGTGTATGTGTATGTGTGTGTGTATGTGTGTGTGTAAGATGTATAGCTCAACAAATTGTAAAGGAGAAAATAGAAAATCCTTATCATTTAATCACCCTTTCTTCACTATCTTTAATCTAGATATCAAGATTAAATGTAAATCATATTACTAAATCATTTGACATCTTATTAATGTTATAAGTTAAAGAAAGAGAAGAGTTTGCTTATATGAAAAGAGAAAGAAGGGTTCTAGAGAAGCTTAGTATCTTATGGTGGAGATTATTTGTTGACTTGGTCTATTTTTAATCCATATTAGACATGATGTCAATATCTAATTTTGAAATATAAACAACCTCTAGATTTTTGCCTTCAACCTCTATGTTAGTGTCATTGTACATGGTTTAGCCTCCTTTTGTGTGGTAATGTTCATATGATCATGATAATATCAAGGTCAATTGTATTAGGTGTCTTTTATGGCTGCAAGTTCATTCTTTGTAATGTCATGACCTATGGCTTGTCCTCAACCTGCATTATTTGGGAAATGGTTGTCATAAGCACCTTTAGGGCCTTGCCTTGAGGATGTTAAATTTCAATACTTCTTTTATAATAGTTAATCCCCATCAAGTATTTGAAAGAGTTTGATAGGAGATCCTTGGGAAATGTCTAGAGTGTTTGAAGTATGTGTGTATGTACATTTGCAATAATGACTTCTATTGTTTTGTGTTGTGTTATTTGCTTTGCTATTTGTGGTTAGTCATATTTTTACTTGTGATTATCTCGTGTTTACTTAATAATATTTTTTAATAAATATTTTTCATGGTCATTTATGGACATGTGGGAGTGGAAAAGGATAGGCATGTGAACTAGGGTAGAAAGGTAGACATTAGAATTATAAAAATCAGCTTTTGACCATTTGGAATGCTGCCATGTATATAGTCCTATCAACAGGACAAAACCACGAGCATGATGACATCTAAGTCAATTGAATGATAAAGACGAAAGTAAAGTTTAGCTATCAAAAAATAAGAAGGTTAGATGTGAAGTGAACTATGGAATCAAGATCAATTTGTGTGCCAATAAAAAATAGATGAATATTGTTATATTTATTAAAACTGAAGAACTTAAAGCATGTGTTGAACAAGAAAAAAAAATATTAAACTGACATTTTTCATCTCTACACTGATCTATCTTCTATATAAACCCATTTTTATTACAACTTGATACACATTTTTCTAAGCTTAAATATTTAAATCTTTTTTAAAATCTCAAAAAATTGAAATACATTTCCTCTCAACTTAACATCCTCCATAATCATTTGCTAAATCAAATTTTATATCAATGCTGAAGAAAACGTTTAAAGACTTTTAAAGAGAGCCAAGGAAAATCATCTCACAGAAATACAACACATTATAAAAAGTCTCATTGATATAATGAAGATAAAAAATCCTTTTCAACCACAAGTGGTGACTAGAAAAACAAGTCTTCCTTTCTAGATGCAATTGCATCGTATAACTGCACCTCCAACCAATTCTGTACTGTACCACTATCAGCCATTATTAATAAGATTAGATACTGGTCCCACCAATAATCAAGATTTTTACCTGTCACTATTTTCAAACTTAATGCCCCATTACCTAAAACACAAACACAAGCAGCCTGCAGGCCCCATTGAGAAAAGGGGCGAATGTAAGGACTTTGAGATTACCAAGAGTTGTGTGGATGGTGATGCATGGATTTTAGGTGGCTTCCACTCCACGTTGTATATGAGTCCATTTTTCATTCACTTTATCTTCCTATTTTGAAATTAGTGCTGAGGTGGTTAAACATGCAGTGCTACTTCACCAAATCCACCATCTGAACCACCTAATTTGTTCATCTATTGTCATTTTCAATGACATCAGCCACAACTAGAAGTTGTAGCTGGATTGCCCGTGTCTTAAATTTACCTACTCTGTAAGACAGCCACCCCCTAAGGTGGTAGAAATGGAAAATGGTTAGTTGTATAATTAAATCTTACATAGATAAAGTTTAAATTATTTGTCAAAATTTTTTACTTCATCTTGATGATGGATGATGAATGCGGTCTGAAACGTTGATGTAAAAATACTGACACAATTCAATCCAAAAACATTTAACAATAATCTTCATAAATTGTAAACATCTGTTATCATTAAAAGATTATTTGTGTTTTTGAACATTTATATTATATTTAGGATAGAATTAAATTAAAGATTATGTCAAAGCTCTCATTTTAAAGGGTCCTACCCATGTAGGAAGATAAAAGGAGCGAAGTTAGAAGAAGCCACTACATTGATGTGAAGCACCAATAAGGAACATACAGCAGAAAGGCAGAAAATCAGCAGCAAACAAGCAGCACCCTACCAGAATGGATAATGAAGAAGGAACTGGGATGACTGTCCGAAAACAACAAGAGATTTGTCATCTCAAGGTTATTTGAAGCTGAAATCTATGCCTTATCCTTTGATTCAATCAAACCAAGATACTTTCTAACAGAATTTCCATTTTTAGAAGCAAGAATGAATCTGAAAGAAGTAAGAGGTCCCTTCCTGTTTTCCTTGTTAGAGGCCAACTTGACAGGCAAACGCTGCAATCCAAGAGGAGGACTGAAGGAAGATACACTCACCCAGGCTCTCCCTAACAGACTCCTCCACATCAAACTTCTCGGTACTTCTCACCATAAGAAGATTAAACTTGTTTTACACTAAACAAGTTTAAACTTTAGCTTGAAACTAAGGTTAAACTTTAATTTAAGAGACGTCCTTTTAAATTAGAAGGATTCAATCTAGTCTTTTAAAGTAAATTTACAAGTAATTTGTCTTTTTAAGTTTACATCGAGTTGAGATCAAGTAGTTAAAGAGTTCTTATTATGGAGATTGAAGATTCAAGTTTAAGCTGTAAAAAAAACCGTAACTCGTAACTCAAATACTAGGTTTAAATTATATTGGAAACTGTAAGAAAAGAGTTAACGTTAAATCTTACAGTGGTAGCTTAACCCCTCTTCGTGTTCATCTCTTAATCTTCTCTATTTCAAATACAGTGAAATTAATGGAAACAGCACATAAATCCGCTTTTTATGCCTATCATACTAAAGAAACAAGTGCTAGCACATAAATCAGTTTCTTATGCCCATCAGACTAAGAAAGTACCAGAAAAGAATCTGATTTAATGAACCATCTGCAGTTTCACAGTCTGAAATATTTATGAACCATCTGCAGTTTCACAGTCTGAAATATTTCATAATTAAAGATGCAGGGCATAATCTTTGAGACAATCACATGACTACTGTCAGAATCCAGGTAAACAGGTGCTTATGTTAGAAAGTACCCCTTCATATTGAAAATAAAAAACAGATTCCATTTAATTTTTGCAACTCAGTGAGACAGTACAAACCGGTAAAGGAGAACGAAAATTAATACAGCTGTTCTGATATCCACAGGTGAAGTTAGCAAAGCAATGGTATTATGAGATTATCCTTTGTGCTGTGGGAAAAGAAACAGAAAGTTAAGCATCTTATTTTAACTGTGCAAGCTGATCCAGAAGTCAACCAAGAGGTTAACCTACTAACCAGAACAATTTTCTTAAAGTCAATGTTGATAAAATCTAAAAGAAGTTACTCAAAAGTTGAGATTCCATGCCACTCTTACTCTGTGGTTTACAAACAATAGATAGACAAATCTATGGATTTTTGTCTGTTTGTTTTGTTTTGTTTTGCATAACTTTAAAGAATACAAAAAATTATATAAACTCTTAGCAAACATTTGTATATGCCTACTTACAAGACTATTTCTCTTGAAAACTCTGCTCATCACCTCCACACCCATCATTGATACATATTCTTGTAGACTCTAGGTCTCATCTATTATGCAAAGGGTCTGGACCTGTGGGTACAAGCCTTTTATCATTTCCATAAATGGGATCTGTCCCCTCTTCCTCTGCTGCCTTGTAGCAGTTGCATCCATGATTATCAGAATCCTCCATTAATCTCTTGTTTTCACTCAACTCATCCACAACTCTATATCCTGCAAAGTGGTAGTAATTGCTAAGTTGCCTTCCATTTGTTTCTATCAATAGCCTTGATGAACATCCTACCCAAGTTATGGCTGCAATAAACAACACCATCATCCTACAAACTGCACTTTTGCATTTCACCATGCTTCACTACTGCCAGAGACCAGTCACCAAAATACAGTTCTGATATATGGGAACCTGGCTGCATACATTACATAAGCCCTTGTTGGTACACTGTTTCAGATACCCAACTAACTAAACTTTCTAGAAGGCAACTATTTTTGTTTGTTTTTTCATTTCCTTAATCTTGTTATGCCCTGTCAGTGGCAGGCAGAATACAAGACAGTAATAGCAGGAGAGAAGAAAAAGAGAAAAGTGGGGATAGCAATATCTTAGTTTTTGTATGGCTTGGAGGCTTCGATTTGACTCAACTCAATGCTAAGCACATTTTTAGCTTTAGCCAAGACAAATTTTTTATTTGATGTATTAAAATATCTTAAGATGTAAGACAATTACTTGTGACCAACCCATCTCCACGTAGGCAAATGTTAATCTACCCTTTAATTAAGAGGTCATAATCAGGCCTTTTAATAAGGCATTCTACATTAAGGGACTAAAATCTATTCATTCAGCCTTACATTTCCATGGATGTTGAGTCTGCTTCACGCCATTAAAAAGGATGGGCTCACGAAACCCATTGTCTAGAGAAAGAAACATTTTGACTGTATCCTTGTATCATTTATTGTCCATGGAGGGACGTATTGTCGTGTTTATGGAGGGATAAATTTGTGTACTTGCAGTCAAAATTTAATTAATTGATCTGGGAGTTCCCAGTCAGCCAAAGGTGCATTCCATACAAAACACATGCCATACAAGATTTCATCATAATCAAACATTGAGGCTTTCAAGTAAATACAAGAAAAGATTCAATTGAAACAAATGCACTAAAATAAAAATACATTCCAATTGTAATGGAGCAAGGACAGTACTAGAAGATTTTTAAACTTTCTGAATTCTAGTTTGTAAACATTTATCAACTCTTTTTTTCAATCATATTTTACGGTTCATTATTTGAATCTAAAGAGTTAGAGAAGAAATGATAGATCTCATCCAAAATATTATGAAAAATATATACACTATCATATTCAAAAGTTTTCAAAAACATATTATTGATATTATTTTGTGGAAGGTTAACATGTATTTGTTAGCATAAGTACTAAAGAATGGACAATATAAGAAACGATAATAGGAAGATGAATTGATAGGGTGTGTCATATTGTGATAGATTATAAAATGTGATCCAAAATATTATGAAAAATATCTACATTGTCATATCCAAAAGTTTTCAAAAACATAATATTAATCTTATCTTGTGGAAGGTTAACATTCACTTGTTAACATATACAAAACAGTTATAAGTACTAAAGAATGGAGAATATAATAAACAATAATAAATTGATAGATTGTGTCTCAGAATGAACTGAACTATAAGCCAATAAAAATATGCTACCAGTCCATAATTGAGAAGCCGACTTCCATTCCATTACTAGCATACAAAAATGCTAGCGTCAATCAATCTAAAACAGACAAAACAAATGAAAGTACACATGTATGAGTGAATAATATAAATCCATAAGTTACACATAGGGAAACCATAATCGATTATTTGAATATATAAGACAATTCTCACTAGGAATTCAGTACCATCTCCTTGAGAAACATCAAAGGTAGGTAAGTACTCAAGGGCCACCCTGATTTTCATGATATCACCCTTCTGTTCAGTATGGAGATTTTTCAGACTACTCGGTTAAAAACAAGGAGGTGACCTCTTGTAGAGTATTGGACATTTGCTAGGGAAGAGGGTCTGGTACTGGCGTGGGGTCCTATGGGTCCTATTGTTGGTATAGGAGCTGACCATGTAGGACCCACCACTAATTTATAAAATTAAATATTTTACATATCAATTTTTTATTCAATTACAGATTCAATTACAAAGAGATCTGTAACTTTTCAGATTTTTAAAATGTTTGGTAAATAGAATATGTTTTTATCAAGATAGGTGGGAGAGAATTGACATATAAATTGCATTGTTAATAATCTAATACGATATAAATTGTATCCATTCTCTTTCTACAAGATATGTCATCACAAAGGCTAATATAAAGTCCACATATAAAAGAGTTGCATATTAATTGTCCCAAATAAGAAAGTAGTTGTGACTCCTAAAATAAGATTGCAATACAACTGTGTCCCATCAAAGAAACTTAATTGTTTCACATCTCAACATGAACACAATATCTTAAATTCATATATACCCAACAACTTGTCCTTTCAACCATGAATGCTTGCAAGCATAACATCAAATCTGTAAGACTCACCAATCAAGTTGTCAAAATTATTGAAAGGATAAAAACTAAAGGAATAAATACGCGCATTCAATTTTTTGAACATAATTCAAAGATTTTCAAATATATTAAATTCATTCATTCATTCCTCTACTTTACATGCTTCAATCCTAACTTCATGGCATTAATCAATAAAATAATGCAACACAATTGAATACCATCCAATCAAATGAAAATGCACAAATCACCAACAATAGGTTTAGTGGAGCTATAAATACATCATATTCTCTACAATCTTTTTTCTACAACCTCATATATATAATTTTTATACAAATTGCTATAGTTTTTCTAGTATGTTATCTGCCATGATATTATTAACAAGCTACTATAGTGTTTCCAAACTAGTATTTACCACAATTATTAACAATAAGTTCATAATATACTTTTCACAATATTATCAACTATTAGTTTAGATTATACATCATCATTTACTTTCATTTACATTTCCTTAAATTTGTGTTTGTAATTTCATGTACATACTATAAGTTCAAATTATATTTATATATTTCCTTAATTTCATGTTCGTAGTTTCTTTTACATACTATATTTACTATAAGTTCAATATAAATTTTTATATCTATATTTGATGAGAATTAAAATTTAAATGGTTTATTTGGTAAATGATATAGACATTTGATGGGAATTATAAATTTGTTGATAATAGTCTATGTCCTAGTGGATGGTCCATGACTATATTTTAACTAACATGTCAAAATAAAATGGTTGATACCAATAACTAATATATATTTTGATAATATCGTAGAACAAAATATAGCACACAAACAAAATCATGATAGGAGTTGCATTTTTTTGTTTCATATATGTTGATAAATAGGGGCTGCATTTTTTTGTTCTATATGTTTTACCAAAGCTACAAGTTTCCCTTACGTTGTCAATTACATATTATTTTTCTAGTTAACATGAAACAAGTCCTATAACAAATATCTTCAATAGCAAATATGATAACAAAAAATACAACTCCATATGTTGAAACTTGAATAAATATTAAACAAGAAAATGCAGCTCATATTTAACAAATATCTTCAATATGAGTTGCATCACCTCTTACCACATTTTCTAGTCTATAACAAATAATGTATTTCCTTATTTTATAAACTTCATAGTATTTTCATTTGATACTGTAGACACTTAAATTTGTCCACTTTCGTTTGGTCATTTTATCCCTAATTCGACCAATTTCACATCCTCTATATTAATTAAATAATACCCTATTATTTAATTAATATTCAATATATCAACTTTCGACTTAACCTATTTCTTCGATTATCCTTAAATCCTAGCCTAAGGGAAATAATTGTCTTTTAATTATTTCACGTCATCCCATTCATCCATTAAATTAAATAAATACCCTTATTTATTTAATTTAACCCTTTATCCTTTTCCTCAAAAAATTAATTCCTCACATGTCCCATCCTCCATAGTCCTAACTTAATCCCAATCCACTTGCTAATCCCATCATTAGGGATGTGGACATTCCTAATCCTTGATTAGGAGGTGTCACATCTTCCAACTTTTTCAAGTGGGCTTCTAATCCATTTCATTAGCCTAATCTTCCACCTAACCCCCCTCACTTGCACAACTTAATCTCATGATTAAGTAACCTAATCTTTTTGACATTTATGACATGTCCTTTTATCCCCTCATCATTTATTGTTTTCTCCTTTTGGAGAAGCAACCCATGCTTTTAAGGAATTTTTAATTCCTTTTATTCCCCCCATGCACATTAAAAAAGGAATTTGTAATTCCCTTGGTCAACCCTTGTCCTCTCACCTCCTCTCATAGTGACACTTGTCACCACCATGTGAGTTGAGATGTTTGAAGGCATCTCAACCCTTGATCCTCAACTCTCAATCCTAGCCCTCCATCCAAAAATCTTCAAATCTATATATCTCACACTTAACCATTTTATCCCTCTCACACATTTCTCCTTGGATTGTCGTTATGTTATCAAAATTTTATGAGCACACATCCAAATCGTACAACGTTGGAGAATCTACACAACAAGAGGCTCGAAATCCAATTCTATGCTAGTTTGAGCTTCCTATCGCCTAATCTAAGTGTTTTGCTTTATTTTTGTGTTTTTCTTTATTTTTGTGTTTTGCTTCTTTTTTTAAATTTTCTTATATTTTTAGTTAGATAAATATACTACACACAAATACAAATAACAAATTGCTATTTAACCAAACTATGAAAATATACCCTTCAATGACCATAAGATATAAATCAAATTCTTACATCTATCATCCATAGAAGTAAAGGAAAAAAGTGAATCACAAATCAATCAAATAAGTACATAGCCACAAAGGCATTAGTATAACTTGCGAAAGTTAAGTTATAAACTATTTTTTGTATTCATAGTCACATATTGGCCTTAGTTAATATTCCACTCCACCATTATTGTTAACCATCAAACTCAAGTTATAAAATCTTATTCAAATTACTAGTTGTGTATTAATATTTTTTATATTGGACTATTGCTTGAATTGTAATCAAAAAAATTATTGTTTGTGAATTATATTGTAGAGTTGTTTTCAATGGTGCTTAACTTGAAATCCTTGAGAAGGGGTGTTGCATTGCTAAGTTGAATTCTTAAGACTCTTCATAGACTTTCATTAGCCCTTAGTTGATTGCATTTCTCTCTTCACTTACTATGCAAATAAGCAAAGTTTTATTAGCCTTTAGTTGATACACATGAACAAAATATTTAAATTGTTCACATTCGTGCCTACATGATAACATAATTGTTTTGTGCCAACATGGAACATATAATTCCACGTCAAACCCTCAAACTAAGTTGCGCCACTCTCAATCCTTCTCTCCTCATCAACTTCAATTATTTGTTATAATCATAGTAAAGCTAGATTTACTTGTGATTATCTTGAAAGTCAAAATAATGATTGCTACATTGTCCATAGAATGTTTAAGTCTCTTTGTTTCATTAGCCTTTATACTAAAAACATTCTAGGATTCTAAAACTGATGTTAGTTTTTTTTGTTAGAAAATTTAATTCTTTTTGGAATGATGTTGATTCTATGTCATTTTATGTTTGTAAAATTAATTACAATGATGATTTTGTTGCTTTTAAAATTTTGTAGATGGAGAATACCTAGCCCAAATGAGGACTAAACATAGATTCTAAAAATCATTAAAGAGGACAATTGCAAACATCTAATGGACTAAAGAATTTTGCAGCTTGATAAGTTTGGTTGTCAATATTGTCAAAAGTGAGTTGTAGTTCAATTGATTGATTGCCAAAGTCTCTGAAAGATGCTCCACATTTCTTCACTGGTGATGTTGTGCTCTTGCAGTTTGGAGGATAGATTCATGGTGTGTTAGAGCATGTGCAGTCCAAGTTTCAATTCATTTGTGTTATAGCAAAGGTGTTTTGGAAATGGCAATTTGAAGGCGGTGTTGTTTCTATGAGGATGCTCATAGTGGTGCAAAGTTTGGCTCTGAATTCATTCTTGTTTGCATATATGGTGTGCAGTTCAAAATTTAAGTTTTTTGAGTTGTGAAGGTGTTATATTAAAATCCATATCATGTCTTTTCATAGAGAAAGTTGTGAGTTACAGTGTTCAAGACTGTGCCGTCTAGTGGTTGGTTTCAATGTATGTTGGCTTGCACCGACTTGTTGTTGTATGAAGTTGTGTAAGGGATGTTTGTGAGTGTTCCTAAGTACCATGTAATGTTTTTTTATTTCTTTACAAGATGGTTTCTGATTTCTCTAGAATAGGTTCTGGTCAGAATGAAGGTGTTGCTAGTTTATGCTTTTGCTTGGTTGACTAAGGTATGTTGAAGGTATGTGCCACAAGTTCTTGTTTGCACACATTCTATGAAGTGTTTGGAGATGTTGTATGAGTCATGCCAACTCATATGGAAGAAGCACAAGTAATTTTTAATCTTTCATGTGTACTGTCAAGTTGTAAAGGTTGACATGCTTCATGTTTCATGTTTTCTTGCTTAAAGCTAACCTAATTTGAATTTGCAAAGTGTGTGTATGTTCATTGAAGACCGATGTTTTGAAGAGTGTTTAGGACCAATTTAAGTTTATGTTGGGATCCACAAGGCATGTTCCTCTTCTTAGTGTTGTGTGTAGTTTGTTTGGGTCTTTCCCTTCTACATGTTTCATGTTGTTGTTTGATCTTTGACCGACTCGTAAATATAATATTATTATTGTCATTGGTTGACATGTAATGTAATCAATATAATATTATGTATATATTGTAAACCTAGTTGATCTAGGTTGGTTTGTTAGAGGTTGAGTCGAATGAGGATGTGCATTGCATTATGATGTTTATGTAAGCAACTAAAAGAGAAAGAGAAGAAGTGGAAGATCTTGTCCAAATTCTTGAGTTGATCATATTTTTGTGACATAAGGGAAGTGAAGAGTGTGCCTAACTATTTATTGGAGGCAGTGAGACAAAGGTAAAACTTCTTGAAGGATAAAATTAGTGAGTTGGTAAACTGAAGAGAAGACATTGGATGAAGTTGCGGAAGAATTATCAAAGAAGAATTGTAATCATCAAAAGAGAAGGGAAAATGAAAAATTGAAATGATCAAAAGGATTGAGCTTCATTGTCAAATTCAAACAATAGAAGGATTATCATGTTGTAATATTTTTTGTGTTTATTCTCAGTTCAAGGAGTAGTTGCTTCCTTGGGTTGTAGCCCTAAAACAAAGTTGTAAATGTTTATCATTTGTGAGGCTAGATTAGGACAATAGGTCCTAACACCTTTTCTCACTGTGGTTTTCCCTTGTGGTGTTTCCCACATACATTTGGTGTTGTGTGGTTTTGTGCATTATGTTCATTTTTCATGTTTCTATTTGTGTAGTAAAGCTTAAGTTTCAATTTTCTTTGAAGGGTTTGAGATTTGATAGAATACTGATTCACCCTCTACTTAGTATTTTGGTGTGTGTTCAACAATTGGTATTAGAGCCTAGCTCCTTAGAAGAAGTCTAACAACTTGAGGAAGATCTAGGATGGCACGAGAAGGATCTCATAAGGTGACTAGGTTTGATGGAACAAATTTCACTTTCTAGAGATACTGGATGGAAACTCACTTGCCCTCTTTAGGGTATGGTTTTTGGCAATCTGTCAAAGATGGATATACTATTTTTGCTACTCTTCCAACTAATTCGGATGAGATCAAGGCTTATGAGAACAATGGAAAGGAAAATAATGCTATTAGATTTTGACCTAGTAAAATTTTTACATTGTAAGTCAACAAAGGAGATTTGGGATAAGCTTAGTGGCATCTATGAAGGAGACATCAAAGTGAAGCAAGCCAAGTTGCAGATCTACAAAGGCAAGTTTGAGAACTTAAAAATTTCAGAGGATGAAGATACTGTAGGATATGTGCTTCAGGTAGATGAAGTGGTCAATGCAATCAAAGGACTTGGTGAAGATCTTGAATAATTTGTGGTTGTCAAAAAGGTACTGAGATCTCTTCCTTGATAGATTATAGTTTTAAAATATTTTCTATTGAGGAAGCTAGAGATTTGGATAAACTTTCAATGGATCAATTGTATGGTGCCCTTATTGTATTTGAAATAAAAGGTTTTAAAAATAATTTCCAAAGAAGGAAGTTTCTTTCAAAGCTAGTAAGAAGGAAATGTATGAAGAATCTGATTTGGATAGTGACACTAATGAAGAGGAAGCAAATTTTGTAAGGAAGTTGAAAAGAGGTACTAGCAAGTACAAAGGTAGGCTACCTTTCAAATGTTTCAAGTGTGGAGAGATTGGTTGCCTTGCTTCTAAATGTCCCTTGAAATATTCTGAAAAGAAAAACAACTCAATGATAATATTTGGATTTGAATCAATAAATTAGGTTTAGATATCACCATTTATGGTTGTCTATTTTGTTTATCAAACCTCTAGGAACACCCTCCTAAGTCTAAGTTGAGCTCAAAGAGTAGGAGAGAGAAAACCACTCTCATAAAGTTGACCTTCAACCCTCCATGGTCTATGGATGAGCTAGTTTTACTTTCATGATGACAACCCTGGCCTTGAAAGTGATAATATTTTTAAGAAGTGGAGTTGTGGTTTTGGGACCCAACACTTCCTCTAAGGTATTACCTTATTCAATAATATATGATACAAATCTTGGTGTTGTAGCTTGATATTTCATCTGATGGATAAACATTGAAACAACATTATATTTCTACATTTTGATGGCCTCCCTTTACTGCTTTCAATAAACTTTCTCTTGCTCAACATCTTAGGCATGAATTAAAATCTGCAAAAAATATCCTTTTTTTAAGCTCACAATTCATTGTCAAAGACTTAACACTAAAACAATTTTGTATCTTTTGCATTACATAACAATTTTAAACTAAATAGTAAAGAGACAAAAGCAACAAGAAATAATCATAAAATATAGACTCCTAGGGCCTAGATATCTCCCTACTCAATATCATCTATAACAAAAAAAGCTAAAACAACAAAGAGATGAATGAACATGAGAAATATTATATTATAAACAATAAATAAATTATCACTTTCCTTTCACTGGCTCATTAATGTTTTTCATTATTGCTTGTCCATGATCTAAATTGAGAATAGAACAATATATGTAAAATATTAATTCAGAGTTCCAATTTATTTATATGAATTCGCATTTGGTGAATCATATGGTCTTATTGTAAAATAGAGGAGTACAATTGGTGAATTCCCACATGATTGTAAAATAGTGGAGTAAAAATTTTGTGAATCGTGCATGATTGTAAAATGTTCCATATACATGGGGCAAATTGGACCATGATAAAAAAATATACATTTTAATTATCAATACAATTGGACCTATGATTGGCATGGATTTATATTGTATTGGTATTAGTGAAATTTATCATCATACACAATGAAATTTTAATGCTATTGGAAAATATGTCGATAAATTAACATGCCTCCAAAATTTTAAGTGATTCCCAATTACAAGTACGTAGGTTACTATGGAGAAAAAATTAATTATAAATGCCTTATAAGTAAATTGGTGGCACAAACTAATATGCATTTGATCGATAATTTGTAAAATACTATTGTTTTGGCCCCATTAATTGCAATATATTCACTAAATTTGAATTGGTGAAAAAGAACTATTCGTCAATTGATGAATATTTACCACTAAGAAAAAAGCAATTATGAGAGTGTATATTAATAACTAATGATTATGTCAAAATTTTCTACATGGCTAACAATTATTCACATCTACATTATTGCACACTATCATGACAAGGAAAAGGTATAAAGTTTATAGCCTATATACATCATTTAGTTTAGTGTTAAATAACTATAAAATAGCTTGTATTTGGGTTCCAAAATGAATATCGAAACAAAGTATATACATACCTAAATATCTTTCTTTACAACGATAATTTTAATTCTCCCATATATTCACTTTGTCTAACAATATGCATCTTTTTGGGGGGCTAATAAACATATTGGGTAGTACTTAATACCCCATAATATTACAAGCACACATGACTATCCATGGGCTAATGTTCAAAGTGCCACATGATCTCTACAATTAACATCCACAAGCACCAAATACACCTTAGACCATATAATATACTTTACTTAGGTTTACTTGAAAGACCCAATTAGTGATCGTATGCTTACCTCATACACTATAGATCAATCTTTAGTAAACTCTACAAAGAAGGAGAATCCATTTAAACACATATATTTCATTTCTACTTGGATCTAATTCCTTTGATACCTAATGCAATAAAATGGCTAGGAGATAGCTAATTATCCAATAATTATACTCCCTCTCAGTCCCCACAAACATTATCATCGTTGTTTTCTTCATATTTCCATCATGACTATTTCCATGTCCTTTCATTCACTCAATAGCCTTAATCTATCTTATATATGTTCACCAAGGCACCCCATAAAGCTTCCAATAGTCAACACATAGTGTTCCTTCAACTAGGCAATTAATGTATCTACTCTCTATATAAAAATTGCATTTGAACTATCACTTCAATAGACTCCATGCTATATTGCATTTCATTTTAAAATCAAATTTTGTTCTACCAACTTAATGATTTTGAACCTTTACCGTAGATTGAAATGGCTTATATTAATATCCCTTTAGATCAATTATTATAAGCAAACAACAAACCATCAAAATGCTCACTAACTGATTGACCAATCTACCATAACCAATTAAATTAAATTGCATGTTCCTCAATTAATCTCTTGAACACCTTAATTTAGCCACTAAGTACCCACACCAATCAATGGTTAAGATACATTCTCTTCAAGATCAATGGATGTGGTAGACTGGAAGACTACATAAAATACCTCCAATGTAATATGTCAATCCATCATATTTACCCAAGTTATGTTGCATAGTCAAGGGACCAACAATCCACATTAACTTTGATATACTACCACCATCACTTTCCATTAGATGTTTACACCTTTAAAATTAAATAAACCCTACAAAAATGTCATATTACCACTCTTTGATCAACAAAAAATTATCATACTTAATGTCCTTTCATTCCCTTTTATTATACCATTTAATCATGAAATCAACATCTTTGATAGATCCATAGATCACTAAAATGTTAGATAATATGATCTATTGATCTAAAACTATCAACAAGATTAATACATGTGTTCATCTAATCCAAGGTAAATAAACCAAAAGAATACTAAGCAAACTTACAAAGAAGTGCCTCTAAGTAGACATATAGGGACCACCATATGTTTTCTAGTGGAGATTGCGTGGCCTTAGTTCATCCATTCCCATAGAGATGAACCCCTGCAAAACTTCTAGAATTTCCACATATTCATCCTTCTTCGAAAAGGAAGCAAAGAAGGAAGCAACTACATCGCACCATCTGTTCTTTATGTAATCCATGTATCCATCACTTCAACTTACTAAGCATTGATCATAATCAAGAGTCGATATGCATTTACCTTGAAGATCAATGGTATAAGAGAATCTAAGATTGATTACCACTAGATCTGCTGATAGATTGAAATCAATCAGATCATACCATATCTACTTTCAAATATCCCTCCAACCACATTACTTTTGGCTTAGATCACAATGCTTTCAAAATTGACATCTTCGGTGGACCTATGGATGACAAAGATGCACAAACCCTTGATCTCCAAGATTAATAGTTGCAGAAGATCTCCAGATGCCCAAAGTGCTAGAAAGAAAAATATGTCGATTACAGAAGTTATCCAAAACAGAGAAACGTGGATTTATCATGATTGCCTACTCCTCTTGACTGATGCCTTCTAACCTGTCTTTAAGCCTCGATCATCACCAACAATCCAGATCAACTTTTCCCCATAATCAATGGTTGCAGTTTATCTTTAGATTTTCTTAGTGTTGGATAATTTAGTTTGTCAATTTACAAAAACAAATGATATTGCCATGGATCCCATCACTAAAGAAGAACCCATTCAAATCTACTGACTATATCTTGTGACAGGGACTTGCTACACTGTTGGCCAATATGATATATAATCATCATCACCCCTTGCATGATTTTGAGTTGGACATACCATATGCCAGTGGCATGACTTTGTAGTGGATGTTTAGATGAGCACATTACCAACCACGTCGATCTACTGATCTACAGTTATCGAAAACTAGTCACTCAAAAGAAAGAAAGAAATCTCTTAAAAGAACAGTGATCGTTGATAATAACTCAATGATGACACATAACAAATGACCATAGTCTAAGGCAAAATTTCTTCAATCACTTCACAAATTTTAGCACACATTGCAGCCTCTAATTGAATCTTTAACAAACCAAGCCACCATGGATATATAAATAGAAACTGTGAATATGGCAACAAATATAGAGATTCAGCCTGCACGAGTAGTGGAGTTGGTTTGGGCCGTGGGTATGTTTTTCATAGGTTTTGGGTTCGACTTCGCTTCCGGGTTTAAGAGGTGCCAACCACAAGGGATTAGTCTGGTCTCAACTCGCCCCTCTAGACGTTGGATTGGGTCGCGAGGATATCCTTGTGTGGAAAAAAAACAAATATAAAGATTCACACAATATAAAGAATGCATTCATGAATATAAGATGTGGGTTGGAAAAATGATAAAAGATCATAATAAGAACATCTCAAACCAATTGACATCTCAAACCAATTGTCAACTCTTATGATGGATCTTCTCTTCCTTTAGAGGTGTTGGTATTTGATAATTCTCTATTTTCTACATCTATGGTGACCCATATGGGGGCTCTTGGCCCATGATTACTTTACTTGCTTCTCCCCCTCTTCAAGAGTTAGTTTTGAAGGCTTCGGTTCAACCCCCTCTTTAGCCCTTATCTTTAAAGGCTCCAACTTTGGGCTATGTTTCTAGATTAGGTACTTGTCAGAGCATTCGTGAAGATTTGGGAAAATATGTTTTTAGGTGGTCATGAATGGAATTTAGTCTTTCATAAAAGGTAGCTTCTCCATTGATTATGCACCCTTAATAGACATTGTAGAAACTTGACTGTCATATTCGGCAAAGAGGGTGATTGGCATCACTAAAATTTACTGAAACCAAAGTGCATTAGGCTCCTGCTGTAAATAATATTTATGTCTGTTGTATTGATGAAGTTATAATGAAAGCATAGAACATTTTTTCTGAAATTTGTTTTGGAATTTATATTTTTCCTTAACTTCCTTCCATATTTGATAGTCATGGATCCTTGTGATTATCACTTCTTCATGCAAGTATATAAAAGTATCATTGTTATTCGTGGCCTGTCATGAAACACAAACTGCCTCTGATTTGCTCAAGTGGTGTCACCATCTTGATGCTTGTTGTCTTGTAGCTACCTTGAGCTCATCATAATGTATTTAAACCCGTGGCGGATACAACATAATACAAAAGCAATACAAAGAAGAGGCGAACTTGTTTACCAGTATGACAGGTCACGCCTGAAGAAGGTTATTTTTCAACCCATGACAACATTTTGAGTTAACAAAAGGTGCAGATTGAGGTCATACTAGCTGAGGCCTACAATGGGTCTCTCTTATTTTTGAGAAATGATACATGACGGCCTGCAATGGGTCTCTCTTATTTTTGAGAAATGATACATGACGGCCTACATGGTGGTAGGGTTAGTCGGCCAAAGTGACTCACAAGCTCGTGACGGAATATCAGCTACAGGTAAAGTTGTGGCCTGTACATGGCCATTTTTGCAAAGGAAATACGGATACAACAGAATACAAAGAAAATATATATGAAGTATACATCCTTTGTTTTCTTTTCAGAGAATAGAAAAAATATATTTCATGATTGAGCAGGAGGACAGTCGCCAAAGCCCAGTATAACCATGGTTGCCAAAGTAAGAGAAGAGAAAAGCACCGGAAATGCAAAAGCTCGCGACCTTCAAAGTCAAGAAAATACCCTTGCCAACACAGAAAAGGAAAAATGGAAATCACGTCCCAGTTTTGCACATCAAACAGGAAATAAATGCCAGATCCTTGCATATTCTCAACAACAATAGTGGGACCTAGGCATGAAAAAATAATAAGGAAGCAGAACTCACCATGTTTTCACCTGTTGGAGTTCATAGCCACGGCCAAGTGTCTTCACAAGAGCTTGTAAAATCAAATTTTGAGCCCTCTCATGGTAGCCAGTGACTTTAAAGAACACATAAATAACAAATCGAGGTCATCATGAGTAGCAGAGGCCAGTTCTGGGAGAGAATCTGAGAGAAGATGGTTCGAATGGAGATCACACAGCTCCAAACCCTCAGCATGGCGGAGCAACAAGGAGCAAGTATTTTGCAAGAATGAAATGATGATTATGATTTTAGGGTTAGACCATCTTTTGTCTACCCTAATTCGACATAGGGTAATTTGCCTTGTTTTTTAAGTTAATCATTTTTATGTCAATTACCCCCGTGGTCATGACTTGAAAGTCAAAATAAAACCTAATGATATGGCCGACAATGATAAAGTGCCCAATAATGCTAAATGGTCGACCATTATGTTAAGGAATAATAATGCCATTAGATCAAGATATTTTAGGTATAGTGCATGAAGCGCGGGAGGTGTGTATTAAGGTGATTAGTGGAGTGATATATCATGCATTTTTTGTGATAAACATAGGCTAGGGTTGCAGTAATTAAATTCAATTAATTTAATGTTATTTTTACTCACCCATGTAAAGTGGTATTAATTAAATGATAAAATTATAAATCATTTAATTAATACAACTATTTTTAGGCAAAATAACATTGAGTTAAATAAATCCAATGATGCAAGCATAGAATATTAGGCAAAGTGGAGTTTCATTTTGACTTGGGTGGATTGATACAAACGAGGTAGTTTTTGCATGCTCGGGCTCACCTTTTCAGGGATTTACAAGTTTAGTTGGAGTCTTGCATGTTTCAGTTAACAGTTGGCAGCAAGTTTGAACCTGAGTGCGCTCATTTTCGCATGGTTTGACTCCTTTTTTGGAGATATTTGTTTCTGCTCAGAATTTGCCTTGGAGTTATCACCCTCTCTTGGAGTTTGACTTTCAGTTCTATTTCCATGCCTTTTTGAAAGGCTTTTTGTATATATTGAAAAACTTAACTGTTTTTCCTTAGTTCTTATTTTTCTCCTTTGCACTCTGCAAAGTGAATGATTTATAACTCAGCATTTATTTTTAGGTTAATACAGTAGCAGGTTTACAGGTTACATGGAGTTATTCCTTTTTGCTTAAAGGATTCAAGTTTTACCTTTTCATTACTGAGATTTTTGCATTGATAATTGATTTGATGAAATTTATTGTGTTTTAATAAATCAGAAACCTTTAAATTTTGTCTCTTTCACTGATATGAGTTCTCAGATACAATCAAGTTTCAGGTCTTAAGTTGTGCTTATATTCATCTATTCAAAGTTGTGAAACATAGTTTCCTACTAGGAGAGATCAGTCAGCCCTCTTTCGAAACACTTTTGCAATAAGATTGTCATTAATGAGCTATGTGAAGTATTCCTTTGAGAGTTAGTTGTGAATTAGTCTGCCTTTTAGATCATCATTTTTAGGTACATCACCACAGTTTAAGTTTTTCAGCTTAAGTTTTTAGACATAGTCTTTTAATCCTTTTCCCAGCAATTTACCCAAGTATTAATAATAAAAAAATAATAGGAACCAACCTAGAATCTGGAGGTCTAATTCCTAATAGGATACCCACAGCCTGGAATTAGTTCCAATGTTTCAATAGATTGTTGAATTTCAATATTCAAGCATTCGGGTGCAATCTGTTTGACATCATTATGCAAACTTATGATATCATTTTTGAAGTGTTTTTTCACAATATTACTGAAATTTACATTGTAATAAATCAATTGCTGGGAAAAGGATAAAAAGACTAAATCTAAAAACTTAAGCTGAAAAACTTAAACTGTGGTGATGCACCTAAAAATGATGATCTAAAAGGCAGACTGATTCACAATTAACTCTCAAAGGAATACTTCACACAACTCATTAATGACAATCTTATTGCAAAATTGTTTCGAAAGAAGGTTGACTGATCTCTCCTAGTAGAAAACTATGTTTCACAACTTTGAATAGATGAATACAAGCACAACTTAAGACCTGAAACTTGATTGTATCTGAGAACTCATATCAGTGAAAGAGACAAAATTTAAAGGTTTCTGATTTATTAAAACACAATAAATTTCATCAAATCAATCATCAATGCAAAAATCTCAATAATGAAAAGGTAAAACTCGAATCATTTAAGCAAAAAGGAGTAACTCCATGTAACCTGTAAAACTGCTACTATATTAACCTGAAAAGAAATGTTGAGTTACAAATCATTCACTTTGCAGAGTGCAAAGGAGAAAAATAAGAACTAAGGAAAAACAGTTAAGTTTTTCAATATATACAAAAAGCCTTTCAAAAAGGCATGGAATTTAGGTGGTCATGAATGGAATTTAGTCTTTCATAAAAGGTTTAGGAAAAAAGAGATTTGGGAAAATATGTTTTTAGGTGGTCATGAGTGGAATTTAGTCTTTCATAAAAGGTTTAGGAAAAAAGGAATCCTAATGGTTTTGTTTTCTCATTTTAAATGTTGGTAAACTATTTTTCTAGATATGAAGGTTTGTTTGGTTTGGTTTTTTTCTATTGAGAGTTTAGTTCTTTATTTCAGGATTTGCCTCTCGTATGAGTTGTTCAAGTAAGTATTTGTTTTTTTTTCATATATTTTTTTTAAAATTAAAGTTGAGATTTTACAATAAATCTTCATAGTATAATCAAAAAAATATATTGAAACATTTAAATCTAATTACTGTTAATTTTGATTAATTTATCTTAATTTTTTAGTGATTAGAATTACATATTACAATTAATACATTTATTTTAGACATAAATACAAATTATTAGGATCTTACAAAAATTATGTAAAGATAAAAATATTAATTCAATCCAATATAACATATCTTCTAGGTCAACCCTATTGTTAAGAGTGTTGAGCATTGCTTTATGGTCAAATTCATGCACCTTCCACTAAGTATTGTTATTGTTAGGATTAAGGTGTCATCAACCTTGTAAATCTTATTTATTTAATCACTTGTAATATTTTTTGTAAATTATTCATAAGAGTTGAAGGATTCACCATTAACATTAATTTTTTTTATTATCAAGATTTTATTGGTATGGTAGTTAATTTTTATTGGGAGACAATAATTAATTATTTACTGGCAAATAGTTAATATTTATTGAGTATAAAATATTGGAGGTTATAGTGGTTTTAGGCATGCAACTTCTCATGAGGTTGATTGGAATGGCTAGTATAAGTCTTAAACATCCTACGGAAAAAAGATAATAACCACCTTGGAACTAACAACAAAATAGGTGCCCAAATGTGGGAGCAATTTTGTCACAACCTACAACCTATGTTAGACATGTTGATAGAATTCCAAGGAGGGGCATTGGGATGTGAAACCAACTTGGACACTTCATTTAGGGGGTTAAAATGTTATATAAGAGGTGCTTATGCAAGCAGGAAGATGTATGTTGTGTAAAGAGTGAAAACTCTATTTGCAGGTACTAAAGGATTGAAGATATAAGAGATGAAAAGAAGGATTGTATGTAATCTCTATTTCAAAAGATAATACAAACTTGGACTTCTCTTCTTGGTGGAGTTTTTTTTTTTTTTTAACTATCTCCACATAAACACTATGCTATCTATTTATTTCTTTTACAGTTTCATATTTCTTTGTGTTGATTTAATTTCTCAAAATCTTCATTTGGTTATCTACTAGATAAAATCATATTTAAAATTGAATTCATATTTTCATTTTATAGCTATTCACCTTAATTTCTAACAATTATGTATTTCTAATAGTTATGTCTTGCCACATTATTTGACCAATTAAACACTTGTCACAATATCTAGATTTAAGTATTGGAGTATCTTTGTGTGTGTTTCATAATTTTCAAACAACCGTATTTCAAAGTTCTTTGTAGGGTTTTAGTGAATTCAATCTCATAAGGAAACCACTAAACTAATGAGATACAAGATGTATTTAGTATATGTCACCTAATTAGTTAAATTATTTTTACCTCTAGAAAATGATACAAATAGAAATTAGATACCTCTACATAATTCTCATCTAAAATTACTATAAATGCATGCCTTTATTTTAAAAGAATAGTAGTTTTTAATCTTTATTACAATATTACACTAGTACATGTGCATAAATTTGAGGTTGGCAATAGTCTATTAGGTTTAGCCTAATTGGTTAGTCCATAGGGTTCTCATTGTTGAAAACCTAGGTTCAAATCCTTTAGGTGACATGGTAGCATCAAAGAGTGTGTTTAGTGGTATCCTCATAGTTGGAGTGTCATCCCCATAGTTGAATTAATTGGAGTGTTTTCCCCAAAATTTTGAATTGCAAAGTATCGTAGTAGACGTTGTAACAAGGTGTAGGCCTCAAAACCAAACCCTCACTAAATAATCTAAAAAAATTGAGGTTGACTATTTATTTACAAACTAGATGATAGAAAACACATGCATGTTGAGTTTCAATAAATCTAAAATATGGTCAATGTTAACTAATGTTTCCCTTTTAGTCTTTATCTTAATCAAAACTAATGTTTCCCTTTTAGTCCTAAAGTGGTACTAAAACTTGAGATGTAATGACAGGATTTAGAGGTCTACAACATTAGGCATCAACCCATGTTTTGAACTCGCACTCATTACAATAAAAAATATGTACAATCTAAGAAAAACAAGTCATGTACCTTGTGTAAATATTCCATGAACTAGTGTTTGACCTTTAAAATGAGTGAAACTCACTCAATTCACTTGCTATGATATAAGCATCATAAATTTCTAAATTTTTCTTCCATCATCAACCATAAAAACCTATGCATATTATATTTTCATGCATGCAATGTGACAATGTTTATTCTACCATGCAAAAATGGTAACTATGTGTATTAATTTGGCATCATCCTTGTATTTCATCTCCTCTCTATATAGAGCTCTTTACACATGCTATTATGTCATCCTAGTCCCCTTTTCTATGACCTTCCTCTATGAAACTCCAAATATTTGCACATTTATTTAACCAATAGAATACGTGTGTTATATATTAAACTATGTTGTATATTATCTAACTTTAAATAAGCATGACATTTTTTCATTTAGTCTCAGGTAGGAGAATAATTACCTCATTCTTTTACTTTTTTTTTGGTCCACAAACAAATTAATTCCAAGTATCTAAAAAAATATTAAAAATATATTTCATAATTTAAATTCAAATATTTACTATATGAACATATTTGTATTTTTATTTATCTCATTATTTTTATTTTTATTTTTAATTAATGTTTGGTCTAAATTTGGCATAGTATTATGCTTTATCCCTATCATAAGACTTCTAAAAATACTCTTTGACAAACTCTATAAAATGTATGGTTATCAGTGATATAAAAGTAGTACTCCCTCAAGATTATTTGTTGCTCTTTTGTGATTTGAAGTGTGTTCCTTGATGATATATGCATAAGAATGGATACTTGAATTGAAATATAGGAATAAAACTAAACCTCCATTTTATGATGTAACTTTCTATAGAATTCAAAATGAAACAATGGTACTAAGTGAGACATATTCTTGCATACTATAAATTACTTATCCAACCATTCAACTCAAAAATAGGGATTTGTCTTGTCACTAGATCATATTATTTTATTATTTTTCATCTTTGCATACATAAACTATTCGACTATACCTCTTGCAATCAACCATGTTCTTTCTTTTATCATGTGAACTCTACATGTCAATATAGATTGTCAAACATGAAAATTGACCACAAGTGTTGTATGTTCCATTGAACAATTATTTTCAGCGAAAATTGTCCTTTCAATTTTTCACCCAAAAAAAAGTAGAGCAAAACTTTCATTGATTTAATTGGAGGTCTCCTCATATGCTCCTATAAAACTATGAGGCCCAACTTTGTCTATAACTTTTTTGAATGATTTGATGAATTTATCAACATTGCTTAAGTTTGGTGAATGATTTGATGACTTTATCAGCATTGCTTAAGTATGACATAGCATAAGAATCATCAGTTGTTAGCATGAGTTAATCCTTATTATTCTCTTAGAACGTCATGTTAAAATGAGAGTGTGTAATTAATAAAGTCATATATATTCAAGCTAAAGGTATTTGAGACTATCAAATTATAACCAAACATGTGCTCACTATTTTAATTATTTTATGACCTAGTTTAAATGACTAGTGGTAAATGTGGTTTATTAAATGCGAATTGGAAAACTAGTTAGAAATGTATGTGAGCATGAGAGATAGATATTTTGTACGAGAATCATATGAAGAATAAATTTAAATTGATAAGAGCTAAGGGATGATGTGTACCTAACATTAGTTCAAATTATTTGCTAATGTGTTTCATGTTGCTTGGAAAAAGATAATATTTGGGAAGGAAGTAGGACCTTTGAAGATTGTGAAGAAATTCTAAAAAGGATTATTGGCCAAGCATCATCAAGCGTAAATCGAGACAACTCTAATCAATGATAGATATACCTAACGTGGGTTAATAAGGTAAATTGTATGTATTAGATGTCAAGTTGCATAGTGAATTTTATTAGATGTAAAAGTGTTCAAAAGAAATTTAAATAGTTTAGTTAAATAATTCAGCTAAGGTTAGGATTTCATTATCATTAAAGGCATGCTCAAATTCCTATCTTGCTTAGAGAAAATAAATAAGTATATATGCATATCTTTATCCACTAACTATTAAATTTGATCTTATTGAGATTTTGAACATGTGATTATTATGATTTCTAACCAAAAATGTATTTGGAAAAATACATATGAGATAAGTGCTAATGGGTAAAAATGAAGAACTAGCTAAACCCTAATTAAATACTTCATTGTGAAGTATTATTTTTAAACCCTATGACCTAGGGAGTAATTAGTATTTTATGTTAATGTGTAAATTATGCTTATGGGACTAATGATCGCGAGTTATGTGTAAGTGTGTTTTGTGAGGTTTTAATGTGTAAAGTCATGTGATTGTGTAAGTGGGATTAGGGTTTGGGAACTCTTAATTGAGCTTTGAATTTTGGATTTGTTTTTAAAATGGTCTTTAAAGGGCATTGTTTGGTCAATTTTATAGATCTTGGTGCAAAAATAGACCCTAGGGTCTATACTTAAGGAAGGGGACTTCTTGGACATGTGGCATTGTCCTTAGGACATGATATGACCTTTCAAAATTCCACATAAATGAATTTGGCGAGTTTGAGTCATTGGGAATTGAGAAAGGTGACTTGTCACTCTTCCACCCCACTCCTCAAAGTTCATTAATGAGCTTGAAAAGAGCATCAAAATTTTTGCATGTGTGAAGCTACTTTGTAAGAGATGTTGGATAGAGTGTACAAGAACACCCCACACCTCCCAAAGTCTCACACATGTGTGAGCACTTGTGGGAGAGTGTGTAGTGAGAAAGGAATGGGAAGGTGGCAAGTGTCACCTCCCCATTCAAGGGATTCTAGAGTTGAGATCCTTTATATTATTCATTTGATGAAAGGTTTGGGATTCTTCCCTTCATGTTTCCATTGTCTTTTGTGTTGGAGCTTTGAAAGTAGAGTATTGGAAGGAGACAGGATTTATTGCTCTTAGGAGGTGGTGATCAAGATATTATGGCTTGGATAAGGAAGGGGAATGGAGGAGCTTATTCCTACAAACCATGTAGAGAGATAAGTTCCCCCTACTCCATTTATCTTTTGTTTAAATTTTGCAAGAGTATTGTTCTTACATAATTCATTATAGAGTATGTTAGTGTGAAAATAGTTGGGTTGTGTTTTTGAGTGAGTTAAGTTTTCAAATATTATGTGAAATTTGAGGAGATATGTGAGTTCATTGTGACTAATTCTTTAGCTTCCCTTATTGTGTACATGTTGGGCTCTATTAAAATTTAATGGGTTTTACTATGATTTATCCTTGCTCGGTGGAATGGCTAGAGCCCTAAGAGGATTCATGATGCCATTTATGGTAGGGTGGAGAGCAAGTTTCCCTTGTGGCATATGATTTTTTATTTTATTTTTTACTTGTATGGTTTCTTGAAACAATGTGGGAGCCAAGACCTCCTTGAAGTTTTCAATGCATCTTTGTATCTTCCTTTGTAACGAATGCTCAAATAATATTTTCATTTAAGTGACAAAGGAGAGTGGGAATATTGTGGATTAAATATGTTTATTGAATAAAAGTGTGTTGAAGAGATCATTTGTGAAAGAAAGAAATATACATACATTAATAAAGAGTTATTGTTCTATCATATCATTTGCCCTTTCCATTTCATTTTATTTGCAAATAGAAATTATGAGAATCAATATAGTTTAGAAATTTATATGCTATAGTTCATTTCAAAATTTCTTCAAATATGTTATGTACCATTTAATAGGACGATAAAGGAGAGTTGGTAAGTATAAAATAAATAAAAGTTATTCTCTATTTAGTTGAGAAATACATATATAGTAGTTGAACATTATAAAATAAAGTTAGTTCATCTATTTGTTTTATAAGAAAATGAACCACATACTTAAAGATTGAGAGTTTTCCCTTCATTAAAACAATCAAATACTCATTACTTAAATTCAAACAACCAATTTTATGATGTTGTGACTATTTGGAAGAATAAAATAGATTTACAAAAAAAATGTATTTATAAATCTATTTTATAAGTGTGTGTGTGTCCAATATATATACATTTCACCCTACATAATATACACATGTACAATATATATATATATATAATTAATCTCATTAAATATAGCATTTTGTATATTATATGTATATAATATATTTTATATTATATTATATATTATATATTTTGCATTTATCTATTATTTCAAACTCTTTGGGGAACAAGTCTCCACCTACTACCCCTAACCCCTCGTCCCTCCCCCCTCCAAGGTCAATGACCTTGGTGGCACCTCTTGAGGTGGTGTCCCTTAGGGTGGGTGCAATTCAAGGAATACTATTGCTCCCTATTAGGACTTCACCTTTTGAACCAATTGAGACATCTCTTGCCCCTAGCCCCATTGCCATCCAATGGGTTGTGGGGGAATTATTGTTCCTAAATCAGTTCATGGAATCTAGGTTGCTTGCAATCCCTAATTAAACATTCACGTGAGGTGCCCATGGTTGAAGCATTGATTGAGGATTCCCTCCTCTCTTCATGTTCAAAAAAAATAGATAATGGTGTAACCTGAACAATTGTTCAAGGAAGGAAGAAAACTCTTCCTAAATTTCTATTTTGAAATTTAATCTTTGAGTTGAAAGTGTGTGAATTGAAATGAAGGGATCAGGTATAGTGTAAATTGGGGTAGTTATTTTCCAAATCCATCTTGGCTACAGTTGTGTTGTTAAACAACTCAATAACAATTGGTTTAACTTTTGTGTTGTTGTTTTGCTATTAGTTATAGATGTTTTGTTATTTTATTGTAACTGAGTTTTAGGAGCTTGTTGAAACCTATTTACCCTTTAATCAAAAACATTTGTTAATAAAACAGAGCAATAATAAATATAACCTTGAGGATTTTCACTTTCTAAGCCTATTTCAATATTTTTTTCAAAATCATATTACATAAAAAAATTGATCACACTTACCTTGAAAGATATTTTGGCATGCACAATATTACTGAATTGAAAGCATATTGACTGAATGTTGATGCAAAATGAGTTAAAATAAAGAAAGTTAAAAGCATTTTTTATCCATTAGGAGGTTATCCATCCATATTTTTTTATGTTTCAAATGGAACAGTGTAAACACTCTATGGAGTTCGTTAATTTGTGGGAATAAAACCTATATAGAGCATAAAGTATAATGGAGAATCAAGCTTAATTTGTTTTAAATGCAAACCCTAGATATTCATATATATGGAAAACTTAAAATATCAACTACTTTGTGGCTTAATTTGACCTCTCTTATTTTTACCTGTTGATGTAAATTTTGATTCTACCATCCAAAAGAGGAAATATATAGTGGCATTACAACAATAGTTTACTTAGAGTGCTTACAATTGAAGTCTTATTTAGCGATTTTTTGCAATGTGTAACTATGAAGAGAATCAACTTTGAGGCGTTAGTATTGTCCAACATTCCAAGACTAAAATGTTGTCATGGACCTAGAACATCCTCCTTATTAAGTAATATATTTTACTTGAGATAGCAATTTTATGAATCCCTCAATTGTTCTTCAATCAATTAACATGTCTCTTCTTTAGCCTTGTATCATTAAGTTATAGGTTGCAACACAAGCAAAAGTGTAATACATAACCAGAATACAACTATTATGGCTAACAAAGATGCATTTTATCTGCTCCATCCAAATATTATACACACACCACCTCTGGGCTCTAAGAGGCATTCCAATATCAATTTATCTCAACTCTTCATAACAATTTTCTATTTCATCCATTTTGGAGGGAGCTTCCTAGATAAAGTTAAAAAAGGAAGCTTGACATAATGTATTTATTAGTGCTTCCAAGGACGCATCCCCTTCCTTTTTGCACTTATCCCCTATAGGGGACATTTCGGGGACGCGAGGGTGCTTAGAAAACATCCTCTGCTTGTCCCCTTTCCTATCAAAATTTAAGAAACGTCCCCTAGATGTCAAAAAAATCCCAAGGTATGTTAAGGGGACGACTAGTTGTCCCCAAGATGGCAAAGGGACATCTAGACATCCCACATATGTCTTGTGGAGGCCTAGTTGTGCCCTAGCATACCTAAGAACATTTTAATTATTTAAAAAAAAAAGCTTACAACCTTTCAATGCTTGATTAATTTATGACATGTCCATCTAGGATTTACGAAAAAATCTGAAAATGGTGTGTGCCATGAAGATCTATGTGACTTTGAAATTGTTAATTTGGGTTTGGTGGCAAAGACTCCACCTCTCAACCCCACCCTTTATCAGAATAGGGAATGTGCCAAGGGTGTTGGTCCCAAACCCCATGAAGGGTGCTACCCCCAAACTCCCACAAGGGATGCTACCCCTCAAATATGTTAGAGGCATTGCCCCCAAACCCCCATCAAACTATAAGTCTAACCAAGTAATAGACCAATGATGAATCATGATCACAAAAATGTACAAAATACGTATTCCCTTGTTGCAAACTTATACATCTTCACAATCAAAGGTTATTTTTTTATTAAATTGGACAACTTGTTTAGTATACAAGGACTACTAGACAAAGTTGGCATGCTATAGTCATTATGCTCTTGAATACAAGTTAGGTCATAGTTGCTAGGAAATGCCATTTTCATAATGCAAAAAAGTATTTGCATAGACGACTCAGAAAAATCCCATCTATTAGCATCTCATCTAATGCAATACTAGAACATAATCAATAATCTTTTTGCTTAATCGTTCTTCTTTGTTAATGAGTTTGACAACAAAACATGCAATCTTGAAGGCTTTAGGAAAGCTTTAACAATAAACATCTCACTTGAATATACGACACAAGTCAAGCATGTCTTTATTAATGCATGCTTGTATGTATATACAGAAATCATAATTCATTTTCTATTACCCATGCTCGCAAAGATTCAATAATGTCTAAGATGAATGTTTTATCAATGTGATCATGTGAATATTTTAAATTTTTCTTTTCTTTTATAGCTGTCCCCTATCATCCCCTAAAAAATGGCCAAAAAGTACCCCCATACCAAAAATATGTCCCAACGTACCCAATCGTCCCCATCCTTAAAACTTGGGGGAGCATAGGACTTTATTGTTAACTTAAATTGATCCTTTGGCAACATCCAAATAATTTGTAGCATGAGTCATTCTAGGTCAAAAATGCTGACATGATTCCTACTACTTACCCCATGTCTCCATGCGGCTGTTTTAGTGTGTTTTCTGCTTAAATTTGAGCAGCTAGAGTGTTCCTATGCAATATTTTTATTATGGAAAAAAGATAATTTGAAATTTTTCTCTATTTTAATGGAGCAGCTACTGTTCAAGAATTATAAATAAGCTGCAAAAAAAATGAGTTGCTGAAAATAAGCAACTGTATATTGACAAAAATGCCACATGGCTCCACAAATTTATTTCCCTCATTTTTAGCATTTGCCTCCAAATTTTATCTGCACAAATTGTTATTAATACTAATTAAGATGACTGCTTAAAAATAAACAGAAAAACCAGAAATTCATGAGTCACCAACTCCACAAATAACTCTTTGAAAAATTGAACAATGACTACTAGCCAAAATAAGCTAAGCAAGCACATGGGGCCCTGCCCTTAGAACCACCCAAAATCTGAATCAGAAACACCACTGCAGGAAAGTCAAAACATTAAAGAAAAGTTGGAATTTGTTTCTTCAAAATTTCCTATAAATCATTTTATAAAATGTTTCAAGTACTCTGCATATATTGACAATTGTGTAGGGAACAAGTGAGAAATATTTGTAATATTTTTTGTTTTGTTTTTTTTTTTTTTTCACTGACCATACCCAATGGATTGTTATCTCCAGCAGCATATTTACCAGGTGCCTTTGATTTGTGCCTTCAAAAGCAGCCCAAGATTGCAACCATAGAGAATAGTATTTTCGATTCAGATTTGAGATGATTTGCCTAGAAGATAAGCCATCCTCATTCTATGTAAATCTAATGCAATCGTATTAAAAACCTCATTTCCTGATAAGCTTATGTTAGGTTTATACCAGGATGCCTTAGCGTGTATAAAAGACCACTCAGAACATCACATTGAAACCGGGGCAAAGGGTTTTCTTATTGTTTCAAAAACAGAACCCCCTTCCCATTCCCTATCATGGAAGACATTGGCATCGCTGCTTGGGGAAACTGCAGTCAAAATTGAAGTGGATGAAGAGTTGGCCCATTTATCATACCAAATTAATCAACTTTATTTCGTTCAAGCTGCAGTTCCCTTGGCCTTGGCTATCAGCACTTCAGATAACTGGCTTTATTTTTCTCAAAAAACATTTACATTTAATTTTGGTTAATTTTATCACTAGAGCCACTTTAATTAGTAGATTTTAGCTGTACTTTGGTTATATACCATGCTTCTCTTCACCAATGCTTAAAATAAACAGAGAACTCTACTTTGAAATCATTAATGATACTGTTGATGAATGGTAGCTTAGGTCAGATATAAATGATGATTGCTAAAAGCATCATCATCATTTATATAAGATCAAATTGCTCTTCATATTAAATATTTCTAAAAATAAGTAATTTTGAATTTATAAAGCATGTATAAAATCAAAATAAATAAATGATGTTAAAATCTGCATTAAATAGATCGCATCTCTTATCCGCCTTTATTGAAGGTTATGTGTTAATGTTACTAACGTATGTTAGTAGGTTCTCTTAGAACCCGCGCGCCCAAAGGGACACGTCCCATGAGTGGAGACACGTCCTCTCATGAGAGGCGTCTCTTAGAGGCGTGTCTCCATAACATATAAAATGTAGATCCCTCATGATATGCAAAACATTGAAATTCATTAATGTTCTGCAATTAGCGTATTTAGCATAAAGAATAGGAATCTGGAAATTGGTTTTTGACTTAGAATTCTCACAGAGAATTTTTGACCTTAGTGTTTTCTTAGATTCAGTAGGATCCTATTTAGGAAAGATTTGATTACATTTACATGGTATCAGAGCCAAGTTGTGTGAATCCAAATCAAATCTAAAATCAGTTTGCTCTAGAAAAATTTGTATTTTCCAAAATCGAATTCACATCACATTCTTCATAATGTCAAATGTGATCAGATTTGAAGATTGTCTTGCAGAAGCAGACAATTTCACATCATGGAAATTTAGAATCATGATGATCCTTAAAGAGAATAAGCTAGATTCACTTGTGAGAGAAAAGAAGAAGGAACCAGAGACTAATATTGAGAAAACTCAATGGATTGAAAACAATTAAAAAGCCATGAAAATCCTAGTAGATGCAATTAGGGATCATATAGTACCCATTTTAGCAAAACATGAAATTGCATATCATATGTTCAAATCCCTTGAGAGTACCTATGAGATCAACAACACCAGTAGGACTTTTGCATTAAAGAGGCAAATCAACAATGCTCAAATAAACAAAGGAGAGTCCATTAATGCATACTTCATGAGGATCATTGAACTAAGGGATCAATTATCCACAATTGGATATCAGATTGATAGCAAAGTGTTAACTCTAATTGCACTAGAAGGCCTACCAAACTCATGGGAGTCATTTGTTCAAGGAATAAGTGCGAGATCTAAACTTCCTAAGTTTGATAGGCTAAAAACTGACTACCTTCAAGAAGAATCTAGACTCTCCACAAAAGAAAATAAACAAAAGAACATAGATGAAGACATTCATGTGCTCAACACAACGTCTAATAAAAGGAATAAAAAAAACTCCTACAAGAGAGGATCTTTTAAAAGAAAGAGAAATTTCAATGGAAAGGGATTTTCTAAGAACAAAGACATCTCTCAAGTACAATGCTCTAGATGTGATCAATATGGCCACTATGCAATGAAGTGTCCTGGCAGATCAAAGCAACAAGCATCTTTTGCCAAAGTAGGAAAGACAAATTCAAATCATGAATCTGAGAACTTTGTGTTCTATACAGCCATATCTAGTCAAATATCTAACAACACCCACAACTGGGTAATTGATAGTGGTTCCTCTCGACATATCACAAGATTCAGAGAACACCTAAACACTATGACTGAAAAGTCTAATGAAGAAGTAACCATTGGGCATGATTCTGCACACCCTATAAAAGGGGTTGGAACTTGCTCCATCAAACTGCAATCTGGTCTTTCTCTTCGACTCACTGGAGTCTTATTTGTACCTGAAATTAAGAGGAATCTAATATCCATCTCTGCCCTTGAAGACAATGGATATAGAGTTACCCTTATGGATGGGAAAGTTCTAGCATGGCCTAAGAACTCAACGATCAAGAAAGCCCAAACCATAGGTGTAAGACAAGGGTACCTTTACAAACTATGCACTGAAGTTAAACAAGCCCTTACCCTTGACACCTTTGATTCAAATGAGATTTGGCATAGAAGATTAGGACATCTTCATTTCCGTGCCCTACCTTCTGTGGAAAAACTTGTAATAGGCTTACCTAAGTTAAAACCATCTCATGAAGGAACTTGCAAAGGTTGTGCCTTAGGAAAGAATACGAAGGGGTCATTTCCCAATAGTTTGAGCAAAACCCTAAATGTGTTAGAACTGGTTCACTCAGACTTATGTGGACCCATGTATGTACCCTCTAAAGCAAGATTTCTATACTATGTCATATTTGTAGATGACTTCTCTAGGAAAACCTGGATCTATTTCCTTAAGTGTAAAGAATCAATACAAATCCTCAAAAAATTCAAAGAGTTTAAAGCCCTTACTGAAAACTTCTCCAGAAAGAAAATAAAAACCTTAAAGACAGACAATGGGAAAGAATACACCTCTGAATTTTTTAAGGAATTATGCATGAGTGTTGGAATTAAGAGGGAGTTCACTGTTGCCTACAACCCTCAACAAAATGGGGTCGCTGAAACAAAAAATAGAACCATTGTAGAAACTGCTAAGGCAATGTTGTTGGACCAAAACATTGAAACTTTTTTCTGGGCAAAAGCCTCTAGAACTGTTGTCTATATCCAAAACAGATGTCCTCATTCTCATCTTGATAACAAAACTCCTGAAGAAGCCTTTACCGACATAAAACCTGACATTAGTCATTTTAGGATTTTTGGTTGTCCTGTCTATATTCATGTGCCCAAAGAGAAGAGATTCAAACTAGAACCTTTTGGAAAGAAGGGTGTATTTGTGGGTTCTAGTGAAACCTTCAAAGCCTACAAAATATTCATACCCGAACATAAACAAATTGAATTGAGCAGAGATGTCATCTTTGAAGAAGACATTGCATTCAAGAGGGCAAGAAGTTCTAGTGAGATAGAAACCTATTCCCCTAGAGTATTTGAAATGAAACCTGCTCCTGAGATTCAGAGGGAGCATCCTGAGAAAATCCCACATGAACTTCCTTCTACTTCATATGAGAATACAAATGACAACGGCAGAAAGAGACCACTTTGGGCCAGAAAGATGATCAAAGAAGTCGAGGATCATGCAGCACCCAAAAGGAACGTTTAGGGAGAGTAAAAGACCCAAACGTTTCCCTAGCTATGTTGCTCTAATGAACAACATCATAAACTCAAAACCTGTCAGTGTTACAGAAGCTTTCTGACATCAAGCATGAAAGGATGCAATGACGGAGGAATATCAGTCTATTCTAAAGAATGATGTATGGGATATAGTGCCTAGACCGAAAGAGAAATACGTTGTCTCTTCCAAATGGCTCTTCAAAATCAAGCATGCTGTTGATGGCAGTACAGAAAAACATAAATCACGTTTTGTGGCAAGAGGTTTTTCTCAAAAGAAAGGCATTGATTACGAAGAAACATTTGCACATGTTGTCTGTTACACATCGGTGAGAGTAGTGTTAGCCTTTACAACAGCTAAAGGCTGGAAGATCCATCAAATGGATGTAAAAATTGCCTTCCTGAATGGAACCATTGAAGAGAAAGTCTATCTGGAACAGCCTGAAGGTTTTGTGATACATAAACTTGACTCACATGTATGCAAACTGAAGAAAGCCCTCTATGGACTTAAATAGGCTCTCAGGGTCTGATATGAAAGAATTGACAGCTATCTCTTGGGACTAGGATTTTTCAAGAATGATGCTGACTCCAATCTCTACTTCAAGGCAATCAAAGGTGATATGCTAATAATTATTTTATATGTTGATGACTTGCTAATAACAGGAGAAGATCACCTCATTGCTCAAGGAAAGCAGGATCTAATTTTTGAATTTGACATGAAATACTTGGGCATTCTACACTACTTCCTAGGTTTAGAAGTATGGGAGAAATCAAAAGGCATTATACTAAACCAAAAGAATTATACTATTGATGTTTTGAAGAGATTTGGAATGTTGGACTGTAGACCGATGTCTACACCTATGGAAACCAACCTTCACAAACTAAAAGAAGCAGCAGCAGAATCCAAATATGCAAATCCAACCCTTTACAGACAGATGATTGGATCCTTGATGTATCTGGTTAACACCAGACCTGATATTTGCTATGCAGTGAATGTTCTCAACCAGTTCATGTGTGAGCCAAAGGAAATTCACCTAATGGTTGTGAAACATATTTTGAGATATCTTCAAAGCACTATTGGATATGGTCTTTTTTACAAGAATGATCAACTAGATCTACATGGGTACTCTGATTTAGATTGGGTTGGAAGTGTAACCGATCGGAAAAGCACATCAGGATGTTGCTTCAACTTAGGATCGACTATGATCTCCCAGATTTGCAGAAAACAATCTTCAATTGCACAGAGCTCAATAGAAGCTAAATACATTATAGCCTCTATGGGAGCAAAAGAAGCAGTTTGGCTTCGTAAATTGCTTGTGGGACACTTTGGTGAGCCCTTGAATCCTACAATTATTCATTGTGATAATCAAAGTTGCATCAAACTCTCTGTAAATCCTATCTTCCATGATAGATCTAAACACATTGAGACCCCCTATCATTATGTAAGAGATATGGTGGAAAGGAAAGTGATCCAGTTGGAGTATATTAGTACAAATGATCAAACTGCAAACATTCTCACCAAGCCTCTCTCCCGAATCAATGTAGAGCACTTCAGAAAGAAACTTGGTATGGTTGAAATGTAATTTGATATTTATGTTTGAAATACAAATTGTTTATAAATTGTACTAATATATAAAAGATGTTTAATGTGTAAACTTTTTTGTCATATGTGTGACTCCATGACCTTATGGGCCTACTCCCCCTGTGTACATTATTGAAAGGTGACGATCTTTCTAATAATGAACACTTGTATTTGACATTGTAAAATGACGACTCTACAATGATAAACTATTATGATAGATATCATGTGACTTGATATCTGTGGACATGTCATGATAGTATCTCTTGGACACTTTGATGGATATCATGGGACTTCATATCACCTAAAGATCATTGTGATCCTTAAGAGATAATCATGGTGGATATTTATATCCATGGATATGCCATGAAATATGGTAGACATCATGTGACTTGATGTCAGTGCACATACCATAATGAAGATGTGTTATGAAGAATGTCATGTGACTTGACAACATTGAGAAAAAAGTATCAAATTATATGCTATGTTTAAGTTGCTAACCTCATCCCACATTCTAGAAATATTCGATGTCATGAGAAACCTTTCGGTTTCTTTCATATAAAGTCGGTATTACTCTGAAACAGAGAATAAGGTCCTAAAGATTTTGTAAGGTTCTAAAAAATAAGGAGTTCAATGTTATGATTCAATTTCTTTCGTATAAAGTTAGCATTACTCTGAAACAAAGAATAAGGTAGTAAAGATTCTGTAAGGTTCTAAAAAGTAAGGTGTTCAATATCATGACAAACCTTACGGTTTCCTTCATATGAAGTTAGTATTACTCCGAAACAGAGAATAAGGTATTCAATATTTTGTAAGGTTCTTATTTGTATTACTCCGAAACAGAGAATAAGGTACCCAATATTTTGTAAGGTTCTAAAAAATAAGGTGTTCAATGTCATGAGAACCTTTCAGTTTCCTTCATATTAAGTTAAAAATACTCTGAAACAGAGAATAAGGAGGACTAAAGATTCTGTAAAATTTTAACTTATGCTACTTGCTCCATCTGACCCGTCATATCTGCCAACAAAATTTGACATATACAATCCATGTTTGAAAGATTATCAACTTACATGCATAAAATTTAAAAAGAGCTATAGAAAATAGTTCCCTATAAAGCTACATAGACAGAAATATATATCTATAGAATTCATCAAGCATGCATGTGAAACATTTAAGAAAACATATGTATCTTAGTTGCTAACACGGTCAGAATACATCTCCATGAGAGCAATAACATTAAACAAAGAATTGAAACAACATAAATGCAATCTATTTTTCTGTCCTTGATCCCTTTAATTTCCATCGAGAATATGATGAACTTTTAAATGTATACTCATTGTGAGATGAGGCACCAGAATTGACTTGGTTTTCCTGTGACTTTTTCTCTTCAGTTTTGGGTTCCCAAGTTGATGGTCCACCTGTTCCAATTTCTACTTCTCTCAAGTTGCGAAGGAACATGGGACCAAGTTTACCGATTTTCCCTTTAGGTTGGATGACTTTTGTGTTCCCTTCCAGAACAGACACTACGCCACTATCCACTTTTTCTTTTAAGATCGGTAAATCACCAGAACCATCAGAATTCCTCTTTTTTTTATTAGCAACTGCATTGACCTTTAATTCTGTAGCCTTTTCCAAAGGGGCAATTAGATCAATGAAAGGCCTGTTTTCATCACTGTCACTTTTGTCCAATTTTCTTTCCTTTTTATCTTCACCCTTGCTTTCTTTAGAATGTCTTTTGCGAGTGCTCTCATGTCCCTTATTCTTGTGAGTTGTTAGATTTGCATTTATATCATTGGCATCCTCGCTAAGATCCTCATGATCATTGCCCTTCAATGATCTATTCCTTTTCTTCTGGTGATTTTGAATGTTCACGAGAGGATGTCCATCAAGGATCTGCAAGTTTGGAAGCAATTCTTTGATCTGCACATACAACATTAACATATTATCACTCTTAGTCTCCTACAGATTAGAGCATTAAGAAATTATTTAAATTGTGTACTCATAACTGGGAAAGACCAAAGAATTAATTTGATACCTTGTACTGATATTGTTTGTCTTCACATACACCATTCCCATGTAAGTTGAGGTTTTTCAATTCATGTAGAACACCAATAACCTACACTTTGTTGTATGCAAAATTACATATAAATTTTATTTTTTTTCAACATATTATTATATATCAAGCTATAGACAAAGATATCTTAATTACATTTTATCCTTCACCATGAAATAGTACAAAGAAAGGACAAAATTGCTTTGCTATCATCATTATACCTGTATTTCTGACCATAGGCGAAGATGATTATGTCCCAAGTCCAGGATTTGAAGCTTTCCATTCTGCTCCAATTCTATTGGGAGATTCTGGAAAGCAAATACACTTTTCTTATAATATATACTAATTATTAGAATTAATTTTTATCACATATCCTGAGATTTGCAATGAGGAACTGATAGCTCCCACACAATGCTCTGCTTAATCCCATAAGAACTGTGATCAAGACACTGTACTTGATTGGGAGCATTAGCAAATAAGAAAGTAAATTTGGTTACAAAGTACTAGAATCCCCTTCCAGTCCTAAGCAATGCTCATTTACATTCAGAATGATTAAGAATGTAATAACCTGTATTATTCGGACTTTTGATTAAGAAGGCATTAATTGTTGTAGCCTGATAATCAGCATTCTTTAAAAATTGTAACAACATATAGAACATGTTTTTGGACAACAGAGGGCAAATGTATAAAATGATTTTAGTACCAGTTTAAAATGTACAATATCATTGTCCCAAATAAATAGTGGCCTATCAGGTTCAGTTCCCTTTGCTGCTTAAGCTGAAGAACCAACAATGGTATTATTAAGCAGATCACTTTCAGGAATGACAGGAACTGTGATTGACAGCATGTGTGTGCATGCACGTGCATGTGTATCATTTACCATTGTATTCTTCAGCCTAAGTGTAACACCAAGGATTATTACCAAGTGTTCTGTTTATAAGAAACAGGGGGATAGTCATGTCTGCAAAAGCTGCTTCCACTTTGTAAAAAGTTCAATACCATTCTGTCCCACCACTGCCTCAGCCTCCTAATAACAACTTTTGTTTCCAAAGAATCAATATCTTGAGGCTGCATGATGTGTCCTGCTTTTTGTCTAGACAAGGATTCTGAGTGGCAGCTAAGTTTCCTTCTGAGAAGCCTGTGGCCCTTATTTGGCTGATAGGATTTGAAGCATCCAATTGTTTTTAGTACAATTGAAATAATCATGCTTGTGGCATAAAAATTACTTTAAATGTTATATTTATATGGTATAGCAATAATTTAATGGCAATTTCATCACGTAAAAGTTTTGTCAATTTTCAGAACATGGTAAGCAGTTTCTGCACTCAAAAAATACAGTCCTATAACTGCAAAGAGCTTTAAATGAAAAGTCCAATCAAAACAGCGTATCTCAGTATGCTAATCTACAAACACACACTATTCAGAATATGAACAGCAAATACTCTCAGATCTGAACTCCCAATACTGCATCTATCTTCTATTAAAACTGAAAAGAAATACACTGCACTGGAATGAAATTTTAGAAAAGAGAATCTATATGCATCATAATTAAAATTAGAATATGTGACCTTTAAATAGATAAGTGCAATAAGAATTTAAGAAAGAAAACCTCAAAGAGATGTCAAGTAAAGCTCCAAGTTAAGATTAGAACTTATTGGAGTGACACTCAGTTTGACTAAGCAATCAATTAGTTTTTGTCTTGACTAGTCAATCAACCTAGTCTAACAACTAATAACCCCCAATCAAAGTAGTTGAGATGAAGTTACATCCACAATCACTCGAGTCTCAAATCGTTAACTGGGCCCTGATCTCAAAGAAGACTTCCTACATAGCTGGGCCTTACTCTTCTATATAACCACATACTCTCCATGTTGATCTCTTAGCTGCACATAGGTACCGTTACTGCTGTGCTATCACAGTGCAGACATTGACTGAGCAACTCGAGATGAAAACTTTAACAAGACAAGACACTGTAAAATATTTTTTCCCAATAATCTCCCATGAGGGTACATAAAGAACCCATTAGTTACCTTATCATTTATTAAGCTCTTTAGGATGATAAATGCCTCTACATCATTTATTACTAATCTGACTAGCCAACCTATTTGCTTTTAAAGTTTTAGCTGATTAACATCATAGAAAGATAAAAATGAGCGAAAAAAGCAAACCATTGCCCTATAATTTTTCTGTACATGCATAACTGGTGTAAAATTCAATGCAAAAAAGCTCCTTAGAGGCAAGGCAACTCCCTTTCCAAGATTTACTATAGGTATATTTATATACTTTTCAAACATGCAAATGATTCCTTTTCTGCAGTGCTGGTCCACAGCTTCCAAAGGCTCTTGCTCAGAAATTTATGGTCAATGAAATTGAATATTATTTTTATTTCATTAGAAATTATATTGCAGGTGATATGAGACACTAAATTGACATATGAAAGCTGCTGTTATTCTAACATAAGACAGCTTCATAACTCAAGCAAAACTAGGTTGCTAAATGGACATAAAAACAGCCAATTCTAGGTACAAAACATCTCAGAATCCGATTCAGGTTCATATCCCCTGTCAATTTGACCAGGGTTTAGGATTTTTGCAGCCAAAGGCCCAGAATATCCCCATTCCCAATCGACAACAAATGAACCCAGCCAATTCCAATGGTGACGTGGTTCCTAGGCAACTTTGTCCTAATTCCAAACATAGACATGATTTTCAATGCATTTTTTTAAGTTAATTGACTAAAAAAAACCTAAATGTCTAGTGTTTCATTTCTTTCATTAGTTCTAACTTCGATGTGATGCAGGGAAAAGGAAATAGGAAAATGCAAAAGAAACAACCACAATGAACAAATGCAAATTCAAATGAAATATCTCCTATTGCTTGAACATCTAACTACACTATACACAGAATACAACATACTAGACATCCATGTTGTTTGGATGACATAACAAGCTCAAACCAGCCACTACGAACAGGTTTTTCTCATTTTAATATTTTATGTTCTTTTGACTTTTGTGTGGTTGACCACATTCCAAAACAATAATACAAGAATGTTAACCATTTACCTGTCTTGAAACCTTATCATGATCTCAGTTCTCCAGTATTGCATTGATAATTAGTTATTAAGGTTGTTACTTTTCAAACTGAACAGATAATAGGCTATGACTGAAGATTCAATCTCAATTGTTGAAACTGCTATGAAATCCTACAGCCTATAAAGACCTGCAAAGTGAGGTCAGATCCGAAAGCTGCTACCACAATCCTATTATCAACTAATTTACTAAAACCAAGTACGTGGCAAGATGGCCAACATAAGAGCATTAAAAAGACAAAATATATAGGAATCCTTAAAAGTAACATTCAGATACAAAAACAGCAAATTCCACCTCATCAAACTTCAAATGCCCGTAAACTTGGAAACATTCTCACAAAAATAATTTTATTCAAAAGCATACTCTGCAATTTAACAGATGATTGATGCTTACCATTAGCTGATTATGAGCAAGACGGAGTTCTTTCAAATCCACACAGCACTTTAGTGATGTTCCAATTGTTTGCAATCGACAATATGATAGGGATAGCTGGAAAGAAATGTACAAAAATTATGCAACTTCAAATAGCTCCCTTTGCATTTACCCAGTAAATTAGACATCTGAACATTCTGATGGATCTGTAACATTAAATGACAAGCTAGTATGGAAAACTCGGAGTCTGCTTACTTTCGAGATTGATGATATCTTTGCCAATGACTTTCCCAACTCACGAATGGGGTTATGTGAGAGCACTGCAAAATAAAAATTAGAATTTCTGTTTAAAATTAAGCTTACCACAAAGAAAGAAACAGAAAAATATAAGGAATTTCTGCAAAGAAGGTAAAGCAGCAAGAGACACATGAGGCACTTAACCTCAATGACATCAATCAATATTCCAATTAGATTGCTAACAATGTGGAACCATTGATAAATGAGGATGACATGGCCAATTTGGAGAGATAAGTCTCAGAAGTGGCAGCCTATGAGGAGGGAGAAGCAAGCCATCAATGGGAAGCTCATTGGATTCATGCATGCTCCTATTGAGGATGATATTGTTTCTCAACAAAAGGTTGCAAAAGGACCATCCAATTTGAGGGCACCTACACTGTGGTAGCCTTTTTTAACCTTTAGGCATAAAATAAATGTATAGATTATGAACATTGAAACATTTGTATTGAACTCATTTTTTGGTCTATGATGTATATCGAACTCAAATTTTGATCTATATTTGAAGGAAATTAGTAAACATGTTCCCTAAAATCAGTAGCATTACTATGCATGATTTTGAAGAATTTTTAATGTTTGAAAGATTTGTCAAGTTATTGCCACATTTTTCACCAAGTTTTTTACTAAGTCTGAATTTTTGAAAAAAATTGGGTCAATCATATTATTGCTGAGTCCAAGTTTTTCAACTATGTTTTTTACATTTAAAAGTGTTTGTTTTGACCTACCAAGCACTTATTCCACTTGAAATTCACTCAAAAGTGACCTTTCTCTTCATGAGTGAATGTTGGACAACTTATGTACCTTTTTTCATGAATTAGCATTCCAAAACGTGTCTAAGCTTGCTCTAGAAGTCAAAATGTATCATTTCCAATCCTTGGACCACTCTCACTATTCCTTCCTTGCCCAAGTCTTGATCTTAGCCTTGCTCCACACATGGAAAATTGCTTTCATTTTGATCCTTGCAAAAGCATTGAATTGAAACAATGAAAACAACCATCATGACTAAGGGAAACAAAGACTCGTCTATTGGCTCAAAACAAGAGAATAAAGAAATTGACTCCAAAGATGATTGAATGACTAAGTTGCAAATTCTGGTGCGGATCCCGGTTTGGGTTCATGGATCCAATTTGTGGATTCGGCAAAAAAAATTGGGACCTCCAACAGAGATCCTTAGTCCTGCAAATTCTGGTACGGATTCCGGTTTGGGTTCATGGATCCAATTTGTGGATTCGGCTAAAAAAAATTGGGACCTCCAACGGAGATCCATACTCCTCCACACGCATTGAAAGGCCAATCCAAAGCCTACGAGGACGGTGGTGTAATGAAGGTGGCAGAGCGATTAATAGCAAAAGGAAGATTGGCGACAAAAAGGCTATAAGAAAGGAAGAAGGCCAAACCTTAATGGCATAAGGAAATGGAGTTGACCATACGCTTGAACACTAGGGAGAAACAAATGGCATTCAAGAGAAAAATCTTTTAGCAGAGGTTGAAGAAGGTGTTTATGGTGACTAAAAACGGAGGCATGGGAGGCCATCAGAGCGATTCTCGATTAGTGATTCTTCGCTTCCAACTATGGCTATCATGTGAACAACGATATCTCCTCCATATTTCTAGCCTGGTTATTGGAGGCGAGTGAGAAAGTTTGGATGGTGAGGTGGCTAATGAGGAAGATAGTGAAGGTGTGCTAGCGGGAAGGAATGGAGAGGTACTTGATGATGGCGGTGATAGAATGGGGTTTGAGGCCTACAAAGGGAGTATGGTCGCAACTCACTTTGCATTATAACGGGTCGTGGGTGCCCTTTATGGTGTGGAGCGTCGGGGAAGACAGAGAAACGAGGATGCAAGAGGTATCGAGGAACATCATGGCACTATATTATATATACCTAGCAAAAATATATTAATATTATATTGTATTTTTATATATTATAATATATTATTATAGAATATAATATATTAATAAATATATAATATATAATATATAATGTAATATATAAACATATGACAATATAACATATAAATATATAATATAATATATAAATATTATAAGGGCATGAGCTCATGGTGCATTGGATGAGTGGTGGTGTTGTTGTTGTGGCCACCAGGGTTCAAGTCTTCGGACTTAACCTGTAGCATTGTTGCTACTGTTGTTGTACCAAGCATTATTGTTTGGGGGCCCACCCCTCGCTGGGCTGGTTTGCTCACAAGCCTTGTGCCCTTGTTGGGCTACCCACTCGCAAGAGTGGTTGTTGTGCTTGTGGGCCTTGTGCCCCTATTGGGCTTCCCACTTGCGGGAGTGGTTGTTGTTGTGCATCCATGTCGGGATGAGGTCCCCGTTTGTGGCCTCACTGGTTCATAGCTCCAATCAAAAGTGCTTATGAATATGTATATATATAACGAGCAAACCGTTATCACATCCAATATGAACCAGACTCGGATCTGGCAACATAGTCAACAAATCTGGTAACATAGTTGAATAACAAAAGTTTCATCTAGGTACAACGTGGTCAAACCCCTTTATGGCATGCGTTCGAGCCCCGAGGTATTTTTGGCTACTTTTTATGTTCATATTTTTTGTTGAAGACTACTAATGGCACACTCCAAGACCCCTTTTAGACACTTTTCACTTTGAAAAATTTTGCCCACTTTCCATTATAATGCACTCCATGAGGGCATTCGGCCATTTTGACTATTAAATAATTTTATGTTTCTTTACATATGACATGCTCCAAAGCGCTCAATGTTCCATTTCATGCCTTAGTCAATTTTGGCTCTCCTCTTTTATGTCCAAACTCTAATCTTCGCCTTGTCTAAAGTGTTGGTGAGCTCCTTCAATCAGCTGTGCAAAGATACGGATTAGAATGTTAAAAGTACGATATTCATGGTCATGATTGACAAAGATTCAATTACGACTCATTAGACAAGGCATAGTTTTCATTTGACTAAAAAATTTGACACTAAATGAAAAAAAATGTATCGGTGCAACAAGATTCATCACTTCTAAATTGTCTTCCTATGCTTCCCCCAACTAACCAACTAGGCATATGCCAGATGGCATTGCCTATTTATGTTGACTTGTACCTTGCTGAGTATCTCAAATTGAGTGATCTATCATTTACCTGGTCACTACTAATCAAGGACCACGAGGACTCAAAAAATAACCACTGTGGTAACCACCAGCATGAGGAGTAATGAACAGAAAATGAATGTAAATGATTGCACTTAACAAGATGATGAATATCAACCCACTCATGAGGATGATGATGTCGCTTTTGGATCCAAAACGAGGCCCTACTAGGCTGACCTAGGAGAGGAACCTAGCATTAAATCCATGTATGGATATCACTGATCTTTCAATTGTATCACTGTAATCTTTGCATATTGAAGTCTTGGCCACTGTGGATTGTCCTTTTCAATATAGATCTCCATTGGGGTTTTACATTTCTGTATTGCATTCATTTTATATTAATCATGCCAAAGTTGAGCAATCACAAAATGATTTATGAACTAATGGTTTATGATTTACTATGGTAGTTATGAAGATCAAAGAGATGGACATAAGGAATAATGCAGTCAATCAAAACTGGTGGTAGCAATTGCAGAACTTCAGTACCATTATTATTTGATGGGGCAGCACTTAGAGGGAAGGAAGATGCACCCATACGCTATCATTAAGACAACAAAGCCGACAATTATGCCATTCTTGTTAGAATTAGAGGCATCACAACAGTTTCAATCCCAAGAATCAGAGGAATGTGAAGAATAATCATTTGGAAGCAAAGATTCATCATATGGAAGTAATGAATCAAGCTGAAGGTGAAAAGACAAGAAACGAAGTTCTGGAAAAGCAATCTTCAAATTGGTTTCACAATAATAGATAGAGGAAAGGAAGAATCCTTTCAGGTAGAGTGAAAATCTTGAGGAAAAAAAAATGTGATGCTCTCAGAGAGAGAGCATGGAGGGGGGCCTTTGATGAAGGAAAAAAAGAACAGGGATAAAGAATGGCTGATGTAAAGTCCACTCATAGCTGCCTGTAGGAGTTTCTGTAGCAATTTCTTTAGTTGCACATGGTATGATCTGTTATTGCTAATAGTGTTTCCATTACTACCTGTAGCACCTTGTACTGTTATGTTATGTTTGGCAGTAATAAATCAGCCTATAGTGTTTGTTCTGTAGCAGCAATCTCTTATGAAAAAAATATGAATTTATTCAACGAATTCTATGTACAATTGGGTCCACTAAGGGGACCTGGGATATGGATGCAAGAATGGGCTGTCATCAATTTGACTCCTTATTCTTGTCTGCATCATCACCACCAAGTGAAACACCAATTTTGTGTGAGACCCCCTTTATGCAAGCATTCCACAATGGGATAGTTCTAATCATTTCATTTATATTGCTTAAGGTGTACAACCCCAACCCCCTCCTAGATTCAAAAATGCAGCCTCCATTTTCAAGTACACATGTCTTCACCATCAGCCCAACTCAGGACGTGTATGACAATAACATTTGTTATTTAACTAAAAATTTGTCTCTCCATTCCCTTCCTGGTACTGCCATTTTCTCAGGCACTCAAGCAAAATGCTAATATTTTATTAAGTTATTCAAAATGTAAAAAATGGAATTTGTGTCCATGATTATGAAAAATAAAATTTGCATATAATTTTAATATGAACCAGATAATCATAAAACTCTTGCAATATTCTTCATTTTGGTTTATACTTTATAATTTGTAAAACTGATGGCACCAATGCTTTCAAGCTATAAATCTAATCAAACCTTTTGTATAGGTTTAGACCACAGAGTGCATACCCAGAGTATTGAGATTAATAAGTCGATCACACCTACAAATTGAATCTATCTCGTTATCTGCAAGATCAATGAATTTGCATGAAAAAATAGCAGCTTAACAATCAAGCTAAATAATACCTTGAGATAGATATTATACCTATTTTACTTCCATCAATATTTTAAAAGAACCATCACAAAAATAAATGAGAAACAATTACAGGGCTAAAACATTTAAAAATATTAAATTACCATTCAAGATGAGAGCCCGAAGATCCACAAGGACAGAAACCTCCTCCATGGATGTAAGTTCATTGTGACTTGCATTCAATACCTACAAGCTCAGAACTCCAAGAATTGTAACCCAGTGACAGCCAATACCAGAATTAGGCATCTCATCACAGGTGAAGTCACTAAGGACATATGGTATGTACTATGTAATGATCGATTCACACACACACACACACACTCTTTAACTTCACTATTAAAGTATGAACACCATACCAAAATTTGAGTTGACTATAGCCTGAGCATGCCTCATATTACACACCCGATGAAATTAAGAGAAGAAATATTATTTTCATAAATTACAACTCTGGAAATGCAATTTTGATATTAAAATAAAAATACTAATAGATATTCAAAAGGCAGTGCCTAGAAAAATTAACTGTCCTCAGAATTTAAATTGTTCAAAATTGCATCATTTTCCAACAAAGATACAACTTTCACTTTACAGAATCTATTCAAACAGCACAAAGACTAGTAGGTCCATCCCTATTCAATGATCGATTCACACACACACACACACACTCTTTAACTTCACTATTAAAGTATGAACACCATACCAAAATTTGAGTTGACTATAGCCTGAGCATGCCTCATATTAGACACCCGATGAAATTAAGAGAAGAAATATTATTTTCATAAATTACAACTCTGGAAATGCAATTTTGATATTAAAATAAAAATACTAATAGATATTCAAAAGTCAGTGCCTAGAAAAATTAACTGTCCTCAGAATTTAAATTGTTCAAAATTGCATCATTTTCCAACAAAGATACAACTTTCACTTTACAGAATCTATTCAAACAGCACAAAGACTAGTAGGTCCATCCCTATTCAAAATAAAATCTGACTGCCTACAGAATCTAAACATTTATGGGAAAAACCAAGGTTATATGGATGTGTGGGTGTGAGTGCAGGGGTGTGCAAGTGGTATGGAACAGCCAGTGCAAACTCTCAATACTTGGGTAGGCAGGTGCAATGGTGTGGGGATACACAGCATGCTGCCCAATAAAAATATGGGTACACTATAACATTAAAACTTAAAAATCAAACTTGAAAATTTGAATCTTGAAACATAATATACTCTTGAAACTTATCAAAACAATGTATCATGGTGTAAATATCATATCATATTATAATTGAGTTACATAATGTATACTATACTATCATGGATTAATATACATTGTATTGCATTATTGTTGATTTCTATAATGTATAGCATATAATATAAATCAATGCACAATCACAAAATAATATCCAAAAAGTTCAAAAACTATTTGTTACTACATATCAAAACCTTTAGTTCTTTGTTAGTAGATGCAAATCTCAGCAATATGGTTGAAAATGCACACTAAATGTAATAATTGAACATTATGTGAATGATAATATACATTAGGATTTTTAACAAATTATATGGTTTGAATTTTTTGTTTTAAGTTTTACATTTCACTTTTTCTTGGTTGATTTTCTATGAAGTGCATATAAAATTAAGGCAAATGGACCCAATGCACCTAGGGTTCAATAGGCTGCCTTGGGTGCAGATTTCGATGCATTTGCACCCATACACACAGGCATGTGGACCCTAACACTAGAAAAAACAACATTGCAGTTACTAAGAACCCAACAAAAAAGTAATTGGTATGTGCATGTTGTGTTCCATTTGCCATGAAATAAACTTGGGTAAGGTTCATGCCCTAAAGGATCAAGTGCTCATTTTTACTTTATAACTAGAAAAGAAAGAAACATATATAATATATGATTGGAAACTGGTCAATTGGATCATCAAATTAATTATGCATTGTAAACCCAAAGGGATCCAAAGGGATACCTAAAGCCATTTTCAAGCTAAGTGAAAAGCCGATAGAATTAATAGAGAACTCGTACATATAAATTTATAATGCAACACAGTTTCAATGTTAGGAGGTAGAAATATTTTGTCATTATGTATCTTCACTAATCAATCACCATAATTTTCTCATCAATGCACCTGAGAATAGCATCTGTCAATATATACTAGCAACCAGTTGACAATAACACTTTCGTTCTACACCTTTGATGATAATTATTTTTTTCTAATGTAAAAGAGTATCTATGAAATATCTCTTTAGATGAATAGGACGTTATAAATCTGGCTACAGGCATAACATGTCATGCAGTACTGGCCATAGACTGTCAAGAGTCAGACTTATCATGCCGAGTACTAATATACATTGTAGTACACCAGTATAATGCACCGCAACTTCCATATTATGAGTTAGTGAAAAGTTGTCAAAAGCCTTCAAATAATAGTAGCAAAAATCTTTTGGGGGAAAAATCAGGTAAAATTTTGGATTTTCAAAATGCATAGAAACACACAATAAAAAAAGTCTGTTGTTTTTTGAATTTAAAGGCATTTTAATAGCATAGAGATACAAAGATCAAATAAAAATGAGTGTTTAGCCCATGAAACACAAAACATGGCTTTATCCAATAGATCTACTGTTTCTGTGGACCATTGTAATATAGGTTAAAAACTTAAAACCGTATCTAGACAAAAAATGCATGTCTAAGTCAAAATCAACTAAAAAGGGTCAAAAATTGTGACATGTGACCTATGTCACAAGGTTCAATTTCATATTTGTGTTTGATGAAGAAAAATTTTGGAACAAATTCATTGAGTGATAAAATTCAGTAAAAAAATTGTGATTTAAGTTATAATTATTTTTTAATCATATTAAAATCTAACAAAAACCTAATTTCTAATTAAAATTAAATATTAATAATTTTAAATTAATTATAAAATTTAATAAACATAAAATTTGTTATAAAATCTTTTAAAAATTAAATTTATCAATAACATATTAAAATCTATAAAACCTAAATTTCAATGAAAAAAATATTAATTATTTTAAATTAATTATAAAATCTTTTTAAAATGAAACTTAGCAATACATTGTAAACTATTTAAAATCTTAATAATTATTATTTATAGACTATTAAAAATGTTATATTAATAATAATTTATAAGCCCTTAAAAATGTTAAAACTTAATATTACTAATAATTAATACTCTTAAAAATGTTCCATAGCGATGGCTGTGTCTCTACCTCAAGACTATCACTTACCCACCATATGCAAATTTGGTCAATTCCATTGCCGCTGAAGCCCAATGGAGAAACCAGAAACGCTGAAATCATGCTAATTTATTCAAAAAATCACTACATTACAAGATTTAAAACAAAAAAATTATCGAGATAGGGTTTAAAACCAAATTCATGTGCATTGTTTTTCACCAATGGCTAGTGGCTGTCTCTGTAAAACCCTACAATATAGGTTATATTTAAAACAGACGAAACTTAAAACCTAGTTTGACAAAATAAATCACCTATTGAAGATAAAATTGATTAAAAAAGATAAATAATAACATGCTTTTCGTGATTTTTTGGGGGGAAACCAGTAAAATAATGTTAAGACTTTAATTTATTCAAAAAACCGCATTTTTTGGGGGGTAAAAATCACAAAACCTGATGATTCATGATTTATATGATTAATCACAATTTTTTTACAATTTCTACCTGTGCTTCAAATATTACCTTTGTTCATTAATCACCACAATTTTCATGCTAACACACATCAAAATGCCATGCACCACCATGAATTTTAAACAAGTTGGCAATAAGGTTTTCCTGCTATACTTTTGGAGATAATCATTTTTTTAATGTAAAGGAGTATCTCTAATAGATCTCTTTAGATCTGTAGGATGTAAATAATCAAGCTACAGGTATGCCTAGTCATGCAATACTGGGTCACACACGATCAAGATTCAAACTTCTCGCTATAAGTACTAAATATACACTACAATACAAAATGTGTCATCAATAGTCCTGAAATGAGATGAAATTCTACTAGTCCAAACATATAAATAAAAGTAAATACCAAGACTATAGAAAGATCTTGGTATAATATAAGCCAAAGAGAATAACTAATTCTATAGCTATTGGGGATCTATATACAAGGTCTCATCCCAAACTATAAAAAACTAGTATAAAGCGGACCAAAAGACCTACAAGTGTCATCATAATCAATCCATTTTACCTAGCACCACCCAAATGATTGTGATGCCATCTTTCAAATGCACAAGTATAAACACCCAAACTAGAGACCAGCACCAATTCCACTTTCACAAACACTAGCTAATACCCAACTAGTGCATGACCAAGAAATTCTAGCCTATGTAATATAGAGTCCCTTCTCATCGCCCTTGTTAAGGTCTCATCCCAAACTATAAAAAACTAGTATAAAGCAGACCAGAAGACCTACAAGCGTCATAATAATCAACCCATTTTACCTAGCACCACCCAAATGATTGTGATCCCATCTTTCAAATGCACAAGTATAAACACCCAAACTAGAGACCGACACCAATTCCACTTTCACAAACACAAGCTAATCCCCAACTAGTGCAAGACCAGGAAATTCTAGGCCGTGTAATATAGAGTCCCTTCGCATCACCCTTGTTAACAAACCTTGTTCCATATAAGGCATTGTGTAGCCATTTGAAATTTTCACAAGCCTTTATGAACAAATACAACTTTATGCCCCATTAACATTTTTGTATCATCCAAATATTTATTCATAACATCTAATTGAATCATGATTTCCTTCAACTAGTACTTAGAAGTACAATCATTGCAACTCAAACTCAATTTCAGCTAGTTCCATTTGCCCTTTTTCTACTTTTCTTATATCTCATCCCAATTCCAATTAGAACCCTGCATAGCATTCTCCTCCTACAAACCTTCTAGTATTAGTATTTTCATAATAAATTCACACACTATCTCATTATGCACCATATCATGTAGTATCTTTGAATTCTTCAAAAATGGTCTCACAAGACTGAAGCAAACTGATATCATCTAAAATCGTTGAATCAATGAACTCCTTCAACCATGTACAAGTTCACAACCAAGGAGCAATTAGAGATGTTCTAAAGCTTTCCATCACACACCAATCCTTACCTTAAGGGGTCTCTCCATTTCTCCCTCCTCTCCATTGACACGCATATCCCCACAACCAAGCTTAGTAGACAAGCAAACCCTAGCTTACTCTACCACAAACATAAAAATAAACACAATAAACCTGCCAACAAAATATAACCTAGCCTTGCCATTATTATCTTGTGATCTCCATCACTCACAATTACCATCAAGCAAGCAAAGAGGATAGGAAATATGCCTCCACTTTCAACCAACTCATCTACATGCAAGCCTCCATCACCGGCCAACACATCCCCCTATTAGCAACAAGCACACCTAATAAGATGATCACTGATATCTTCAATACTTCATTTAAAGCCCTTGTAATCTTCATTTAATATCTCATTAAAATATTTGCAATCACTAAGATTAAAATTGTCTAATGATGATAAAATTGTTTGTGAAGACTCATGCTTAGCCAAGAGGTTTGTTGCATGGTTTTCTTCTCTATGTCCTTAAAATATTCCCAATCACTAGGATCAAAACTTTCTAATGATGATAAAATTGTTTGTGAAGACCCATGATTGGCCAAGCGGTCTACCACATGATTTTCTTCTCATACAACATGAAGTCATGTACAGGTCCAATTTTGCTGCCCCTAACAAGAATTCTTCAAACATTGGTTTCAATTTTTAATTAGGACAAGAACCTTTATTGAGTGCATTCTCTACTATTTGCAAGTCTCATTCAATTTCTATTTTTTTATAACCTGCCCTTCAAGCAACTTGTAAGCCTAAAAAAGGGCAAACCATTCTGCCATATTATTGGTGGTACTACCCAAAAAATTAGAACCACCTAACATGAAACGACCTCATATATCTCTAATAACCAAACCAACACTTGCTAATCCAAAATTACCCTTTGAGGCATCATCAAAGTTTAATTAACACCTTTTGTAGGGTATATCAAGTTGATTTTCTTACTTTCTTAAAACTCATCTATCAACCCTTAAAAATAGGAATAAATAGATATTATAAAGAAGAGAAAATAAAATATAAAGTAATAAATAAATTATAAAGGGGTAAAATTAGATCAAGGACCACTTGATCAATACAAGATAAAGTTTAGCTTCTCCCGAAAAAGGAAAATCTACCTTAGGTTCTAGGAATAATAGGATCCTTCAAATCTTTGTTAGCCTTGATGCCAATAATGTGTTCTCGTCATAGTTACAAGACTTGTAGGAACTCAACGAAACTCAGCCAATCTTGAGCCAAGCTGATCGGATTGAGACCCAACAACTAATAACTTGGGTGCCTAGTGAATCTAGTTAGACTTTCCAGACTCGGCCAAGTGCATGAAAATCAAGAAAAAAAATATTAAATTTAAAATGCTTAAACATAAAAGCATGAAAGTCAAGCATTTTTTTAAGGGTTTGGAGGACAATCAAAAGCAACAAAATTATAAAAAATGGCATGTGCCATGAAGGTCTATGTAATCTCAATGGCTTTAATTTGGGGTTGGCGGATGCAAGAGCAAAAAAATTTCAGAAGGCTGCCCCCAAACCCTTGCTTTATTTTTAAAAAACAAAACATGAAAATCATCTTGGGCCATGTTGGATGTATAATCAACATTTTTTTATTATTTTGACTTTTTCCCAATTAAATTCCTAGTAATTGAATTACCTTATACTTCTAATCTGCTAAGTCAAACCCTATTCTCAGTAGTGCTCCTATGACTGTAGTAGCATTTGTAGATATGTCTAAGATACATGCACATGACTCCATATAGAGCTAGAAATGTTGGGTTAAGGGATGCAAGCTCCTCTCCACCATAGTTCATGACTACATATTGTGAATTTTGTTTTTGATGCCATGAATATCATAATCCATAAGTTTCTACACCTAAGACAATTGACAATATTTATAAATTTTAAAATGTTGTTTCCATCAATTAAAATCTGTTTTTATAATTGTGATTGATGTATACTTGTTTATGTGATGAAAGTGGCCTCTATTTGATTAGTTTATTGTGTCTTTGAAGTTATCTATTAAACGGTGCATTATAAAAGTTTTAAATCCTTATAAATCTTTATGTTTGTAGTTTTTTTCAATTTGACAAGTCTTGGCCAAGTTTGCACATTGAGTCCAAGTCCAAGTCAAAATTCAGCTTGTGGAGTTTGAGCTGAGTCCAAGTCTTGCAACACTAGTTCTCACAGCATTCAAATTTCAAAGCCAAAAAAATTACTAATGAATGCTATTGTACCATATTTGCAATGTCTGTGATATTCATTGTTAGATTCGTCTCAAAAGAGAGATAATCACAAGCTCATGCGGCCTACACCACCTCAAAGGTGAATATATGATTGGATAAGCCTCAATCTTATGAGTTTAGGTCTGTCTCATGGGAGCTCACATCAACAGGAAAACCTGGGGATGCATCCGCCACCCTAAAATGCCTCATCCTTGCCCCCGAGATGTCCCAGGTATGGGGGGACGGCTGGGGGACAGTCCCTTGGCGTCCCCTTTTGCTCAGAAAAATCAGAAACTGTCCCCAAAACAAGGAAATGGGGTTGACCAAATGGGGGACAGCTGACCATCCCAGGAACAGCCAAGGGCCTGCTGAGCCATACCCCACGTTATGCATTGTTTTAAATTTTAAAAAACACAATTTTAAAAAAGGGACGGCCCTGCCTACATAGCCAAGGGTTTGAGAGAAAGAGAAGTTGCAGCCATTGAAGGAGAAAGAACAGCAGTTTGCAAGAGGAGAGGAGGTTGAAGTTAGTGTTGTTGGGAGTGCAAATCCACCAAGGAGGTATGCATTTCCTTTCCCTCTTTTTTTTTCAATTTTTTTGCAAAATCTCAAGCATACATTGTCTGATTTTTATTTTTTTTTGGCATTTTTCAGTTGAAAGTTGCATTCAAAATATTAAAATCATGAGCAGCAGTGGGAGTGGGAGTGATAATGAAGAGGAAGTACAAAATAGAGGGGAAAATGGTGAGGGTGTTAGTGGAGAGCAAACAAACCCATACCAATGCCCTTCAACAATTATGGAAGGCTATGCAAAACACCTTTTAAACAAAAAAAGCCATTCCTTCAATATGTTACAACTGTGGTCCAAAGACAAAAAAATTCAAGGGGGAGTAGGGTGTGGTATTGCCATGTTTGCAAAAAAAAATTTAGGGGCAGCTACACAAGGGTAAGGTCTCATTTTTTGGGTAAGGCAGGCCATGGAGTTAGAATGCATCCTGGACTCCTGAGTTAAAAGAAAATGAAGCATTAGAGTGCCAAAGAATTCAAATGGAGTTGGATGGGGTTCAAGGTGCGTCATCTTCTTTCCCAAGTGCACAATCATCTATGCCTATGTCTTCCATGGTTGGTAGTAGTGGAGTTGCCTCAAGAGGAAAGAGGAAGGTGAATGGTAGTGGGAAGGGAGCTTCAATTGAGTATGTTTAATAACCAAGCACGAGAAGCCACTAAATCTTCCATTGCCAAATTCTTTTTTCCCATGCCATCCCATTTCATGTGCCCCGTTCATCTCATTTCAAACAAATGGTTAAAGATATAGCCACTATTGGTCCTTCATTCATGCCCCTTGGAGATCATAAGCTACGCACCACCCTCCTAGATAAAGAGTACTCCAAAGTTAATGTGTTAATGGAGGAGATGATGCAAACGTGAATGAGGACGGGGCGCTCTATAGTGATGGATGGGTCGACTGATGTTAGACATCGGCCACCCATCAATGTCATAGACACATGCCCTACTAGTTCTTATTTTCTTCGAGCCATAGATTGTTCAGAGAGACGTAAGGATGCAAACTTCCAATTTTCCATTTTGAGAGATGCCATAGAGGAGGTTATAGCTGCTAATGTGGTGCAGGTGATCACCAATTCAGCACGTGTGTGCAAATCAGCTAGTTTGATGGTGAAGGCTACTTATAGGCACATATTTTGGACCCCATGTTGTGTTCATGCGTTGAACAATGCATTGAAAGACATAGGGAAGTTGGATTGGGTGAAGCAAGCGGTGGCAGAAGCTAGAGATATTCAAATGTTCATTTGTAATCACCACACCTCACTTGCTCTCTTCAGAACATTTTCAAAGGAGTTTCTCAAACCTGTTGAGACAAGGTATGCCACTTCATTTTGTTTCACTTTCAATTTTTCAAATTCTGAAACTTCAAAGTTCAAACATTTCAATTTGTACTCATAATTTGATTTTGTTTTAATAAATTGTTGAATCAATGAATGTAGATATGCCACATACTTCATCTTGTTGTAGAGGATGCTAGAGGTGCATGAACCTCTACAAGCAATAATGGTCAATGCAGAGTGGACTAGATGGCCTAATTCAAGTTCTGCTCAACAAAAGACCATCAAACAAAAGATCCTCAATGACGATTGGTGGTCCAATGTGAGGTAAGACATATTTGATTGCTGATTTTCATATTAAATTTCCGAATTTAATATTTTAATTTTATTATCCAATGTTCCAACTTTTGAAGTTTCTAACATGTCAATTAATTATTTTGAACTTTTTGTTTGCATTTTGCAGATATATTTGCTTCTTCATCTCGGCTATTGTAAATGTCATCCAATATGCTGATACAAACTCTCGTAGTCTTGGAGTGATATCTGAGACATTTGACAATATGCTTGGGAAGATCAAGCAAACTATTTTGGCAAAGGATCCCACTTCGGATTTATATGAGCAACACATTAAGCCCATTGTGACACGGAGGTGGAATACAATGAACACCCCGCTTCATAAGGCTACCTTTGCTCTAAATCCCAAATGGTATGCACCAAGGGATGGTAGGGTGCCTCCATGCGATGACCCTGAGGTTTTAGATAGGTTCACACAGGCTATTGATAAGATGTATTCAGCAAAGCAAGCTTCACTACTTCGGACACAATTCCTAGACTTGGCAAATCTTCATGGCCCAAACTTGAGTAAACCACAAGCAAGGTTGGATAGAGCTATATTAGCTCAAATGGACCCTATTGGATGGTGGACTTTTCATGGGAGGGATACACCGCAATTGAAGATACTTGTTAGTCGCCTTCTTGCACAGGTTGCCAATTCCTCTGCTGTAGAGAGGAATTGGTCCACATATAGCTTTATCCACTCCCTTAAGAAAAATAGACTTACCTCTAAACGAGCAGAGAAGCTAGTGGCCGTTCATAGTGCTCTTCGGCTTCAAGATTGGCAAACTCCAGAGTATCAACAAACTCCAACTCTATAGTGGGATATTGATCCCAAAGACGTGGCCCAAGTAGATGAGGAGGAGACAGCTGAGAGTTTGGTTGGGGTTCTGTTGGTTGAGGCTGAGGTGGACCATCGCAATGGCAGTGACTCAAAGGATGACTCTGATTTTGATGCAGTTATGGGAGATCTTGCGAATAAGGGGCAGCAGTGCTACTGCTCTTTGTTTCTTGTATTTTGATTTTCATATCATACTTTAAAACTATATGGCAGCAATGTAGCCTTTGGGCATTTTGATATAAGTTTATAAATTATAACTTGGAGGTTGTTTCATGATTCATGTACGTTAATTTTGAATTTTGAATGCATATTGAGTATTGACTAATAATGTTGAACACAAATGTTATATGTTAAGTTTCTTAATGTATATTATGCATGCCTTATCCATGTTTTCATATAAATATTTAAAATTTCCCTATATATTTAAAATTTTCCATATATTTTGTATAGTCGTCCCCAAATTTGGCCTCAAAATCCAAAAACTTGGGGACTCGTCCCTCGCCGTCCCCGTCTCGGAAACTTGGGGTAACACTACACATCAGTGATACAACATCTAACAGATAAAAAAGGGGCACACATCTCGATCTTCATGCTACAAAAATGCCTGCAACATACCCTAAGGAGTCACTGAATAAGAAATCATATCTACCTTAGTTCTCATAATAAAGAGGGCATTTAGATACCCATGCTCCTATTCTAGTTGCAAGTCTAAATATTATCAATACAACCCTCCCATGGAAGATAGGGTCTATTTTCATAAAGCTTATGAGAGAGAACTCAATCTTGGGATCAAGAACATTTCAAACCATTTTGTAGCTCAACTGAATATGTTAAGAGGCAATGGTGAATCGGCCACAAAAAAAGTTATTAGGGTTGTAGTTGTTGTAAACACTTAAAAAATGTCCTAAATGATACTACACACTTGAATTTGATCACTAACTTCATTTCGTCCTGAATTTCATCCTCTTTTCACCTGTTTAATTAAATAAGCCTAGTTATTTAAATAAATGTTTCATTTTCGTCTATTAATCTCATTAATCTAATTAGGTTAATTCCTACCCTCTCACACTAACATTTCATCTAGTTTAATTAAATAATGCGGATTATTGAATGTAAACCCCTTCCTTTATCTCCTATCATTAAATTAAACAATCTAAATCATTTAATTAAATGTCATTCCCCCCTTTTTCATTAAATAAATTAATTATTTAATGGATATCCTCACATTCCTCATCTTGCACATTAAAATTTAGTTTTAAATTACTAAATTGCTAATTTCCCCTCCCATCCACTTGCAAAGGAATATTTTCCTATTTGGCTCCAAAAAGCGAATGATTGTTTTCAAACAAACTTTCAAAGTTATTACAAAGTGTGTTTGTTTGAATCATTCTCAACCCTTGATGTTTTCCTTGATCCATGTGATCTTTGAATCCTTGATCCATGTTTCACCCTCCTTTTCATATTGACCATTGATAGATCAAATCGATTTGAGCCCTTGACTCTTCATTTGCTCTCCTATAAATGCTTCATCATTTGGAGAGAAATGGATCCATCTTTTGATAGCAAAGTTATGAGATTGAAATTCATACTCACTTGCATCCATATTGAGCATTTATTAGCATTTTAGATTCATCTCCATCCATATTAGCTTAAGCATCCATTAATGGCTTCCATATTAGCTTAGTTTGCATCCATTTTAGCATAGTTTACATCCATGGCTTGCATCTTTGAATGTTGTTTCCATTTAGCATAGATTGCATCCATCTCCATCAAGCATTTTTTGCATTTAGCACTCATCTTCATCACGTTAAACTAGTTTTTTACCATGTTTGGTTCATATTTCATCAGTTTCATTGGTTTTCATCAATAAAATCGATTGGAACAGCTCATATTATCCAAGGGATTGGGAAAGGGTCGTCATTCCACATCAATGCGACACCACTCCCCCAATGGGATAAGATTCGAGGTCTTAGAATAGGTTTTTATTATGCTTTTGTGTTGATTTCATGTTAGTTTAATGGTTATTTAGTTTCTTGATGATTTCGAATATCTCATTGGGATCATGGCTTAGAGGATTAAATATACCTCAAATCCGTATGGATCTGGAATATTAAATCTATACTATGGCTTTGGTCACAGTTGCATATTTGGAATCACAAGCAAAAGCAAAGATTTAAGAGAATCGGAGCAAAGAAGGCACACACTACTCCTAAGTTGCATTGTCAAACTTGTCAAGTGAAACAGATGTATGTTTAGCAATATCAAAACAAAGACAGCAAACAAACCATCAACCAATTGCTGCTGACATTCCAACAAAGATATATTAAAACCAAATGCCTACTTTATAACAGAGATGAATATGCCCCACACCTAGCTCAACCTCTATTGCACTCCTTGTTGAGCTGGCTCGCTACTTTGCAAGGGGAAACCAAACTGTGACATATAATATTGAATTTAAGATAGAAACTTACAGAAATCGAAATTCTTTAGTATTTGGAACTCACTGAAATAATGTCATATTTAACAATAATAAACATCAATGGATTTTTCATAATTATTTTGGAGATGTATTTCAGTCCTATTTAAACCTTGTTTTCTCGTAAGTGAACAAAAGCATGTAGGGTCTACGTCATGAATTATGGGTAGAGAATCTCTTCCTTGGCCACACCAACCTAGACAAGGCCAAGCAATAATCCATGGTGCACTCAAACAGGAGGGATCTAAAACAGACACTCTAATACCTGCACTTCCCAAGAAGCCAACTAAATAGGCTCTTCCAGCAAACAGGTTGAAGGTGAATCATTGAGTCATCTCCCAATGGGTATAAGTTATAACTGAGGTCAATATTGATGGTTGGGAGGCTGGTCCAGACCAAGATGCATAACTAGGGCCCCAAAAAGCCGAGAATCCAAATTTGTATAATGATAATGTGCAAACTTTGCTTGTTTTGAGATGGGTAAGAAGCTATTATTAAGACCCCGCATATAAAACTTTTTGTTTTGTTCTAGCTTAATGATTGGTGGTAAAGAATTGTCCATGAAGTTACCCCTTACAACTTACAAGTAGGCACAGTATGCCCTTACAAACAGTTTAATTGGTTCCCTTCCGACATTCTTATAGGTATAAGTAGCTAAGTTTTCTTATTAATATAAGTATCTATTCTAAAATAACAGTGAAAGCCAAGAAAAGTTTTAAAATTAAAAAAAATAACTTCAAATTAGCTTTCAAAAGACTGCCCCATTTATAAGGGATGACATCCAAATATTCAGCGGAAAAAAGGTAAGAAGCATCTGAATAGGTAGATGAAAATTTTAATAAACCTATTTAAGAATGATACACTGTCCTTTTCTCCATTAAAGCACTCCCCCTTTAGAATGAAGGAGAAACCCATTTTTCTTCCCAACAGATCGACCTTTAGTCTCACCATAGTTGAGTTTTCTGAAACTTGGACATTGCCGTTAAAGAGGATATTATAGCAATTTAGTTAGGTTTGTTTATAATAGTCTTATAATAGTCTAAGAGCACCAAAAATATATCAAATATTCTCTTGGTGTTTTCTCCTTTATTTAATTTAATATTTGATTCAAAATCATGTTCAGATTTTTTTTCATTGGTTCTACTAGTAGAACATATGATTGTAAATTGGTTTTACAAAATTAAAACCCACAAATTGAATACTGAAAGTTTCAGTTGTAATCTCCTATTGCTACTAGATGATAGAAGTTGAAGGTTTACAATATGCATGTTTAGCTGTAAATTAAGAAAATGAATGGATTATTATATTCGGTTAGTTTATTTTTAAGCATCTATTTGACAACTCCATAAGTGAAAATATTAACAAAAAACTGTTAGGAAATGTTGATGTTGTAGCTTAGGGCTACATACTTCCACCTTGCTTGTTAAACAATAAATTTCATATAGCCTAACAGCTATTTATTTATTGCATCTATTAAAGTGAAGAGGCACTTCACTTGGCATAATATTTATTCTTTATTTGGGCCGACTCCTTTATGATCGCCAACCTATTTAATTATTGGAAATTCTTAATGAGGCCGACCTCATGAAGAGTCACATTGTTTTGTATAAATACAAGGTGTTTGTCATCTCATTTCATCATCAAGTTCATTTCATCATATTCGCATTCCTAGAAGAAGTTCGCACTTGTGCAGCAGATCATCATCTTGAGCAGCAGAACATTATATTGTTACAGCAGATTGATTTCAAGGAGAAACATATTCATGTTGTATCTTCGCATCTAGGAGAGGTGCTATTTTTTTATTGTATCAAATTCGGCCTTGTGTTGGCCCTGAGTTGTAAGCAAATTTCTGCTCCTATTCCTTGAATATATAAGCGATATATTTGTTGGGTTTTTCTCCTCAAGCTGGAGGGTTTTCCCAAGGTATCTTGTGGTGTTCATTGTCATATGTGTTGCATTTTCTGATTGCTTTCATTTCTGATCACAAAACTAACATGGTATCAAAGCGGGTTTAAAGAAGATCGTGATCAGATTTATATAAGCAGCGCTCTCATCCACTCTTGTTCTCATCTTCTTGCATCTATTTCATCTTAAAGATGGTGAACAAGCTCAAGATCGAAGATAGGCTTGAATGTGCTTCCAACTTCACCTTTTGGAAGTTTAGAGTGATGCTTGCATTGGAAGAAAGTGACCTTGCTGAGTTCGTGGAGGGCAAAGTTCCCGAACCTTCCGATGAAAATGAAAAGCCACAATGGAAGAAGAATGGCACTAAGGCAAAAAAGATTTTGGTTGATTCCATGAAGGACCACCTTGTGCCAATTATCTCCAAGTTGAAGACAACAAGAGAAATGTTCAAAACCTTGGAGTAGATGTATGAGTTCAATAACACAAGCAGAGCTCTTGCCTTGAAGCAACAACTTCATCATGTCCAGATGGCGAAAGGAGATTTTGTCATGTCCTTCTTCATGAAGATCGCTGAATTGAGAGATCAGCTCTCTACCATTGGGCATATGGTTGATGATTAGAATTTGTCCATGTTGGCCCTTAATGGTCTTCCTAAATCTTGGGAACCATATATCTCGGGCATTAGTGTGAGATCAAAGCTACCAAAGTTTGATCGCTTGAGGGCAGATTGCATTCAAGAGGAATCGAGATTAGCAGCAAGAGGCAATGGGCAAAGTTCTACCAATGAGGAGATTCATGTACTTGCTGCTGAATCTTCGAAGAAGATAGGAAGAGAAGGAAAGAAAGGCTACTTCAAGAGGAATAAAGATAGAAGATCTGATTGTGCTCCTGCATCTAAGAAGAGGAAGGATTTTTCCCACATACAGTGCTTCAGATGTGACAAATTTGGTCACTATGCAAAGGATTGCCCAACTAGACCAAATCAGCATGCTTCAATTGCAGATGTGGGTGAGATCTCTCCTCTAAAGGATTCAAGTGAATTTCTATTCTATTCTGCCTTATCAAGCAATGTTCCAACAAATAGAAACACTTGGTTGATTGATAGTGGCACCTCTCATCACATTATTGGATTTATAGAACATCTTTCAGATTTGGTGATGAGAGATACAAGTGTTCGAGTCATAATTGGAGATGATGCATGTTATTCAATGAAAGGTGTTGGGACTTCCACTCTTCACTTAGATTTCGGCATCTCCTTGTAGTTGAGTGATGTACTATTTGGACCAGGCATCAAGCGGAACCTTATCTCTATTTCAGCCTTGGAGGACAAGGGATATCAAGTTGCATTCTCCGAAGGTAAAGTTCTTGCATGGCCGAAGAACTCTAGCATCAAGTCAGCCCAAGTGATTGGTGTTCGGCAAGAATGTCTCTACAGACTTTACACTCGTCCACTACAAGCTTTGTTGCATGATACGTCAAGTTCGTGTGAGCTTTGGCATAGAAGACTTGCTCACATTCACTTTCGAGCGCTTCCAACCATGGAGAAGATGGTCACCGGCATTCCTAAACTCAACCACATGAAGGTACTTGCCGAGGATGCGCATTGGGTAAGAATACTAAAGGACCCTTTCATAGTAGTGAAAGTAGATCCAAATGCATTCTAGATCTTGTTCATTCTTATTTGTGTGGTCCAATGTTTGTTGCTTCTTTGAGTGGTTTCTTGTATTATGTAATTTTCATTGATGACTACTCTAGAAAGACTTGGATTTATTTCTTAAAGACTAAAGAATCTGAGGAAGTACTTGAGAGATTCAAGAAATTTAAAGCTCAAGTAGAGAACTTGTCCGGGAAGAGGATCAAAGTTCTGAGATCTGACAACGGAGGAGAATACATCTCTGGAAGTTTTTGTAACTTTTGTGTTAAAGCAGGAATTAAGAGGGAGTTTTGTGTTCCCTACAATCCACAACAAAATGGTGTAGCAGAAAGGAAGAACAAATCTATTGTAGAAGCAGCTAAGGCCATGATGATCAGGATCTGCAAATCTTTCTTTGGGCCGAAGCTTCTAGGATAGTTATGTAGTTCTGAATCAGAGCCCTCATCATATCTTGGAGAACATGACTCCTGAAGAAGCTTGCACAGGTGTGAAGCCTGAAGTTAGCCATTTCAAAATATTTGGTTGTCCTGTCTATGTTCATGTCCCTAAAGATAAAAGAACAAAGTTGGAACCATTTGGCAAGAAGGGAATATTTGTGGGCTACAGTGAGTCTTCAAAAGCCTACAGGATTTACTCAGGTCAGAAATTGATAGAGATCAGCAGGGATGTTACATTTGAAGAAGATGTTGCATTCAAGAGATCTAAAGGCTCTCACATGGAGATAGACAATGAAGACCAAGGGTCTCCTCAAGACTTGGAAGTTGACCATACTCCTGAGATTCAGAGGGAGGCTACTAATCCTAAAGAAGATGATGATCCAGTTGAGCCTTTGCAACCTACTGATGGGCTTACAGACATTGTTATTGGTCGAAAGAGACCTCTATGGGCTAGGCAAACAATGTAGGAGGCAGAAAAATTTGCAGCCCCTAGAGGAACATTTAGAGAAAGCAAAAGACCTCAGAAGTTTTCAAGCTATGTTGTTTTGATGAGTCAAATCATTGAGTCTAAACCTTCCAGTGTTGAGGAAGCTACAAGTCAACAAGTATGGAGAGATGCTATGGCTGAAGAATATCAATCTATCCTCAAGAACAATGTTTGGGACATTGTACCTAGACCAAAAGGAAAATCTGTTGTATCTTCTAAGTGGTTTTTCAAGATCAAGCATGCGGCTGATGGAAGCATTGAGAAGTACAAGGCTAGATTTCTAGCTAGGGGGTTCTCTTAGAAAGAGGGAATAGATTATGAGGAAACGTTTGCTCCAATTGCTCATTATACTTCCATCAGGACTATCATTGCTATTACAGCGGCTAAAGGATGGAAGTTACACCAGATGGACGTGAAGACAACATTTCTAAATGGTGTAATTGAAGAAGAGGTATACATTGAGCAACCAGATGGATTTGAGGTTCATTGGAAGGAGTCTCATGTTTGCGGATTAAAGAAGGCTTTGTATGGCCTTAAGCAGGATCCTTGTGCTTGGCCTTGTGCTTGGTATGAGATGATTGATCGATACCTACTGAGCTTGGGCTTCTCCAAGAATGATGTTGATTCAAACCTGTACTTCAAGGTAATTGATGGCAAAGTATTGACCTTGGTTCTCTATGTTGATGATCTATTTCTTACTGGAGAAGAACACCTCATTATCAAATGCAAGGAGTTGGCTTCTGAATTTGAAATGAAGGATCTTAAGTACATGCATTACTTCCTTGGTTTAGAAGTATGGCAAAGGCCTAATGAGATCATTCTAAGTCGAGGGAAGTATACAATAGACATTTTGAAGAGATTTGGTATGATGGATTGCAAATCCATGTCTACACCTATGGAAACCAATTTTCAGAAGTTAAAAGAGGCTACAGCTGGTTCAAATCTGGTGGATCCTACTATGTATATGCAGTTGATTGGATCATTGATGTATCTAGTCAATACTAGACCAGATATTTGCTATGCAGTGAGTGCACTTAGTCAGTTCATGTGTGAACCAAGGCAAATACACCTAGTTGCAGCAAAGCATATCCCAAGATACTTGCGTGACACAGTTGGGTATGGCTTGAGATATTCTTCTAGTGTGGACTTGAAGTTGCATGGTTATACTGATTCTAATTGGGCAAGGTGTGTTGTTGATCGGAAGAGCACCTTTGGATGTTGTTTCAGTTTGGGGTCTACGATGATCTCCTAGTGTAGCAAGAAGCAGTCTTCAGTGGCACTCAGCACCGCAGAGGCCGAGTACATTGCAGCATGTGTGGCAGCTTGAGAAGTAGTGTGGCTTTGGAAGCTCCTTACAGGATTGTTTGGACAATCATTGGAGCTGACTATCATTCATTGTGATAATCAAATCTATGTGAAGCTTTCTATCAATCCAATGTTTCATGACAGAACCAAACATGTTGAGATCAAATACCACTATATCAGAGCTATGGTATTGTAGAAAGCAATCCAATTGAAGTATATTAGCACTGATGAGCAGACGACAGACATTCTCACCAAGCCTCTCTCCAGAGTAAAGTTTGTGTACTTCTGAGACAAGCTTGGTATTGTGGAGAATGAAGCCCTAGCTAAGAGGGAGACTCAGCTTTAGTGATCTTCAGTGATTTGCTCTAATGCATTTTTCTCCGTTAGAGAAATTTGAAGTGTAAGCCCTTGTTTTCCACCCTCTGGGAGTAGCCATGGTGGATGTCATGTTGAGTGAATCCATGACAACATCACATGAGAGAGTCTGTGATGATTTTCTTGTACTTGTGTTTATTCACGCTCAAGGAGTATCCATGGTGAGCGTCATGTTGAGATGACGACATCACGTTGAGTGATTCTGTGATGGGCACTTGTGCACATACGTTTTACCATACATGGGAGTAGCCATGATGGTTGATATCACGATTGAGTGAATCCGTGATGAGCCCCTCCCACATATGGGTGTAGCCATTGTGGGTGTCATGTTGAGAGATTCCATGACAGTGTGTATCGGAAGTATTCCTCCCTAGCTAAGAGGGAGTGTTGATGTTGTAGCTTCAGGCTACATACTTCCACCTTGCTTGTTGAACAATAAATTTCATATAGCCTAACGGCTATTTATTTATTGCATCTATTAAAGTGAAGAGGCACTTCACTTGTCATAATATTTATTATTTATTTGGGCTGACTCTTTTATGATGGCCGACCTGTTTAATTATTGGAAATTCTTAATGAGGCCGACCTCATGAAGAGTCACATTGTTTTGTATAAATACAAGGTGTTTGTCATCTCATTTCATCATCAAGTTCATTTCATCATATTCGCATTCCTAGAAGAAGTTTGCACTTGTGCAGCAGATCATTATATTGTTACAGCAGATTGATTTCAAGGAGAAACGTCTTCATGTTGTATCTTCGCATCTAGGAGAGGTGCTATTTTTTCATTGTATCAAATTCGGCCTTGTGTTGGACCTGAGTTGTAAGCAGATTTCTGCTCCTATTCCTTGAATATATAAGCGATATATTTGCTGGGTTTTTCCCCTCGAGCTGGAGGGTTTTCCCAAGGTATCTTGTGGTGTTCATTGTCATATGTGTTGCATTTTCTGATTGCTTTCATTTCTGATCACAAAACTAACAGGAAAGATGTCTCAACCTTGGATCCTAATGTTGAGAACCAAAAAGAAAAGAAATTTTTGGACTATATAACACAAAAAATGCAATTTTCGAGGCTCTAGAGGTCAATTTTGGGCCTGAAAAAATGTTGAAATGAACCTTAACTTGTGCAAGCCAGTTACAGAAAAATGGATCTCTTTGAGATCTTCAATTTCTGAAAAAAAAAAGGCTCAATCAACTTCCTGGATCAAAAGTTATGGCCTCCAAAGTTGGGTCTCCCACAACAAAAGTAAATGTATTTACTATTTATGATGTATAAGAGAGCCATAAGAGAGAATTACACTTGTTGACCAACTTATAACATATGTTATGAAATGTCATAAGGAATCTTTGAATGGAGATAATGGAGAGCCCAATTTGGTGGGTTAAATCACTGCTTCATTTCAAAACCTAGAATGTAGGTCATGGAGCTTCATACAAAAAGATAAATTCCCTAACTATTAGAATGTGTCAGGGGCACACTAGGCGTAATGTTCATAGAACAAGAGAGAGCAGCCACTTAAAGATATTTTTCAGAGCATCACAAAATATTCCACTTATAACAATGTACAATGAGTTTAAATACTTCTATGAGGCTGACTATACACCAGATGGAGTAGATAAGAAAAGACAATACCAACAGTAACCATTATATAACAAAAGTGAACAACAAGAAACAACATCTTTCTGATATTTTTGATGGGGAAAGGTTTTACCCACGAGAATTAAGGGGCTCTCAGCCTGCTTAAGCTCAAGTCTTGGGCTTTTTGACTGGCAATAATAAGCTACATCTTGCTACCCTGATTATATAGAATCTCATCATGATAATAACTTCACCTCTAAAATAAATCGATCCCATTTTATTCATCCATTCTAAAACAAATCAATAAAATGCTTAGACACATACTTGCAGTCATAAAGCAAGAGGAGGATATGCTAACCAAAAATACCATAAAAATATGCCATTTCAAAGAACTATGGAAAGTTTTTAAAATAACTAATTGCAAAACATAAAACCTGAAATATTATTAATATTCTATCAGCTATCTACTGAGTAGTAAAATTTATACAAGTGCCAAATCTGAGACATTTTTGATATTTTAATCAGTTGTAGCCTCGAAAATATTTTGCTTTGTTTTCCAAAATAACATTAGAGCACAAACTGGTATCAGAATCTCTCTCCCACACATTCCCACCTTGTGAGCTTCATTACCTTAGTGCTGAACATACAAATGAAAGATTGTGCAAGAAGGTAATTCAGCGCCTCAAAGTCATAAGAAAAATAATTAAACAAACAAGAAAATAATAAAGAGGTAGAAGTTTTACAAGTTAAAACATAAAAAATTTACATATGTTAACCCCAACAAACAGGCACAATATGTGAACAAATAAAAGTACTTCCCTGCCAAAAGTTGAAAACAACTGGGGAGCATTTTTGGCCACAATTCCTCGTCACCATGGGATATAACTTATAAGACATGCATCTATGAGCATCTACGTTTTCACTAGTAAAAGCACAAACCCAAAAGAACTGGAGGTGAAAACATCCATTTTCTAAAATGTTCAGGAAATCAGTCTAATAACTCACAGTGAGCTTCGATAGACCTTCAATTCCTTTTAAACTCTGAAGACAATTTCCTGCAACTGAAAGCCATTTTAGGTTTGAACACAACGCAAGTCCCTGTCCAATGTCATGAAAGAGTAAATGTAAGTCGTGAAACTTGCTCAGAAGCTATTGCCAAGTGTACAACATAACAAGTTGGCTGCTAGGCTCAATAATTAACTTTGAACTCGTATTTTATTCTGATAAAAAATCACAAGAATGCACAGAATAGCTGCATAAATCCCAAGTTATCATGCTCATAGCATAAATTATGTGTCAAGTATAAAACTGAAAGTTCTAGCTAGATGAAGTTTTAATTGATAATAATTTTTACATTCATTAGAAAACAAAGCATACCAGAATTACTCAGTAATATTTAGTATTTACTATGCACAAAGAATTTCTCCCATTGAAGAGGGAGAATTCACATGATGGAAATTAACTTATACGCACAAGTACCATAAAGCATGCATGAAATCTAAAAGGAGGATCAAAGTTGTGAAATTAAAATTTCAAACAATAAACAAAACATGAAAATAGTTGTTACCAAATATATAAATAAAAAAGTGACGCTTATTAAAATTGCAAATACTTGTCAACCTGTTTGCAGATGGAAATTGATGGATTTACATCCTGATTTAGACATTCTTTAAATCTGAAACTAAACAAGGACAAGTTTTAAATGTAGGCAAAGAAAACACAAGTACTACAAATTTTGCGCCTCCAAGCAACATTTTGAGCAAGCCCATAAATGGAAAGAAGAGAACCACAATAAGTCAAAAACGAAATCCTGGTTCCCCATAGATCATGCCTTGGCATATCCTCTGTTTGCATTATGATTTGCAATTCATCAACCAAGGATGAATTTCAGTTAAACATTATATATATTATCAAGTCAGTTCTTTGTTCTTTGATTTGTTAGCTTCAAATGTAAATTAGTTTTCCTACCATCCAATTTATGAATAAATCAGAGTATAAAATAAATATGTAGTTCAAACGATCAAAAGATTTTTACTGAAAACAAATAATGAGAAAGCAAGTTTGTTATCATCCCAAAAGACAACAAGACCTTGAATGGTCATTACCACATTAGATTGTCATTCATGTTTCTGTCAGTTATCAGATCTATGTAAGTGATAGCCTATCATACTTTTTGTTAGTTAATGGAGTTATCATACTTTTTGTCAGCTAATGGAGTTGTTGCAAAAATCAATTAGCCCACATGCAAAAGACAACAGAGCTAAGGTCAGACATTGGCTATAAATGGGCCTTGGATGTCAAAAGGGCTCAATTCAGACATTGGCTAAAAAATAGGCTCATACACATTAGAGTGTGGCATGCGTTAGGATTAAAAAAAGTTCTGTGAGCAGGTCTGTAGAGACTGTATCATGGCCAAGTGCAGTGATCAAATGGCACTTTGAGGCTTTCTTGGCCTGAGTTGGCACCCATAAGTCCTCATAATATATATACATATACATATACATACATTATATATATATATATATATATATATATGTGTGTGTGTGTATGTACACATACATAAATATATACATATGCATACATAAATATATACATATACATACATACATATATTGTTACATACATACACACACACACACACATATACATATGTTAGGAGACATATACATATGTTTATATTCCGATCTTAAGCTATTAAATCCCCCAATGAAAACGTATTTCCCTGATCTTTGAAACAATAAAGAAAATGTGACTTTTATGTTAAGATTCAAATTTTCTCTGACTAGAGTTCCTGATTTAGCAGTTATGGCAGGGTATGGTGGGGACCTAACAGAGTATGAAATAGCAAAGCTATGCCCATTCTGTGAATGTTATTAGTGCTCACTTTAGATGATTTGGCACCACATCAAAAGAAACCTCTTCCATTTATGAAAACTACCATCATATATAATTAAAACAAAATTTAGTGTACAGAGTTAGGAGGGTTGACGTAACTTTACTTCCCATCATCTGTGTTGGGCCCCTCCACCAGAATGTTAATATTCTTTCTAAGAAGAATATAGCTCTGCAGAGTCTAATTGATGCTGATTTTGATCCCCATGAGAAAAGGGTGGGGATGCTTGTTTTGAAGTTAAACAAATATATCTTTTATCATTTCCAAAAGCACAAAGATTTTGCACTTTTTGTTATGAATGACAATATAGATCCAATATTCAATGACGACATTCAGTGATTGAAAGAGTTTGATCAAGGTTTTGGGACCATGGTTCAGTTCATAGTTCAAAAACTCGGTGCGTTGCCATGTATTCACTGTTTTTTCCTTCAACGAGTTTTTTCTAACTTTAACTCGCTGAGTTTTTTTGGCAACTTTTTCACTAAACTCATTGAATTTTTGGGCGAGTACTTGCTAAGTCTGGCATACTGACTTGTGCTACACCCACAACGCAAGAAAAACACTAAAAAATGTGGATTTTTGCCTTCATAAGCCCTCTTCGGCCATGTTGAACACACACAACAGCATTAGAGCATTCTAAAGCAAATTAGAAGGATTTTTTAGGAAATTTGAAGAACAATTTAATTGTATTTTGGATTTGCACCATGTTAGTTCATTTATTTTTTGCCTTTTTTTCTAGCATATAAATTTATAAATTATTTCTAGTTTTTAAGCATGTATAATTTACTAAATTTGTTAGTTGATTAAAATTCAAATGATTTGCAACTACACAAATTTATTTGAATGTTTTTTTTTTTAATATAGGGGTTACATTTTAGGATTGAAAGATATTATTTTTGTCAAATTAGTAAATTCATTTGCTATTCAATTATCATTTTATCGTATTATATTTCAATTTTTAAATGCATTTAAATTTTACATGATTTTTTTCGTAATTTGTGTTTTAATTGCTTTAATTTTTTAAACACTATTTTTTTGTTTTTATCAATGTTGTAGGTTAATATACAATGGCATCCAGCTCTACATTAGGTTTGCAATCAACGAGTGTAAGTTATCCCATTAGAACTAAACCCCCTAGAAGTTGTGACCCCGCTTGGAAACATGCCATAATAGGACTAGTAGTGGGGCCTATGATTTGTACCTCGTGAACAAAGAAGCTTAGTGGAGGCATCAATCTCCTCAACTACCATCTTGTAGGCATTCCTAATAGCAATTTCAGGTCATGTGCAAAGGCCCCAAAAGAGCTGAAACGAGAGATGATAGCAATTTTTGCATTACTTGATGGAAAGAACTTGGAGACAGCCAAGGCACAAGAAGCCATAAAAGCAACTAGTGTTCCTAATTTGCCAACAAAATCCAAAATAGATATGACAGACATTGTGGGCTCTAGTTGCAGTCCACGCATACGTGGCAGATCCACCTCATCTAGTTCGAGTAGAGCTCAATCGCATGAGTTTTTTATGCCTACAAAACATACATAGAGCACAAATTTTGTTGGAAGATACAAGGCGGTACAAGGAGACACAAAAAAGCAGATAAGGCATGCACAAATTTTTGGTATTACAAAAACCTTCCCTTCAACATGGCACAAAGTCCATATTTGGGAATATTTGAGACAACATTCAAGGAAAGAGTACAAGGCACACTCTCCAAAAGAATTAACTAGGAGGTTGCTCCAAGATACTATTGCCAATGCAAAAATAATTGTGGAAGATTAAAAGAAACAATGGCAAAAATTTGGATGCACAATTCTTTTAGATGGGTGGACGAATGGAAGGATCCACACCCTCATCAATTTTTTAGTGGCTTCAAATAATGAGTTGACCTTCTTGAAGTCAATTGATATCTCCAACAAAATAAAGAATGCAAAAAATTTGAGCTTAATTTTGGCGGATGTTGTTTTAGAGGTCGGCATACAAAAATGTTGCGCAAGTTTGTTACTCACTAACGAGCACATGCTTAACTGAGAAGGGGAGCTTGGGGGGAGGGGGTGAATCAATATAATACAATTTTTTACTTTTTAAACTAACAACCACAATAATATCAATTGCACAATATCATTCACATAAGATCTAACAATTATGCAACACATGAAAAACATTGGAATTTACATGGAAACCCTTGTGGGAGAAAACCACAGCAAAATATTGCTTGATATTAAAATCTCTTACAATCTTTGTAGGCACCAACCTACAAGAGATACCAATACCCTCTTATACAATTTGTGAGCACCAACCCACTGGAGACACCAATCCCCAATTGTAGAATTTGTTGGCACCAACCCACTGGAGACACCAATCCCCACAATTGAGCACCAACTCAACAAGAGACACCAATCTTTTTGATATAAGGTACCAACCTCATCAATATGGGGCACCAATCTCTCCAATATGAGGCACCAACCTCTTCAATAGATTCTTGTCTTCTTAAGAATAAATCTTCTTTACAAATAGCCCTTAATGATCTCCTTTTATATTCTCCTTCTCAATTATATTTTATATCAGCACATATTCTTCTTATAATTCTGCCATAAACTCTTCTTACAAATCTGTCATGAATCCTTCTTACAAATCTGCCTTCAACCTTTCTTTAATGATCTTCCTTTTATCTTCTCATTTTTTATCTTCTCACTTCTACTTGCAATTATCTTTTATATCTTCATAACCTAGTGAAATGATGCATCTCTTAGAATAGACATGTCTCTTCATATATATGTTATTTCTTTAATGGCCATGGCTCTTCAACATGTCTCTTGACTATTCTTAACTAAATCTTCAATTAACATTTATTCTCTTCATTCTTCTACATTCCTCTTATTTACTTTATACTACATATTATAATTCCATACACTTCTTCTTTGAATGATAAAACCTTCTCTCTTTTATTCCTCACTCACTCTTGAATGTTAAAACTTTCGCATGCTCTTCATCTCATGGAATGACTTCTCTTATATATCGTGTCTCATCATGAGACACAACCCTTCACTACACCCTTGTGACTCTTGGTTAAAACTAATCTTCATTTAATTAATTAATTTATTTATCTTTACACACACTTCTCTTTTCTAATCTTCTTATTTAATCTTCTCACATCTCACACTACACACATCTTCCTCTTCAACTTCTCTTTACATTTATATCCTCCCTATGCCTCTTCATGAAGGGAGGCATTCCCTACAGAAGAGACAACCTTTTGAATGATCATGTCCCTTTGTTACCAAACTTCTTTATGCTGCCCTTTGAGTCTTTATTAATTTTTACTTTTAATGCTTGATTTCTTTCCTCAATCGCTGCCCATAAGTAACCTTAATGAATTGCTATCCTTTCATTATGAATCGTTGTTGTTCTTTTAATATATTTGTTGCTATTCTTATTAATATGTTTGTTTCTCTTCTTCACATTAATTGCTGCACCTTATGTTAATCGCTGCCCATAATAATGATCTCTAACGCTGCCTCATGTTGTTCTTAACTCTTCGATATTATTGCTGCTCCTTACTCATTAATCATAATCGCTGCTTGTCATCATTTAATCGCTGCTTATCAAATATGTTTGCTGCTCTACATAACATCATTGCTGCTCATTATCCTTCAATAATTGCTCTCATCAAAACAATCGCTATATATTAATTAGGTATGGGCATTTTTAAATTTGACGCCAAAGTATGGTCTTACACATTGATATATATGCCTTTGAAATAAATGACAATAAACTTACAATCTCTTATACTCCTTTGACATCAATAACAATCAGTTCCAACACTAACAATGTCGCGACATACATGGTGGCTGGAAAATTGCTTCAAGCGAGGCATCCAACACTCTTTTGGATCCCTTGTGTAGCTTATTGCCTTGACCTTCTTTTGGAGGACATAGGCAATATTGATTGGGTGAGACTGATTGTAGAAGACACAAGGAATATAACAAAATATATTATAATCACCCATGTGTTTTAACTTGATGAGAGATCACACCAATGCGAAAGAGCTTGCATGATCAAGTGCCACAAGACTTGCAATTAATTTTCTAAATTTGCAAAGTATTTCTAATTTATTGACATCCTTGAAATAGATGTCTATGAGTCAAGCATGGCTAGTCTCAACATATTCAAAGAAGGCTAATCGAGAGAGGACCACACCAAGAGTTTCGATAACATTTTTGTCAAGAGAGCTATAGAGATTGTCAAAGTAACTTCAAACTTCAATTTAAATTTCAAATTGAGTCATTTATTTACAAATTTCAAAAAGGAAAACCCAATGGGATACAGTTATAAGGCCGTGGATAAGGCCAAAGGGGCCATCCAAAACAATTACAAGAGGGATACAAGTAGATTTGCAATACAAACTCCAGCTTCACTTGAGAAAGGTGGAGGACAAGTCATGGCAGCCTATTGATTTGGATGAGATTGATCCCTACAATGACTAGACCATGCAAGATGATGAGCCCTCCTTGTTTAGAGAGGATGAGATTGCTCATTTTCAGAGGCAAGCCATGGAGGATATGGCTGCAGCAAAAGCAAGGGAGATTGGATTGTCATTGGATGACATTGATGTGGCAAAGGAGTCATTGCCATTTAGTTACAAGGTGGAGCCACGGGCATAGTCTTCTACACCAAGTGGGGAGCCACCACCGAGCTATAGAGATTGTCAAGGTAACTTCAAACTTCAATTTAAATTTCAAATTAAATCATTTATTTAGAACTTTCAAAAAGGAAAACCCAATGGGATACATTTATAAGGCCATGGATAAGGCCAAAGGGTCTATCCAATACTATTACAAGAGGGATACAAGTAGCTTTGCAATACAAACTTCGGCTTCACTCAAGAAAAGTGGAGGACAAATAATGGCAGCCTATTGATTTGGATGAGATTGATCCCTACAATGACTAGACCATGCAAGATGATGAACCCTGTAATGTCCCCAAAATAACTTGAGTTGTTTTGGAGGGAAGCTCATAGCGGTGTTTCTAAACACCAATCTGAATTTAAATAATATTAAATAAATAATAATAAATACTAATTAAATATTTTAATAAATTTAAATTATTAAAAATAACATTTAAATTTAAATAAATCGTGCTTCTCTTTGGCCGACTCAATTGAAGGAGGCTAAAAATAATATTTGTTTTTGGGCCGACTTCAAATCAAATAGTTTTTATTGGGGATCGCCTTCTTGTTTGCACATCAAGAAATTTGGACTTGTGACTTCGCCAATTATTGGTTGCAGCGTAGTTGTTCATGCGTGTCAACCAGGTGAGCACGTAGTGTCAACTTGGGAGTTTCGTGTATACTTACAATCTGCATTTTTGTCATTTCACATCAACCGCAGGCAAGCTCATATTACGGGTTTCTTTCTATTTGCCAGGATCATTCGAGAGCAACGCATCACCATAGAACTCAAATCAAACCTCCGGGATTGGCTTGAAGTAGATCGACATCATCACCCAACGATTAATACCAAGCTCCAAACACTTTGGGTCCGATTGGAAACAACACTGCAGAAATTCGGGACATATCATTACATCGAGCTACACGCATCAGTTTGAGAGTGCATTTCACACTGTCAATGGCTGCATAGCCTACAGCTCTCATTGTCGCATTCCTCCACCATCATTTGGTGCTCATCATTGTGACAAGAGCAAACAGTTATAAATCTGAAAGAAGCCTTTGTGTAATCAAACATATCCACTCTCACCATAGCAGCAAGGAGACCCATCCTCAGAGGCTCAACAGTGTGCCCATGAAGAGACGCGATAGAAGAATCCCGTGTACATCGAGTTAGCTACGCATTCAAATCTGAAGAACTCGTCACACTAGTTCATTGGCAAATGTCTTTGTGAGATGAGATTATCACAATCTAAGAATTCTATGTAAGAAGTTTCAATATTTTGGGCAATTATTTTGAATCTGTGATCATATGTCATTAGCTCTATGAAATCTTCTAGGAAAATACGATGCAGTTTGGAGCCTAGTCTATTTGTCAATCATTTATATTCCAATCTGGAAGTAATTGGTTGTGTGATATGTCTAACTATACAAGAGATTAGCTTGTGCGCAAAATTGAATTTGGGTTCAGATCTGTGCTTTTCATTCAAAATTGAGCTTAGAATATTACAGTGGTATCAGAGCCATAAGGCTTGCCAACTTGTGGGCAAAGTCTTATGCCATTGAGCCACAGAGATATTTGTGCGATAGAGCGAGAGAAGAAGTCTGAAGCTTCTAAAGGAATAGGAGACAGAGGTAAAGAGAGAATGGGGGACCAGGACCAAAATGATAAATTGGACAACTTCGTGAAGCAATAGGACCAAACAAACCAGACCTTGCTACAAGCAATACAGTCTCTTACTACTGCAATCAACAACATTAAATCAGGATCCAGCAATGTTGAAGGAGGCCATCCAGCATGTTCAAGAGGGGGAGAACAAAGCAAAACTTCAAATGGTCACGCTCACAAACACCCTTAGCCTAGGTTTTTGCCTATAGAATAGAAGGCCGACAAGAAGGGGAAGAGCAGCGCAGCTATGTGAGTATTGTGCGTGAATACCTGGATCTGGATGCTAATGCTCAAGCTGCAAATTCTTTCGATCAGTTCTACAGTGCTAGACGAAGCGACGAGAGACAACATAGAGGGAATAGAGATCTGTAACATAAGGTCAACAAACTTTCACTCCCTACATTTGATGGCTCGGCGAAGATGTCTGCACAATCATGGATCCAAAAACTGGACACATATTTTTCTCTCAGCCCCATGACTAAAGAAGAAGCTATTAAATTTGTCATTCTACACTTGGAAGATCTCGCACATGAATGGTGGCACCATGGCATTGTGACTCAAGGATTTGATCAAGTATCGTCAAATGCAAATTTCACGCATAAATTGACAAAGAGGTTTGACAGAAAGGACCCAAAAGCGTATTTCAAGAACTCACAAGATTCAAGCAAACAGGCACCATGGATGAATGTGTTTCAGAATTTCAAAGGCTTGCAATGATGGTATCCAATGTCTCAGATAAGAGGCTCACATTCTTCTTCATCAAAGGCTTATCAAATTCCTTTTGTGGCTTGGTAAGGACTTTGGAGCCAACAACGTTAGAGGATGCCATTCGGAAAGCTTTGAGTCTTGAAGACTCCACCAAGAAAGGAAAGACCATGATCAAGAATGGGTCAGCGGAACTGCCAAAGAAGCCACCGCACGAGATCACTTGGCAACCATCGAAACCACCACCGCAATCTCCCGAGATGTCCAAAAACGAGATTCGGAAAAGGGGATTGTGCTATTATTGTAAGGGACCTTGGGTTGATGGTCACGGGTGTAGGGGTAAGGGACAAATTCATTATATTGAGGTAGTCCCAAATGACGATACTGAAGAAGGAGAAGACAATTTTTTCTTTGATGAGGAGGTGCATGTAGAAGCACTGGGGAAGGTGCCCTCGCATCACTTTCGGGAGCACCGAAGTATCATTCTCTTCACATTAGAGGGGACCTATACAGACAAGAGGTAACAGTACTGATCGATAGCGAAGCCACCCACAATTTCATCAATGAGAAGCTAGTAGCTAAGTTAAGCTTAAGAGCAAAGGATTTTGAAGGATTTGATGTGGCAGTTGCAGACAGGTACACTATTTCGTGCAATCGTCGAATTCGACAGATGGAGCTGACCATAGGGGGCCACAGGATGCGAGATGACTTCTACATAGTCAGCATTGGTGGGACAGAGATAGTCTTGGGAGTACAATGGTTGCACTCGCTTGGAGAGTACACAACAAACTATTAGACTCTGGAGTTGAAGTTCAAAGCAGATGGAAGAGAAGTCATTCTCCAAGGATTGCCCAGGGCAGGGCCTAAGAACATTTCAGAGGAAGCGAAGGCAAAAATGAGGACACACCACGATTCAGCTCTGAAGTTGCTTGAGGGCAAGCAACACTCCAACGGGGAGGACTATAATGTCCCCGAAATAACTTGAGTTGTTTTGGAGGGAAGCTCATAGCGGTGTTTCTAAACACCAATCTGAATTTAAATAATGATAAATACTAATTAAATATTTTAATAAATTTAAATTATTAAAAATAACATTTAAATTTAAATAAATCGTGCTTCTCTTTGGCCGACTCAATTGAAGGAGGCTAAAAATAATATTTGTTTCTAGGCCGACTTCAAATCAAATAGTATTTATTGGAGATCGCCTTCTTGTTTGCACATCACGAAATTTGGACTTGTGTCTTCGCCAATTATCGGTGGCAACGTAGTTGTTCATGCGTGGCAACCAGGTGAGCACGTAGTGTCAACTTGGGAGTTTCATGTATACTTACAGACTACATTTCCATCATTTCACATCAACCGTAGGCAAGCTCATATTACAGGTTTCATTCTATATGCCAAGATCATTCAAGAGCAACGCATCACCACAGAACTCGAAGCAAACCTCTGGGATTGGCTTGAAGTAGATCGACATCATCACCCAACGATTAATACCAAGCTCCAAACACTTTGGGTCCAATTGGAAACAACACTGCAGAAATTCGGGACATATCATTACATCGAGCTACACGCATCAGTTTGAGAGTGCATTTCACATTGTCAATGGCTGCGTAACCTACGGCTCTCGCTGTCGCATTCCTCCACCATCATTCGACGCTCATCATTGTGACAAGAGCAAACAGTTATAAATCTGAAGGAAGCCTCTGTGTAATCGAACATATCCACTCTCACCGTAGCAGCAAGGAAACCCATCCTCAGAGGCTCAATAGTGTGTCCGTGAAGAGACGCGATAGAAGAATCCCATGTACATCGAGTTAGCCACACATTCAAATCTGAAGAACTCATCATACTAGTTCATTGGCAAATGTCTCTGTGAGATGAGATTATTACAATCTGAGAATTCTATGTAGGAAGTTTCAATATTCTGGGCAGTTATTTTGAATCTGTGATCGTATGTCATTAGCTCTGTGAAATCTTCTAGGAAAATACGATGCAGTTTGGAGCCTAGTCTATTTGTCAATCATTTATATTCCAATCTGGAAGTAACTGGCTGTGTGATATGTCTAGCTATATAAGAGATTAGCTTGTGCGCAGAATTGAATTTGGGTTCAGATCTGTGTTTTTCATTCAAAACTGTGCTTAGAATATTACAAACCCTCCTTGTTTAGAGAGGATGACATTGCTCATTTCAAGAGGCAAGCCATGGAGGATGTGGCTGCAGCAAAAGCAAGGGAGATTGGATTGTCATTGGATGACATTGATGTGGCAAAGGAGTCATTGCCATTTAGGTACAGGGTGGAGCCACGAGCATAGTCTTCTACACCAAATGGGGAGCCACTACCGAATGCAAGGACTAAAGCCACTACCCCACAATTTTTCACTAGAACTAGGAAGAGAAAATTATAAAAAAATGTAATTTTGAACTTGCCTAGATATGTAATTTATGATGATGATTTTCAAAGACAGACATCATAAATTCATAATAGTTATCAACTAACTATTGTATCCATCTTTGCATCATGATGCGATTTTGTATTCAATTTGAATTCAAGAATCAAATCTAATAGAAAACAATTCCCCATGGTTTTTTATAGTGATTTGACACATTTTACAACTGAATTTAACAGAAAAAAAATGTGTTTTAAAAAAAAAAAAAATTAAGTACTTTTTTAAGCTGCCGAGTTTTTGCCAAATCGCAAATTTTTGGTTCACTGAGTACTCATGAGTACTCACTGAGTCCAAGTCTGTGAACTATGGTTTAGTTAACTCAACCAAGTGGTTTCTTGTATGTTGTGTTTAAACTAGACTTGTGTTGAGAACAAGTGGTCTATGCTATCAGGTTAGCACAAGATTGCAAATACTGGTTCAGCATAGGGAAATTTCAATATATTGTGAAGTCTTTTGCTAATATATTGAGTGGTATTATGTTTCTTGCCATTTTTTTTTACAAATTGGGTTTCCCAAAATAAGCTTGTGTTATCTTTGAAACATGTCATTGTTATTATGCTGCATTGGATTCTAATAACATAGCCTTTCTCTTAAGGGTTATTCCAATTTCTTTATTTCCTTTCAGCTTTGTTGTATTACATATATTAGCTACAACTCACACTTAGGACCACACTATTGACTGCTTGACAACCTAACTACCTGTCCTTCACAGGTTCAGACTTTTCCAGAGGATAAATTGAACCACCAAACATTTCATTATGATGGGTCACAAAGTATGACCCAAAACGTCCATTCATTCATTTGTTTGTTTGCAGTTTTTAAGCAAGATCCTTTCTACAAAAGTAAATAGAATGTAAGATTGGTATTTCTTACATACTTCTAATGTTTTGCACACTTATGCTAAACTCAAAAACAGAACAAAACAACCAAGGCCCACTCACAGCAAAGTCCCATGCAGCTTCTTAGCTAAAACATTTAGCAGTGACTGCTTAAGTTTTTTAGGAGCTTTTTTTTCGGATATATGGTCCCATGATTTGTATATTTTTCTGCCTATTTGTAATTTTTTTGTTTCAATGTAAATATGTGGTAAATCTTTTTGATTTCATTTAAATGTGCAGATGTTTTTTGAAGTAAAATTTGGAGGGAAATGTTTTCACCGTTTATGGGATGGGTTGAGCTAATCCCTCTAACAACCCAAGACTCGATGTAAAGTGGCATCCGCTATATGAAGGTTGGGTCAGAGTAAATTTCAATGGGGCATCCAAGGGAAACCCAGGGCCATCAGGAGCGGGTTGTATTCTAAAAGACCAGTTAGGAACATTCTTGCAGAAGAGGCCAAGAAATTGCCAGAGGGAACAAACAATGAAGACCAGATGCAAGCAGCTTGGCTAGGAATAAACCTAAGCAGATGGATGGGTTTCAAAAACTTCACTTGGAAGGGGAGTCAATGATCGCAATTAACGCCATTCATTAATAGGAAACTCCCAATTGGAAGATCGGGAAATTCATCCCACAAATTTTGGAAAGCCTTGCCCACTTCGAAGACTTTAAAGTAACACACATTTACCATTAAGGAAATGTGGAGGCAGATAAATTGTCTAAAATTACCATTGATATGATAACAAACTAAGGTGAGATGACTTGGGAGATTCAATTTTAATCACATGAGCAGAGGATGGATGATGGGACTTGAGAGGATGAGGAGCATTTAAGCCTCTGACAAACGAGATTTAATGAAGGGGCAAGGTTGGCAGTGGAATGACTTTAATACCCGAGGCACAAAAATAAATTGGCAAAGCAAGCAATGGAGTCTACCATAAGCCTCAAAGCCAAAGAAAGGCAAATGGCTTTCAAGGGGGTAATTACAAACCACCAGCTCAGGAAAATTTTCAATACTTTGGAGATGGAGACACTCGAGGCCATCAAGGCGATTCTAGGTACCAAATATTGATATCGCGTCAATAGTAATATTGCATCCATTTTCATGGCCTGGTTACTCTAGGCGGGGGAGGACAAAGCGATGGTGAAATGGTTGATGCGCCGACTAGTGAAATCACGCTGGCGAGAGGAGATGGACAAGTATCTGGACATGGCAGATATGGGTTGGGGGCTCATGCCAACTGGAGGGGTGTGGCCTCAGCTCACCTTATAGTATAATAGGGCATGTGTGACCTTTTTGATTTGGAGCATGGGGGAGGACATTGAGTGACAAACACTGGAGGTGACAGGAAATATCGCATTGCTAAAGGAGATTATGGGAGCATTCAGATTGTTGGAAATGTCGGTGGTGCTTACCCTTCTTGCGGTGCAAGGACTGCAAGTAGAGTTGCAGGAGTTGGGTGAAGCAGACGCTGATGCATAGTGATCATTCACGAGGACTGCCATGAGGCAAAGAATGAAATTTTTGTAATTTTGGATCATGTTTTTAACAACTATTGATGTATTTTGGGGTTGGCCCCCTTAGTGCCAAAATAATATATCAAAAAAAATGGAGGGAAATGTTAAAACAATGTGCAGCCATGTGGCACATTTTTTATTCAGCAATGGCTGCATACTTCCAGTCCCTTTTTTCACACACACATAAAATTCTAATTCCTAAATTGTAATTGCTCCACCACTTTAGAAAATATTATATATTATACAATATAATAAAAAAAAGATGGAGGGAAATGTTAAAAGTTACTTAAAACAATGTCCGCCAGTGGCACTGTTGAGGAATGATAGCTTAGGTCAGATATAAATGATGATTGCTATAAGCATCATCTTCATTTATATAAGATCAGATTACTCTTCATATTTATATTTCTGGAAATAAGTAAAATCGAATTTATAATGCATGTATAAAATTCAAATTAATAAATGATGTTGAAAATCTGCATTTTAAATAAATCGGAATACATCCAAATTTATATTGAAGGTTAAGTGTTGGTTAAGACTAACCGAATGTTAGTCGGTTCTCTTGAACCCGCACGCTCAAAGGGACACGTCCTATCATGAGACGCGTCTCTTAGAGGTAGGTCTCCAACATATAAATAGTAGATCCTTAATTGATATGCAAACATCGAAATCAATAAATGTTCTGCAATCAGCACATTCAGCATAAGTAATTTAATCTGGAAATTTAAATCTGACTTAGAATTTTGAGTACAATTCTTACACTTAGAATTTTATAAAAAAACCTTTAGGCTCCCAATTTGATTGAAGATTTGATTACATTTACATGGTATCAGAGCCAAGTTGTGTGAATCCAAATCAAATCTACATATCAGATTGCTCTAGAAAATTCGTATTTTCTAAAATCGAATTTACATCACATTCTTCATAATGTCAAGTGTGATCAGATTTGAAGATCGTCTTGCAGGAGCAGACAACTTCACATCATGGAAATTTAGAATCATGATGTTCCTTAAAGAGAATAAAGTAGACTCACTTATGAGAGAAAATAAAAAGGAACCAGAGGATGATCCTGAGAAAACTCAATGGATTGAAAACAATGAAAAAGCCATGAAAATCCTAGTAGATGCAATTAGGGATCATATAGTGCCCATCCTAGCAAAACATGAAACTACATACCATATGTTCAAATCTCTTGAGAGTACCTATGAGATCAACAACACCAATAGGACTCTTGCATTAAAGAGGCAAATCAACAATGCTCAAATAATCAAAGGAGAGTCCATTAATGCATACTTCATGAGGATTATTGAACTAAGAGATAAATTATCCACAATTGGATATCAGATTGATAGCAGAGAGTTAACTCTAATTGCACTAGGAGGCCTACCAAACTCGTGGGAGTCATTTGTTCAAGCAATAAGTGCGAGATCTAAACTCCCTAAGTTTGATAGGCTAAGAACTGACTGCCTTCAAGAAGAAACAAGACTCTCCACAAAAGAAAATAAACAGAAGAACATAGATGAAGACATTCATGTACTCAACTCAATGTCTAATAAAAGGAATAAGAAAAACTCCTACAAGAGAGGATTTTTTAAAAGAAAGAGAAATTCCAATGGAAAGGGATCCTTTAAGAAGAAAGACATCTCTCAAGTGCAATGCTTTAGATGTGATCAATATGGTCACTATGCGATGAAGTGCCCTGACAGATCAAAGCAACAAGCATCTTTTGCCAAAGTAGGAAAGACAAATTCAAATCATGAATCTGAGAACTTTGTTTTCTATACAGCCTTATCTAGTCAAGTATCTAACAACACCCACAACTGGGTAATTGATCGTGGTTTCTCTAGATGTATCACAGGATTCAGAGAACACCTAGACACTATGACTGAAAAATCTGATGAAGAAGTAACCATTGGGGATGATTCTGCACACCTTGTAAAAGGGGTTGGAACTTGCTCCATCAAACTGAAATCTGGTCTTTCTCTTCAACTCACTGGAGTCTTATTTGTACCTGGAATTAAGAGGAATCTAATATCCATCTCTGCCCTCGAAGATAATGGATATAGAGTTACCTTTATGGATGGGAAAGTTCTAGCATGGCCTAAGAACTCAACTATCAAGAAAGCCCAAACCATAGGTGTAAGACAAGGGTACCTTTACAAACTATGCACTGAAGTTAAACAAGCCCTTACCCTTGACATCTTTGATTCAAATGAGATTTGGCATAGAAGATTAGGACACCTTCATTTTCGTGCCCTACCTTCTGTGCAAAAACTTGTAACAGGCTTACCTAAGTTAAAACCATCTCATGAAGGAACTTGTAAAGGTTCTGCCTTAGGAAAGAATACAAAGGGATCCTTTCCCAATAGTTTGAGCAAAACGCTAAATGTGTTAGAACTGGTTCACTCAGACTTATGTGGACCCATGTTTGTACCCTCTAAAGCAGGATTTCTATACTATGTCATATTTGTAGATGACTTCTCTAGGAAAACCTGGATCTATTTCCTTAAGTGTAAAGAATCAATACAAATCCTCAAAAGGTTCAAAGAGTTCAAAGCCCTTAATGAAAACTTCTCCGAAAAGAAAATAAAAACCTTAAAGACAGACAATGGGAAAGAATACACCTCTAAAATTTTTAAGGAATTCTGCATGAGTGCTAGAATTAAGAGGGAGTTCACAATTGCCTACAACCCTCAACAAAATGGGGTTGCTAAAAGAAAAAATAGAACCATTGTAGAAGCTGCTAAGGCAATGTTGCTTGACCAAAACATTGAAACTTCTTTATGGGCAGAAGCCTCTAGGACTACTGTCTATATCCAAAATAGATGTCCTCATTCTCATCTTGATAACAGAACTCCTGAAGAAGCCTTTACCGGCATAAAACCTGACCTTAGTCATTTTAGGATTTTTGGTTGTCCTGTCTATATTCATGTGCCCAAAGAGAAGAGATTCAAACTAGAACCTTCTGGAAAGAAGGGTGTATTTGTGGGTTATAGTGAAACCTCCAAATCCTACAGGATATTCATACCCGAGCAGAAACAAATTGAATTGAGCAGAGATGTCATCTTTGAGGAAGACCTTACATTCAAGAAGGCAAGAAGTTCTAGTGAGATAGAAATCTATTCCCCTAGAGTACCTAAAATGGAACCTGCTCCTAAAATTCAGAGGGAGCATCCTGAGGAAGTGCCACATGAACTTCCTTCTACTTCAGATGAGAATACAAATGACAACGGCAAAAAGAGACCACTTTGGGCAAGAAAGATGATCAAAGAAGCCGAGGATCATGCAGCACCCAAAGGAACGTTCAGGGAGAGTAAAAGACCCAAACGGTTCTCTAGCTATGTTGCTCTAATGAACAACATCATAAACTCAGAACCTGCCAGTGTTACAGAAGCTTTCCAACATCAAGCATGGAAGGATACAATGACGGAAGAATATCAGTCCATTCTAAAGAATGATGTATGGGATATAGTGTCTAGACCGAAAGAGAAACCTGTTGTCTCTTCCAAATGGCTCTTCAAAATCAAGCATGCTGTTGATGGCAGTATAGAAAAACATAAAGCACGTTTTGTGGCAAGAGGTTTTTCTCAAAAGGAAGGCATTGATTATGAAAAAACATTTGCACCTGTTGCCCGCTACACATCGGTAAGAGCAATACTAGCCATTTCTACAGCTAAAGGCTGGAAGATCCATCAAATGGATGTGAAAATTGCCTTCCTGAATGGAACCATTGAAGAGGAAGTCTATCTGGAACAGCCTGAAGGTTTTGTGATACATAAACCTGACTCACATGTGTGCAGATAGAAGAAAGCGCTCTATGGACTTAAACAGGCTCTCAAGGTCTGGTATGAAAGAATTGACAGCTACCTCTTGGGACTGGGATTCTCCAAAAATGATGCTAACTCTAATCTCTACTATAAGGTAATCAAAGGTGATATGCTGATAATTATTTTATATGTTGATGACCTGCTGATAACAGGAGAAGATCACCTCATTGCCCAAGGAAAGAAGGATCTAACTTCTGAATTTGATATGAAAGACTTGGGCATTCTACAATTCTTCCTAAGTTTGGAAGTATGGCAAAAATCAGAAGGCATTATACTAAACCAAGGAAAATATACGATTGATATTCTGAAGAGATTTGGAATGTTGGACTGTAGACCCATGTCTACTCCTATGGAAACCAACCTTCACAAACTGAAAGAAACAGCAGTAGAATCCAAGTGTGCAGATCCAACACTTTATAGATAAATGATTGGATCCTTGATGTATCTGGTTAATACTAGACCTGATATTTAGTATGCAGTGAATGCTCTCAGCCAGTTCATGTGTGAACCAAAGGAAATTCATCTAATGGTTGTAAAACATATTTTGAGATATCTTCAAGGCACTATTGGATATGGTCTTCTTTACAAGAATGATCAACTAGATCTACATGGGTACTCTGATTCAGATTGGGCTGGAAGTGTGACCGATCGAAAAAGCACATCAAGATGTTGCTTCAGTTTAGGATCGGCTATGATCTCTTAGATTTGCAGAAAACAGTCTTCACTTGCACAAAGCTCAACAGAAGCTGAATACATTGCAGCCTCTATGGGGGCAAGAGAAGCAGTTTGGCTTCGTAAATTGATTGTGGGACTCTTTGATGAGCCCTTGAATCCTACAATCATTCATTGTCATAATCAGAGTTGCATCAAACTCTGTGAATCATGTCTTCCATGATAGATCTAAGCACATTGAGATCCCCTATCATTATGTAAGAGACATGGTGGAAAGGAAAGTGATCCAGTTGGAGTATGTTAGTACAAATGATCAAACAGCAGACATTCTCACCAAACCTCTCTCCCACATCAAGGTAGAGCACTTCAGGAAGAAACTTGGTATGGTTGAAATGTAATTTGATTTATGTTGAAATTCAAATTGCTTATATAAGTTGTACTGATACATAAAGATGTTTAATGTGTAAACTCTTTTGTCATGTGTGTGACTCCATGACCTTATGGGCCTACTCCCCCTGTGTACATTATTGAAAGGTGACGATCTTTCTAATAATGAACACTTGTACGTGACATTGTAAAGTGACGACTCTACAATGATGAGTTAAACTATCATGATAGATATCATGTGACTTGATATCTATGGACATGTCATGATAGTGTCTCTTGGATACTTTGATGGATATCATGAGACTTGATATCATTTGGAGATCATTGTGATCTTTAAGAGATAAATCATGGTGGATATTTATATCCGTGAACATGCCATGAATTATTATGGTAGACATCATGTGACTTGATGTCAGTGCACATACCATAATGAAGATGTGTTATGAAGAATGTCATGTGACTTGACAAAATTGAGAAATCAAACCATATCTTAGATATCACGTGTGAAGGTGATATCTCTACTTATTTGATTTGAAATATCTTCCCTAGCTAAGAGGGAGTGTTGATGAATGATAGCTTAGGTCAGATATAAATGATGATTGCTATAAGCATCATCTTCATTTATATAAGATCAGATTACTCTTCATATTTATATTTCTGGAAATAAGTAAAATCGAATTTATAATGCATGTATAAAATTCGAATTAATAAATGATGTTTAAAATCTGCATTTTAAATAAATCAGAATACATCCAAATTTATATTGAAGGTTAAGTGTTGGTTAAGACTAACCGAATGTTAGTCGGTTCTCTTGAACCCGCGCGCTCAAAGGGACATGTCCTCTCATGAGACGCGTCTCTTAGAGGCGGGTCTCCAACATATAAATAGCAGATCCTTAATTGATATGCAAACATCGAAATCAATAAATGTTCTGCAATCAGCTCATTCAGCATAAGTAATTTAATCTGGAAATTTAAATCTGACTTAGAATTTTGAATAGAATTCTTACACTTAGAATTTTATAAAAAACTTTTAGGCTCCCAATTTGATTGAAGATTTGATTACATTTACAGGCACATTTTTTATTCAGCAATGGCTGCATACTTCCAGGCCCTTTTTTCACACACAGCTAAAATTCTAAATTCCGAAATTGTAATTGCTCCAACACTTTAGAAAAATATTATATATTATACAGTATAATTAAAAAAAATCATGAAACAACTTATTTCCCTAAAAACAAGCAGCATGCAGCTGCATGGGACCATGTTAGTATTTGGAATCACCCAAATTCAAGTGTGGGATTGGAATAACTTGTCCACACTCTCCAAAACGCTTATGTGGTCTTCAAGTATTTTGATTGTTTAATCTTAGTAGCTTAGAAAATGAAATTTATGTCTTATGGCTATTTAAATGAATAAAGAATAATAGATTTAGATTATGAAAAAAATGGAAAATTGTGTCAAATATTTTAACTACATCACTGGTTGCAACAGTTCATATACATTTTTGTTGCAATGGTTCATATTGAAAATGAACTACAATATATAACCAGTACACCCTCCTTGTACATGTAAATTTTAGGATCAGAAATGAAAGCAATCAGAAAATGCAACTTATGAGACAATTAACACAGCAAGATACCCTGGGAAAACCCTCCAACTTGAGGGAGAAAAACCCAGGCAATATATCTCTTATATATTGATGAATTCAAGAGCAGCAATCTGCTTACAACTCAGGCTAACACAATGCCAAATTTAATACAATGAGTGATTCGCACATCTCCTAGATGCAGAGACAAATACAATATAAAATGATGATCTGCTGATCAGATCAATCTCCTTTACTCAACTGCGAACTTCTCGAGATTCGATCTGCTCTTCAGAACTTGATTGACTTGATTATCAAATCGAATGAGGGGAAACACACATATATATGAATTCCAATAGGATCACACCTCTTCACAAGAGAGAGGTTGGCTACTTGAGGATACACGACCCTTGGTATGGAGGCGCGAATTTCAAGAAGAGTCGGCCACAATAATAAAATATTCTGTATGCCTTTATTAATTAATCATTCATCTTTTAAATAAGGCATCTCTTTATTTAGCAATTAACATATAAATTTAGATAGCAGAATGCTATATCTAAATTTTATCTCAAGAATTGAGCCTGAAGGTATTCGACCTGAAGCTGCAATCTTCAACACTCCCTCTCAGCCAGGGAGAAGTACTTCCACTGTACAAGAATGTATCACCTCATAGTGATATTAATTAATAAATTCATGAAAGGAGCTTATCACCTCATCGTGAAGGCTACCACAATGGCTACACCCATATGTGGAAAGGAAGGATATCACCTCATCGTGATATCAGATATCACATCAACATGATATCAACCATAATGGTTACAACCATGTATGGTATGTACAAGTGTTCATCACTTGCCTGATGTTGTCACCTCAACATGACTTTCACCATGCCTCTCCCAGAGGGTGAAAACACAAGTACAAGAAATCATCACGGATTCTCTCACGTGAAGTTGTCATGGAATCACACACATGACATCCACCATGACTCTCTCAAAGGGTGGAAACAAGGGCTTTCACCTCAAATCTCAAAGAGAAATGCATTAACAAGGGATTTCACCTCGAACTTCTTCATAGAGAAGAACTCATTAAACAGGCTCACTGATGCTGAGACTCTTTCTCAGTTAAGGCTGGATTCTCCACCATACCAAGCTTATCTCGAAAGTACACAAACTTGATTCTAGAGAGAGGCTTGGTGAGAATATTTGTCGTCTGCTCATCAGTGCTGATATACCTTAGCTGTATAGCCTTCCGCAGTACCATATCTCTAATATAATGATACTTGATCTCAACATACTTGGTTTTGTCATGAAACACAGGATTGACAGAAAGCTTCACGCAACTCTGGTTATCACAATGAATGATAGTAGGCTCCATTGATTGTCCAAACAATCCTGCAAGGAGCTTACGAAGCCATACTTCTTCCCGAGCTGCCATACAAGTTGCAATGTATCGTGCCTCTACTGTACTCAATGCTACAGATGACTGCTTCCTACTGCACTAGGATATCATAGCAGAACCCAAACTGAAGCAACAACCAGAGGTACTTTTTTGATCTATGACACACCATGCCCAATCAGAATCAATAAAGCCATGCAGCTCCAAATCCACACCTGAAGAATATTTCAATCCATATCCAACTGTGCCACACAAGTATCTTAGGATATGTTTAGCTGCAACAAGATGTATATGTCTCGGTTCACACATGAACTGACTAAGTGCACTCACGGCATAACAGATATCTGGTCTAGTGTTAACTAGATACATCAAGGACCCAATCAATTGTCTGTACATAGTAGGATCCACCAAGTATGAACTGGCTACAGCCTCTTTCAACTTATAAAAATTTGTCTCCATAGGTGTAGACATAGGTTTGCAATCAATCATACCAAACCTTTTCAAAATATCAATTGTATACTTGCCTTGACTTAGAATCATTTCATCTGGTTTTTGCCAAACTTCTAAGCCTAGAAAGTAATGCATGAGGCCAAGATTCTTCATCTCAAATTCTGAAGCTAACTCCTTACATTTTAGAATCAGGTGTTCTTCTCCAGTGATAATCAAATCATCAACATACAAAACAAAATCAAGGCTTCACCATTTATTACCTTAAAGTACAAATTAGAGTCAGCGTCGTTCTTCAAGAAGCCTAAACTCAACAAGTAGCGATCAATCCTTTCTTACCATGCACAGGGAGCCTACTTAAGACCATATAGGGCCTTCTTTAGCTTGCAAACATGAGACTCCTTTCCATGAACCTCAAATCCATCAGGTTGCTCGATATAAACTTCTTCCTCAATCACACCATTCAGAAATGATGTCTTCACATCCATCTGGTGAATCTTCCATCCTCCAGATGCAGCAATAGCAATGATGGTTCTAACAGAAGTATAGCAAGCAACAGGAGCAAATGTTTCTTCGTAATCAACTCCCTCTTTCTGTGAAAAACCACGGGCCACGAATCTTGCCTTGTACTTCTCAATGCTCCCATCTGCAGCATGCTTAATTTTTGAAGAGCCATTTTGAAGATACCACAGAGTTACCCTCGAGTCTAGGAACAATGTCCCAAACATCATTTTTGAGAATTGATTGGTACTCCTCGGACATAGCATCTCTCCAAACCTGATGATTGGAGGCTTCCTCCACACTAGAAGGCTCAGACTCAATAATTTGACTCATCAAGGCAACATAATTGGAGAACTTATGTGGCCTTTTACTTTCTCTGAATGTACCTCTAGGGGCTACAAACCTTTCAGCCTCTTGCATAGTACGCCTGGCCCATAGAGGTCTTTTTCTCCCAATTACAATGTCAGTAGGCCCATCTATAGGTTCTAAGGGTTCAATACGATCATCATCTTCTTTTGCTTCAGAAGTCTCCCTCTGAATCTTAGGAGTATGATCAATTTCCATATCCTGAGGAGACTCTTCATTATCGATCTCCATATGAGTGCCCTTGGATCTCCTGAATGCTACATCTTCCTCGAATGTAACATCCCTACTAATCTCAATCAATTTTTGTCCTGGAATGTATATCCTGTAGGCTTTTGATGTCTCGTTGTAGCCCACAAAAATTCCCTTCTTACCAGAAGGTTCCAACTTAGTTCTCTTTTGTTTTGGAACATGAATATAAACAGGACATCCAAAGATCCTTAAATGACTAACTTCAGGTTTCTTTCCTGTAAAGGCTTCTTCTAGAGTCATATTCTCTAAGATCTTGTGAGGGCTTCTATTTTGCACATATACTGCAGTCCTAGAAGCTTTTGCCCATAAGAAAGTTTGTAGATCATGGTCATGGATCATGGCTCTTGCAGCTTCCACAATCGTTATGTTCTTTCTTTCTGCAACACCATTTTGTTGAGGATTATAGGGAACACATAGCTCCCTCTTAATCCCTGCATCAACACAAAAATTCTGAAAGTTGCCAGAGGTGTGTTCTCCACCATTATTAGATCTGAGGACCTTGATTCTTTTACCAGAAAGATTCTCTACTAAGGCTTTGAACTCCTTAAACCTTCCTAACACTTCCTTAGACTCTTTAGTTTTCAAAAAAAAAATTCAAGTCTTTCTAGAGTGGTCATCATAATACAAGAATCCAATCGAAGATGGAACAAACATAGGTCCACATAAATTTGAATGAATAAGGTCTAAAATACAATCAGATCTATTTTCTCTACTATGGAAAGGGGCTTTTGTATTCTTACCCAATGCACAACCTTTGCAAGTTCCTTCATGCTCCTAGTTGAACTTCGGAAGACCCGTGACCATCTTCTCCATGATAGGTAAGGCTCGGAAGTGTAGGTGAGCCAATCTTCGATGCCACAGATCACATAAGCTTGAAGAATCATGAACTAATGCCTGCATTGGACGCGTACAAAGCCTGTATAGACTTTCATGCCTAACCCCAATTACTTGAGCATCCTTGAAGCTGGAATTCTCCATCCACACAAGTACTTTGCCTTTGGAGAAGGCAACTTGATATCCTTTATCTTCTAGGGCTGAAATTGAAATGAGATTGCGCTTCATTCCTGGAACATAAAGAACATTGCTCAACTGAAGTGTGAAGCCGGAATCCAAATGAAGAGTAGAGGTTTCAATCCCTTTCACGGAGTAGCTTGCATCATCTTCGATAATGACTTGTTCGGAAGACACTTTCTCCACCAAGCTTGATAAGTGCTCCTTAAAACCTGTGATGTGTCGAGAAGCACCATTGTCGATTAGCCAGGTGTTGGTGTTCGTAGATACATTGCTTGACAATGCCGAGTAGAACAAATATTCACATGAATCCTTCTACGGAGAAGCATCATCAACATCTACAACGGTGGCTTGTTGCTTAGGTCTAGTAGGACAATGCTTAGCAAAGTGGCCAAACTTATCACACCTAAAGCATTGAATCTTGGACATATCTCTCTTCTTCTTGAAGGCGGGTGAATCATCATTTCCCTTATCTCGATTCCTCTTGAAGAACCTTTTCTTCCCATCTTTTCCTTTCTTCTTCGAAGCATGGGAGGCAAGAACATAAATATCTTCATTCTTTGAACTTTGACCAACGCCTCTAGCCACCAACCTTGACTCTTATTGAATAAAATCGGCCCTTAAGCGATCAAACTTAGGAAGTTTGGACCTTGCACTAATTCCTTGAATGTAGGACTCCCATGATAATGGAAGACCATTGAGAGCAAGCATCGTCAAATCTTTATCATCAATCACATGACCAATTGTAGAGAGCTGATCTTTCAATTCTGAAATCCTCATGAAATAAGCAATCACTGTTTCTCCTTTCAACATCTTCACATGATGTAATTGTTGCTTTAGTGCAAGTGCCTGGCTCGTGTTGTTGATTTCGTACATCTGTTCTAATGTTTTGAACATATCCCTTGCCGTCTTCAACTTGGAGACTATCGGAACAATATGGTCTTTGACGGAATCAACAAGCAACTTCTTCGCTTTAATGTCTTTCTTCCTCCATTGCAACTTCTCTTCATCCTCTTCTGGTTCGGGGACTTTGGTCTCCACAAACTCAGCCAAATCATTCTCTTCCAAAGTGAGCATGATTCTAAACCTCCATGAGGTATAGTTGGATGCTGCTTCGAGTCTATCCTCAATCTTCAAACCATTCACCATTTTGACTAGGGTAGAAATAGACAACTAAATCTCAAGAAGAGAGTAGAGAATCGCTGTAAGTACAAGTCTGATTACAATTTCCTAAAACTTGGCTCTGATACCATGTAAATTTTAGGATCAGAAATGAAAGCAATCAAAAAATGCAACTCATAAGACAATTAACACAGCAAGATACCCTGGGAAAACACTCCAACTTGAGGGAGAAAAACCCAGCCAATATATCTCTTATATATTGATGAATTCAAGAGCAGCAATCTGCTTACAACTCAGGCTAACACAATGCCAAATTTAATACAATGAGTGATTCACACCTCTCCTAGATGGAGAGACAAATACAATATAAAATGATGATCTGCTGATCAGATAAATCTCCTTTACTCAACTGCGAACTTCTCCAGATCGATCTGCTCTTAAGAACTTGATTGACTTGATTATCAAATCGAATGAGGGGAAACACATATATATATGCATTCCAATAGGATCGCACCTCTTCACAAGAGAGAGGTCGGCTACTTGAGGAAACATGACCCTTGGTATGGAGCGAATTTCAAGAAGAGTCGGCCACAATAATAAAATATTCTTTATGCCTTTATTAATTAATCATTCATCTTTTAAATAAGGCGTCTCTTTATGTAGCAATTAACATATAAATTTAGATAGCAAAATGCTATATCTAAATTTTATCTCAAGAATCGAGCCTGAAAGTATTCGACCTGAAGCTGCAATCTTCAACAATACAATCATTCCAAACTTTAATAGATAACACATTCAATTGAGAAGCGATGAGATTTTACTAGAAACTTCAAAGAATTTGTAACCCAACACAATCATTGTGTCCTATCACCTTCAAATAGCATGATGCTCTATAATATCTCTCCCAACCAAAAAGCAACGGCATTATGATGTCAGCTGAACTAGAAAAGGGAGGAAGATAAGATTGTGGGCATCTTGACCTCAAAATAAACATGTACAATTCGACCAACCCTCAATTTTATTTCTTCTCTTTGTCACTATTCATATACCACCCATCCAAGCCAAATTTTGAATATATAATGCTCTTCAATGTGAAAAGCAACAAATTCATGTTGTTCTTGTCTTATCTAGGTGGCAATTACTATATTTGTGTCTATCAAATTTCAATATTTATGCATGATTATATCCCTCAAACAATCTTTCTCCAAGATTATCAATTATATAATATACTTCCTTTGCCACCAAATGACTCCTAAATATCTCAAAACTAAAAGATACATCATCATTCTAGTCCATGACAGTTGTCAACTCATCCTAATAAATTGTCCAGGGAGCAAAACTTAGAAATGATAGCTCACTTATTACTATATGTTAAGTCCACTGTTTTTTTCCTCCTTGAATAACATAGAATTTATAACTACATTTGATTATGCAAATCTCATGCCTTCATGATTTCCATGGTAAAGATCAACAAATTATCATTATTTTTTAGTATTGTCATATCATCATAGCTCCATTGTAATAGCAATATTCTACAATTAATTACAAATATCTCAAAACAAAATGTGTACTTAAGAAATGATCAACTAAATGTTATACCTATTAAGGTTGACATGTAATCATACCATAAGTCTGTCATATAAAAGAACAAACTTGCCTTGTAATAAAATAAGTTTGATTGACCTTACCATATTTAAACTAAATATTACATATACAATAGGTAATGCATCTACTGATTACTAGATAATCATTGAAAAATGATAAATACACATTAAAAGTATATAAAAGATTAATCAATAAGGGTCCTTTTATTATTTCTATGCCAAGAATAAAACCTATTTCATTATTGTGTTATTGACTTTATCGATGATCTTATTTATAGGAAGTCCACCTCAAACTATAACTTCAAAATAAAATGGTGCAAGTGTTGTCCCATGGATGGGGTGATACTTATGCAAACTACCTTCTATGACTCTTTAATTAAAAGGCTAAATACAAAAGTAGATCCACAAAAATCAATGTGGCTTTGAAGATCAAAGAAAGAATGTCATCCAGGTATTGGGAAAAGTACCAGTTTATTATATGATAACTATAGCGATGTAAATTGTCACCCTGGACAATTTCACACTATGCTTTGCTTCCCCCTAAGTAATGGGACCTAATTGAACATTTAATTTCCTAAATCATGCATTTGTGGCCCATTTTATCGTTTTCCGACAAATTGCAAGCACAAAACAAATGCATTCATTTAATACTTTGCCCTCGACTCCTTACTTCCCGGAAAATAGATCTTGGATAGTGGCGCCCTAGGCGCCTATGTCCCCCTAGTTTGGCTCCAAATCTGAATGTCGGGGGCAGCATTTTATTATTTCAATTTCAAATATCCAAAATCAGCTATCAAGATTTAATTTTCGAGAAATTAGAATAATTGCATATAAATACCTAATTATTGCATCATTTGAAATCATCTAGAAAATTATTGGAAAAATTATTGGAGAAATTCTTGTCAAGAGCATTATCAAGCAAGTCAAGAGTAGATTTTCACAAATTTATTGCAACAATTCAAGATTCAAGCATTATGTCAAAACATGTGTGAGTTTATACATGTTTATGTTTTCATATTGTTTGCAAGATTAACCCTTGTAGGTCTTCAAGCAATTCAAGCAAGCAAGATCCAAGTATTGAGAGATGTGAATGACTTTAGTCCTTCAAGGAAACCATTGAAGGGTGGTGAGTTGCAGTACATTGTTGTTTCATCATTCTTTTTATCATTTAGCCCTATCCCTCAAAAGGATAGGCTCTCTATTATTGGCATTGCCATTGTGGAAGTGGAAACACTAACATAGGGTTTGACTGACGCAAGCCCCTAAATGGCACAACCCTTCCTCTCTCTTTGAATGTGCAAGTTTTAGGTCTGAAGAAAATTGGGAGAGATTTGAAGGCCAATTATTCATTGTTGCATTCAAACCCTACACCTTCACAACAAAAAGAAACTCAATTATAGAATGATTCGACAATGATCCAACAGTGTGACAAGCGGAGAACAAAAGCTCTGATCTAGCACCAAAGGACTGCAAAAACAGATCTGAAATTGGTCAACAAGGACAATGGCACCCCGGAGAAAACGTCCTCTAAAATCAGGCTCAAATTTATACCACAAGTGCACAAAATTCTACCTTTCTCAGATCTAACGTTGGAAATTTCTATTATAGTTTCTTTGTTGTTGAAATCTTGCATTTTCAGATTAGGGCATATAGTGTAATTAAGTTGATTAAAGCAATTCAATTCCAATCAATTTCCAAGGCTCAAAAGGATCAAATCCAAGTCTGATCGACTCACCTTCATGGTTGAAAGTCAATCTAATCACCTTGTTGATTTGCATCCTAATGTTCTCTTGAAAAAGGATTGATGTTAGTGTTCTATGCATTAGGCCTAGGATCCCTTTTTTCATCAAAAAAATAAACAAAGCCATTCTACTCTTACCAAAAACATTTTTCTAACAAAAAAGAAAAGCACATTGAAGATCATGGGCACTTCATTCAAGGGAAAGTTTTCCATTATAAAAATTCTCTCATGTTTTAGTCATTTGATTATCAAGTGGAAGATCTAATATTATCAAGCAAAACCAAGTTGGAATCTCAACAGTCACCTATCAAATCTTTGTGCAACACCAAATTCTCCAAATCCACATCAATGTTTGACCTTAAGGTGATGCCAGTGAGGGAGAGTGTGCATGTCAATGAAACCTCCTAGCAGTTAAATCCTAAATATAAGAGCTAACAGGTATAGCATAAGACCTTTAAGCATTATATTTATAAGACAAGGGAATATTGTAAATTCTTCTCTCTATAAATCTCCACTTGTAAAAGTATTATATTATATAAGACTTATAGACACTATCTAATGAACCTAAGGGAGGCTAGTTTAAAGAGTTTTGAACTCCAATAAAAAATTTATAGAACCTCATGTAAAGCATTATTTTTTATAACACTGGGATTAAAATTATGACGATAAAAATTATTCCACTCAGGTGAATGAGCTATGCTAGGGTTTCTTGTGTCTAAGATCATCCTTGGCCCTTCTTGCGTCATACCACGCCTTAGGCACAGGATTCTCCCATTAACTATGTGTACGTCCACATTTACTGCAAACTTGTTGGTTTTATTATGCCCTCAATCGGTTCTAACCCAGCAATTCTTGCTAATGTTGGCGGTTTGACGGCTCTGCTCAATGGCTCCCCCTTCGAACAAGCGACCATGGAAATTTGTTTTGAAAGTGTTTCACGAAGTAAGTTTTTTGACTCCCCAGCTGATGTGGTTTTACCATTGCCAGATTTTGTTTCTACATGTCAATGGCTTGAGCAGCATACTCTTGTTGGCTATTTTGTTGGGAGGACTCCCCCTGAAAGTGTGCTTAAAAAATGGGTCCACAAGGCCTGGGTCCCTCATGGGGTCCGCCTTGATATGGTCCAAAATTTAACCAAGGGTTTCTTTCTTTTCTATTTTGCGGAGGTTAGTCATGTTCAAGCAATCTTGAATCATGGTCCCTGGTATGTCCGATCATCTTTGTTGGTTTTTCAATCGTGGACTCAGGACTTTGCTATCTCGAATGACACTAAGTTGCGAGTCCCAATCTAGACTGAGTTTTCAGGTTTGCCTTTGCCTTGTGTGCCCTTTTTGAACAATATTGCGTCCTATCTGGGGAAGGTCACTTGTATTGAACCAAATAGGTTCTTAGGCTCAACCCCAGAAATGGGTCTGTGTCGAAGTGGACCTTTCACAGGATTTGAAGGAGTCCATTGATATTCAAATTGGAGCTCTTTGGCATACCCAAAAAGTCACTTATTTCAATTTGCCAAACACGTGTTATAGGTGTCAGTCCGCAAACAACAAGATTAAGGACTGCCCTTTGGCAATTCCTTGTACTCCTTTGCCACCACAAGATTCTAAAAAGCCCCATCAAGCGGATGCTTCTGCTGCTAAATCAAAGAGGAGAAATGGACAACGGTTACAAACCGTAAAAATAAATCCAATGGCTCTGGGACGGTTTCCAAAGTCCCTAAGCCAGCTAAAGAAGTTTCAAAACCTTCGGTGAAGGGGAAAGAGGCCCAGATTGGGTATGTCAATACTTCGGCACAGCCAAGGCCTAAGGCTACACCTCGGCATGTTGTCTTCATGATATCACAGCCGATTGAATCTCCTCCCGTGTCGAGAGCTCAAAGGCGGTCTTGCAGCCCTTCTCCGCCTCTAGGAGAAGGAGAATATGTGCAAGAGAAATGGAGATTTTCTTCTCCAAAAATTCAAATTGGTTCAATTCCACCAAATTTTTTGTAGAATCACTTCTCTACTTTGGTTGAGGAGTCGAACTCCGACGACATGGAGTTTCACTCATGAATTTCCTCTCATGGAATGTTTGAGGTCTGACAGACCTCTCTAGGAAGTATTTCGTTAGGGATACTCTGCAGAAGTATACTAGTATTGAAGTGCTTTGTCTCCAAGAAATAAAAATTATTGGTTTTTTGCTCACGTCGGCTTGCCAGTCTATTTGGCCAGCCAATAAAATGTTTTGTACGAATCATGAGGCTAGACGTGGCGGAGCAATCACCCTTTTGTCCCCACAATGGCATGCTTATGTGGTTGACCATGGGTCTGATCCCACACATCGGCTCGCCTGGGTTTTTCTCAACATTGATAATCACTCTTTTGGGATTATTAATGTCTATGCCTCGAATGATGCTGTTGAAGGTCTCTGCTTTGGCGTTGGATTGCTAATTCACTGCCAGTTGTTACCTGGCTCTTGTGTGGGGATTTCAATATTGTTGAGATGGCATACAACAAAGATGGTACTTTGCCATTCAAATGGGCAGCTAGCAAACGAGAGGTGTGGTTTAACATGCGCAATAAATTGGGGCTTTTTGATCCCAATATTGGCCGCCACCATTCTCATTCTTTCTGGCACACCTGGTGCAATTACTGAGCTAGTTCTGACAAGATATTTAAGCGCCTCAATCGTGCCACTATCTTCGCTCAATATTTTTTCTCTTTTGATAGCTCTTCACTTCTAGTTAAGCCGTTAGTGGATCTGACGTTGTCTGATCATCTCCCCATCTCTATTCGCATTGAATGGGAGTTAAGCCAACCTCGTGCCTACAAGACCCAATTCTTCCTAAACACGTCTTTGTTGCATCATCAACCCACACTGGCCCACATTCGTACAATTTGGAATTTAGAATGCAAGCCACCTCACAATACAGGCTGGATTGTTTGGTGCAATGATGCCATCATTTGCACGGCAAGATTTCTGCACATTTATGGGCGCCAGCTAGCCATCTTTCATCATAGATCTTATGAGGCAACCACAGCTAACCTTCGCTCAACCACCGAGGCTTTGGCGACTGGCCCTTTCTCCCCATCATTACAAGTCAAGGTGGCGGAATTAAGGCACAAAAAGCAAGCTGCAGATAATTATACTGCAAGAGGTGCGCAAATCAAGGCCAGATTACACTAGTTAAAAATTGGCGATTGTGCCTCCAAGGAGTTTTTTTTGGCCCTTTGTGCTAGGCACTCTTCTCCTGGTATTAAAAAAATTAAAGAACGCACCCAAGTGCTTTCTGAGCTAACTAACATTCTCCGAGCCTTTGTTAGGCACTATGAACAAGTTTTCACTACTCAGGAATATATGTCGAAGCAATAGCAAGCCCTTCAGGATTGTCTTGTTGTTGTGCCAAATAGGCTATCTTTAGCCCAAAAAGCCTTTTGTGAGCAATTGCTCACAGTTCAAGACTTGAAGGAGGCTGCTCACACCATGGCAAATGACAAAGTCCCGAGCGTTGATGGCTTCCCGTGTGAATTTTACAAAGCCCTTTGGGACTGTATTGGGCACGATTTACATAAAGTCTATTTTGAGGCCTTTCATTCTAAATCCCTTGGTAACATAATCAATAAGGGGAATATTAAATTCATACCTAAACCTGGCGATCCCAAGGATATTTGAAACTAGCGGCCTATCACGCTTCTCAATGTTTCTTACAAAATTATTGCAAAATCCCTTGCTTTGAAAATCTGCCATCTTCTGCCTCAGATTGTGCGCCCAAAGCAAACTGGTTTCATTAAATCTTGATTTATTTTGGATAACATCATTGTCGTGTGGCAAGGGGTATGGAGTGGGCCAAGCACTCTAACCAGAAAGTTGTTTTCCTCAAAATAGACTTTGCTAAAGCCTACGACCACATTGAATGGCCTTTTATTCTCGCCATGTTGAAAGCCTTGGGGTTTGGACCTAATTTCATTCAGGTTGTCCAAATGCTTTTCTCAAACGCCTCTGCTTGCATCACCATTAATGGTCGCCAGTCCCTTGCCTTCGGCTTGTTCCGCTCCATTAGGCAGGGTTGCCCGCTTGCCCCCTCTCTCTATGTGCTTGTTGCTGAAGGGTTTGGTTATCTGCTTGCTAATGCGATTTCCCAACAATGTATTAGAGGCATTTCTCTGCCCAACTCACAGGCTCAACTTGTTAATGGCCATTTTGCTGATGACTCATTCCTCTCTTTTGGAGGATGAACACAACATTAAGGCGGCTCTGGAATGCCTTGAAATTTTTTGCCTTGCTTCTAGCTCCGCCATTCAATGGCATAAAACCTTGTGCTACAGGCAGTCTATTCTGCTCACTCCCCACTAATTTCAACAATACAACTGGAAGTGGATTGGGCCAGGGGAAATCTTTCGATTTTTGGGCATTCCCTTTGCCTTCCAAGCTTCTTTGGTTGAGTTGTGGCAAGTTGTTCTCTCCAGGATTGAGCAAAAGTTAGCTTATTGGATTACTAAGCCCCTCTCTCTGGCTGGGAAATTTCAAGTGTGCTCTAAGATCTTGGCCGCTACGCACGTCTATTATTCTTCTTGTTGGGCTCCTTTGAAAGCTGCTTATGCCAAGCTTGAAAAACTATAGCGCGACTTTCTTTGGGCCTCTTCTGAGACCCATCAAGGGTTTCACCACATAGCCTGGAGTTTTGCTGCCTGCCCAGAGATTCAGGAGGTCTTGGCCTACTCTTCACTCAACGTCAAGGGACTGCCTTGTGTGTGAAATGGATAATCAGAGCTCTTACTGGTGATGAAGCCTAGAAAATTCTCCTCAAGCATTGCATTCAGTCCGACTTTCCTGTTCACAAACTAGCTTGGAAGGGGATTGGCTTTCAAACCCTTTTGGTTATGAAGTAACCATTTCAGATTGTGGGAAATTTCGTTGCCAAAAGCATTTGGAGAGCCTGGGAAGCGATTAAGCCCTGGCTCCGCTGGGTTGGCTCCGGTTTCCATGATGGGCTTACGCTCAATCAATAGAATGTGTAGTGGTCGCCTCTTTTTGCCAGTAATGATCAGCCGCTGGCCAAATCACCTTGGCTTAAGGCTTTAGGATTCCACAAGAAAGGTATCCAAATCTTGCAACATGTGTTTCACAGACCCACGATGTGTATTACGTTGTGGGAAGATTTTCATGCTCTTTACAGTCTTCAAAACCAAGACCGTGATACTTATGATGGTCTGGTGAATGCTATTCCCGCAGATATGCTTCATAAGGTGGGAATTCGTGGTAACAAGCCCTGGTGGAAGGACTAGAAGTGGTATCCTGACACCCCTTTCAAAAATTACAAGCCTAGGCTTGGGTATATGTGGCTTTCACCGCACCTTCCTATGATTGAAAGTCTAAACCAAAGGTGGCATCTTCAGTCTTTTGTGTCTGTTTGGCGAAAAAAGATTCTCGGCCACTTGATCTACAAGTGTTGAGCCTAAGCTCGCCCACTTTGCTTGGTGTATTCTTTTCTAAGGCTTACCAGTGGGGTCTTGGCTTGTTGTTACATCCCAAATTGTGAGGTTACTATTTACTATTACTATATAGGGTAAATATGAATGTAATGTGAAATTTGGAGGTGCTTGTAGCTTGTTATCAATATGTATGTTATCTCATTTGACGTTGTTTCATTTGATGTTATCTCAATTGATGTTATTCATGGTAAAATACTGCATATATGTGATTAGTTGGTTATTGATGTATTGTTATTCTAACTTTAAAGATGTTATATATATGTTGCTTATTGTTATGAACAAAGGACTGCTAAGGTATGTGCTAGTGGTTGCATGAAAACGTTCAATCTCCAAGGGGAGGGGAAGTATCACTCAGGAGAGGAGCTTGGTCAAGTAACCAGTAAAATAAACTATTTGAGCATACGTCACCTTAGATTGAGTAAACTGAGTCAGTTTGTGTGGGTTTTAGGTAAGTCATCCATAGCTTGTATGATTGCAATAGAAGTCTTGCTTACTTTTGCATGCTTTGTGAGTGATGTTTATCTTTGTATTTGTCTTGTTGTACTAAAATCATTACGACGGTAATGTATATGAATGTAAATGAATAGGGAGTGTACATATATATATATATATATATATATATATATATACCTTTATATAGTATATACACGTATCCATATGTATATACATATTGATACAAGCGTATGATTGGCAAAATATGCTCATACGATTGCATCGATATGGTATACATACATAAACGTGCACATAGATGAATATATACGGACATATAAACATGTATATATGTACACAACTTATAATATGTGGATATTAATAATATTATATTATTATTGCCTGACAATTTTACATATACAAATATATGTATATATGTACATATCGGATATGTTGACTAGCTTACGATATGCTTATAATGGAATATATATATATGTAAATATATATTAATATTATATATATATATATATATTATAGTAAAGTAACACACACACACACACACACATATATATATATATTGTTTGGAAGCAATAAATATATATATATGTATATTATTTATTATATTAAATATATATATAATATAATATATATTTTTAATATTAAATTCTCATAGTTGGAAATCGAATTATTTCCCTTAAGATATTTAATATTTAATGGAAGTCAAATCTTTGATTTAATTATCATCTCACATTTGGAAAATCGAATTATTTTTCTAATGTTGATACCCACATAAGAAATTGACTTGTTTCTTATTTCACCATGAGGAAACGGGTTAATACTAAACCCAACCAAATATTTTAAATTATTAACCATGGAAAATTGAATGCAATAAAGTAATGTATTTGGCAATACATCATTCTTCATAAAGTTAGATCGAAATATTTGGCAAGACAAACTATTGGAACCTTGCCGTGAAAATGAAATATTGCGCTGAAGAAGTTGCGCGCCTGGGAGATGCACGCAAAGGAAAATCCATGTACGGCATTTAAAAATTGACCAAGTCGAGTGAAATGCAACGCAGCTAGAAGTTTGTTGATTTCAGCCTAGAAGTAGGGAATATGGTGTGCAAACAAAGGACTTTTTCTCTGTAATTATCAACAAATTGCCTTTACTTGTTGAATCACGCCATTACCTCTAGGTGTCAATTCTTCCTCATTTGAACATGTGCAAGTTTGAAACTTTCTCTAATTGTTGTCAGTATGGAGGTCGATTCACCTCCAGAAATGCTGAGTATGAGGTTTTAAATCCGCCACTGATCATTTGAATTATTCAAAAGCACAAACCTGTCATTTAACATGCCATTTAAAGTGGAATACGTTGGGCAAGAAAGCTCTATATATAGCTGCCATCCTTCAGGGATTGATATTCATATTTTCAATATCATCATCTTTGATTTCACTCATACGAATTATTCAATTTTGTTCATTTATTCTGTCAAGAGTAATTTTACCATTTCCATGAGAGCTGAATTAACCAAAAAGTTAATTTTGTCCATCAATTTCACCGAAGAGTTCATATCTTCTATCCAACTGAAAGCCATTTCTGAGTTTAGCATTGTGAAAGCCATTTCTGAGTTTAGCATTGTGGAAGCAAGTTCTGAGTTGAGTTTAATATTCTGAGAGCACTTTCTGAGTTAATTACCTGAGACTAAGAGTTATTTCCTATATGTGAATACTGAGATTCATTGAGCAATTCAGTTGTTGTATTCTTCATATTTGAGAGGGCAGATTCTACCCAAGGAATCTGTCATTTACTTGAGAGAATGTCTGAGAAGAAAATGGGTAAATCAACATTCATTGAAGAGCTGGAATAAGGTTTGGAATAGCAACTTTGTCATCTTGTTTGCGAAAAGCGTAATCAGGCATGAAATATTCTTCTACTACCTGTTCTAGTTATTCATTTAACACTTCTTGATTGATATTATCTGTCTATGAATAGGAAAAGAGTTATTTCCTAAATGTTTTTTGTTGTCTGTGCATAGATAGGGAATTGCCTTATGAATTGTACTTTTGTTGTGTATAGAAAGTGAGTTGTTCTATGAACTGTATATCTATTTACACCTAGGAAGATAAGTGTTTAAGGGACTAAAGATGCATACTTGTTGTGTTTGCATTAACTGTATGATCTCCATATAAGGAGAGTAATGTTTGTAACAGTAGCTATATACTAGGACCGAGATGAGGACAGGAGTCAAGTAAATTCTACCAACTTAAGTTATTAGGTTAATTGAGATAAGCTAGAGTTACTCCTAGGATAAAGATTTCCAATATAAGAGGGATTATGTGAATTACTTGATTATGTTGATTCATTTCTAGTAGATTAGTATGTTGTAGGAAGTCTGGGATACAAATTATCCAATGAAGGACAAAACCTACGCGTAGTGTATGATAGCCCTAAGTCAAATCAGCCTTGAGTAGTGTATATGATAGATGACCTTCATTCGAAGTACAAAATGAGAACTCTTTGATCAAAGTAATGCAATATACGACATCCACTTAGACTGTATGATGTTTGAGACTACACTGTCAATTCATTGTGATCCTTGTACTAGTATGAGATTGTGAAATAGCAAGGTTCTAGTTGTGTAGGACATAGCACTATGCTCAGTTGGTTTACAGTATTGATTACCCAACCAATCTCTTCGTTGAAGGGAGGGCCATCTATCGAATGATAGATGTGCAGGGTACTGCATTATAAGTCTGTGGTTGGCGGAAAAGCGCCCGAGTGATGCTTCTCCTCCTCTGAAGGCTACTAGCGCACCAAGATTTGAAAGGACAGTTTCTTGGACCTTCTTACTACTATTTGTTCTAAAGCTCATTGGAGCTATGATAGTTAAGGTATGTTTTCTCGTTACTTATACTTGTGAAGTTATTGTAACGAAAAGGAATCTTTATTGTAATTTTAATATGAAATCTTGTTCATATATTATCAATAAAGGAAAGAAAAATTATATTGCAATGACTTTTAGCACATTTATTTACTTGTTGATGTAAATTTGGAAAAAAAATTACCAAAGGGTTGGGTCATTACACTTGTTCACTTGGGGGTCCAAGACCCTCGGTGCCCGTTTTGTGGGCAAACTAAGTCTTTTAAGCATCTCTTCTAGTTTTGTACCAAAACCCAACAGTTTTGGAATTGGATTCTTGACTTCTTTCGGCCTTTTCGGTCGAAACCATTCTCTTGACATATGATTTTGCTGGGTGATTCGCCCAGGCTTCCCGCTAAGTATACCCAATTTTGGCACACTTTCAAGGTGGAAATCCTCTTCAATATCTGGAAAGATAGAAATTCTTGCATATTTGCTCACAGCCAAATGGATAAAAATGTTTCTTTGTATTCTAAAGTTATTATTTGCTCTAATGTGCTTTTGCAGATACAAGTTCAAGCTAATAAAAATGCACTTGAGGTGTCTCACCTTCAGGTGCTTCTAGACCATTGGGGCAATGCCTTGTGTACTGTGGCTCAAGTGCCCTCTTCGCCCACATCCTCCCATAGTCAGTCGCCCTCTCGGGACCGACGACGAAGCGGTTCTATTCACCCCCGCTCTCAAGCTCCTCCTCGGTATGGCTCCCACCCTCCTCGATGGTCGCGTTCTCCTCTTTCGCGAGCTGACCTGAGGTGGCCCTTTAGAGGGGTGGCGGGGAGCGACGATGGCGCCTATGGGTGGCCCTCTAATAATGCTCCTAGTAGCAGCTCTGGTTGGCCAAACACTGGTAAATGCTTCCCGCATCTAGCACTGGCAATCTCGCCTCGGCGCGAGAAAAAGGAAAATATAAAGCAAAAGAAGCTGACGATGGTTGGGGTCCTCCTGACGTCACTCCAGACCCCACAGATGTATGGGGTAAAAAAATGGATGACAGAGATCCTCTTGGCTCTGCTTTGGCCACTTAATGGCGTTTTTATTTTATATGTTTGTAATGCTTATGGATTTTTGGGCTACACCCAAATGACTGTTTTCTGGTTTTTTGGGCTTTGCCCATGTGACTCTCGGGATGTGCCTTCTTACAACCCGCTCTTTTTTTGTGAATATGTAACTTTATCTTTATTTATAATATAGATAGTTGCCTATTCATCAAAAAAAATTATGACAATAACTTTCATATAGTCAAAAATTGCATGATCTTCATTTTGGCATATACTTGTGTTACCTATTATCATTATCAAAGAAGTCCTACAACTAAGGTACTTCAATTTTTCTTTTATTGAAATTAAAAAGTAATGCTCCCTATTAATATTAAGTGGGGTGTTAGAATTAAAGTTATTAGAGGTCATACCCTTATAATATTTATATTAAGCTATAAAGCCGTATGCATATTATATGCTTTCGCATATACCATTTAAATAATTAATAATATAATATATTATTAGATTATTAATTATTTATATATGGTAATTTTGAATACACATGGCCAATACTCTTTTAGGTCTTTTGTCACCCCTCTTACTGAGAAAAATGAATTTGGAAATCTATAGTGAATTCTATCACTATGCATAGAAGTATTATTGGCCATGCAGAAGTGAGGAGAAGTGATTTCCCCAAATTCGGTCTATGTTTTAATCGATCATTGTATAAATGTTTTATAAAGAAATGATATTTTATAAAGTTTTTCACCTGAAAAGGGGCTTTTTATGTGTATATTGTGTAGCATGTTTAATCTATATATCTTATAACTTCAATTTTATTTATTTTATATTTATTTGTAATGATTAATAACCTAAGATTCTAATTTCTAACAAGGACCTCCACAGTATAATTCATATTCTATTTGAATAAAGTTGAAGTTGGATCCAATCCCCATATCGCTTTGACAAAATAAACCCCTCTGTAGCAGCCACAAGGGATAAAAAAATTGTTTGTCCCACGTTTGTTCAGAAAAAAAATCTGTTATGGCTAAAATACAGCTCATGAATAGAAACGCTAATGTGGGTAGCTTGCCTTTAATAATATTTTTGGCTGTTGTACAAAAATGTAAGTGTGCATACGAAAAGCAATCTATTGGAAGAGATTACCTCAATGGAAGACAAGCTGTTGTTGCTGAGGTCAAGGCGTGATAACTTCTCGCAGGCATCGAGCCCTACAATCTGCAAAAACCCTTTTAAAACCCCAAAAACCATATCGAAACCTTATAAACCCTGCTAAAACCCTATCTACTACATTGTTACGATATTGTAATATTTTAGCATTACCTGTGTAATGCCCCGTTTGGGAAATGAGAGAGTTGTAATAGTGGCCAAGTCCTTGTCAGGATGTTGAGCTGAAATCAATGGAAGAGTCAACCGCTGCATTGCCCCCATGTTTCGCCTTGGTTCTTCTGCAACTCACACCATCATAAGCCTCGACTCTCTTTATTGTTTTACTGATGCTTTGAATGTCCAGGTATTTTTAGGTTATGAAGTCACCCGTGAGAGTACCGTGTAGATCCTTATTTTTCGAAGTTTGGTCGTAGTTTGGAATGAATTTAGCTTTAGAGATGCAATTTAGGTTGTTAACTCGCCCATTAAATACTCTGCTCTTACTTGTAGCGGGCTTTCTTCGTCTCCCTCCACCTCCTCAATGATTATTAAGTGTTTTGAGGTGATATTTATCATTTAGAAGAAGGTAATTATAAATGAATGAATGAAGGTTTTTAATAATTCAAGAGCAGCAAGGATAAGTACAAAAGTTCAAAACAAACAGATAACCAACACTTCATCTATTTGATAAATGAATAAATTTTAGTGTTCATGAGATTAAAAATAGTCTATGGATACATTTCCCCTTTAAAAGCATTCATGCATCCCTCAAAACTTTACCAATTACTTTGTTTTAAAAAATTGAAACATAAATCATTTATTTCATTTTACTTTATAATTATTTAAGATTTTTTTTCTATTATTTATTATACCGAAGTCGTTCCTTAAATAAAGTGGATGACTTGCTTTTGAAAATCAACTGTTGAAAATTATTGAGAAAGATGTAAGACGATTAAAATGATCTTAACTATAAGATTTTTTAAAATAATAAAAATATTATATATAACTAACAATCCCATCTTGGTGTGTAATGGGTATGCCAAAAAGTGTGGAAGGTCAATTAGGAAAAAAATGGTCTATTTTTTTATGCATTTGCATAGTACATGAGGTCAATTGGTAGGCCATTTAGCAATTGATATTGTTTGTGCAACAAAGGTCTCAATGAAGAATTCATAGCTTCAAATCAAGTATATATCCACTTACAGGGATTAAGACATGACTAAAACAAACCTTTGGATTGGGAAGATAATCAAGCTTCATTACTAAGAGAGTCATGTTATGTTTGCAATAGGGAGAGAGGGGGAGAGATAGGGATAGAAAGGAGGGGGGAAGAGCATGTGAGACACAAAGAGAGAGAGAGGAGGGAGGTAAAGAGATAAAGAGGAAGATATAGATAAAGATGGAGATGCAGATAGAGGCGGTATGGAGAGAAGGAGAGAAGAGAGATAAAGAGAGAGAGGGGAGGGGTAGATAGAGATGGAAGAGATACATATATAGATATGGAGAGAAGAAGAAAATAAGAGAGGGAGAGGTAGAAAGATAAAGATAGAGATAGAAAGGTATATAAAGAGAAGTAGAGAGAGGGAGAGATATAAGGGTAGAGAGATGGAAGATAACAAGATAGATATAGATGGAGAGATGGAAGAAGAAATATGGAGAGATGAAGATTGAGAGTTAAAGATATAGAGAGAGGGGTTTAGAAAGAGGGAAAGGGGGAGAGAGATGAATGGATAGAGAGAAGGGTACATGTCTAGAGATAGAGGGGGAGAAAGGAAGATAGAGGTAGAGAGAAATGAGACAAATAAATAGAGAGATAGAGAAAGGTAGAGAGAGAGATAAATAGAGAGATAGGGAGATAGAGGGAGAGATAAAGAGGAAATAGAGAGAGATATAGGGGAAGAGATAAAAAGATAGAGAGGGGGGATAGGGAGAGAGAAAAGAATCAAATGAAGAGAAGTAGAGGTAGACGCATATAAATAGAGAGGGAGAGAAATAAGGGGATGGAGAGAGAGGGAGAGATAGAGATATATGGAAAGAGAATGAGACAAAGATTTATGGAAAAAAATAAAAAGAGCTCGGTAAGGGTAATCCCACAATAATGAGTCCCACTTTTTGGTCAAAGTAGGATATTGAAATCAACATTTTAAACTAAATCTTCACTTTTTGAGACCTATAGCAACTAAATCATTAATAATTTGAAGATAACGTGAACTCATGATTTGTGACAATTTCTGTGTAGATTCTTTTTTTTTAAAATAAATTGTGAATTTTTTTATGTAACTTTCACTAACTTGTTTTTTATAATAAACACCATTTTTAAAAAGTAACGTTTATGTCATAATACATAACTTTTTTTAGAAAGGATTAAATTCTAATTTTTTTAAATATAGATTTGTAACATCGATATCTAGTGCATGGATATTTTTTCATAATTTTTAGTTACATTTTCTTTAATTAATTTGTGTAGTCAAGGTAATTATAATTTGGACATAGGTGTATGTTGTAACACATAACTTGTTTTGTATATATTGAAATTCAAATTTGTTTTGTGAAATAAGGATATCAATACCTAGTGCACAAATATTTAAAAATTAATTTTCAATATTTTACTATTTTTCCACATATGTAGAACAAAGAACTTAATGTTCAGTGAAAACCTATGTTCAGTAAAAATTAGAAAATGAAAATATATTAAAATTATACTTTCTCTACAGCTCATTTCAAGGACTACAATCTTGCAAATTATCTTGTCAAGTTAATTACATTTGAAGGTCCAACCTGAGGTTTAAAATTGGAATTTTTGAGAAAAATTTGAAGCAAACATTGAAAGTGGCTTGCTAAGGTCCTTCATTCAAAGGTCCTTTGTGAAGGTACCTTTGATCAAAGATAATACCTTTGTTTGGAGGTACCTTCGTTTACGAAGGTATTTTTCGTTAGCTAAAATAATATTAACTATTTGTGGCAAAGGACCTTCGAACGAAGGTTTGCCAATAAAATAATATTAAAAAAGTTAGCAGTCGACCTTCAAATGAAGACTATTTTTAGCCGAATTCTCACAATTAAATTTTTATTGGAATTATATATACAAGGTCATTTTTTATGTTTTTAATATCAAAAAATAAAGAAAAATTTGTTTTTTATTTTTATTTTTTGTAAATACTTTACATTTAGAACGTGGAATTGGCAAAGGAATTATCAAGATCATATTTTGCAAAGAAGGAGATGGGAAATAAAAGGACAAGGAAAAATAAGATTGCACGATCATATTCAATAGAAAAGGAACAAAAATTACATGAAGAAAGGATGTGATGATATTACAATCAAAGGGAAAGTATGTATTTTATAAATCATGTGTTTTTTATCAATTAAATAATCTTCTAGATAAGATTAGGATCATAAAACCAAATTCTTTTTAATTGAAGTAATTTTTCAATTCAAGTATGCTTTATATTCATTTATTTTTGTTGTGGATCACATTACCATTCCTAAGTCCTCTACTAAAACCACTATATTCCCTACTACTATAACTAATACCCTAAACCCTAGATACCCTAAATCCTAAAGGTCCTAAACCCTAAACTCTAAATACTATTGAGCTAAATCTATGATTAGATGTCTTGGCCAAATTCTTTCCCACTAAATTAACTAATCATTCCTTTCTACTAGTTGTGTACCTTATCCACCTTGCATCTATGGTAAACCCTACCCTATATAGGACCCTCCCCCAATGGATCCCCCTTGTGAGATCTTTATATACCTAATCTAAACACTAGATAATCATGTACACTGGATATATAAAGATCTCACAAGGGGGATCCATTGGGGGAGGGTCCTAGATAGGATAGGGTTTATCATGGTTGCAGGGTGGATAAGGTACAAAACTAGTGGAAAGGAATGATTAGTTAATTTAGTGAGAGAGAATTTGGCCAAGACATCTAATCATAGATAAATAACTCATTAATATTTAGAGTTTAGGATTTAGGGTTTACGGTTTAGGACCTTTACGATTTAGGGTTTCTAGGGTAAATAAGGTTTTGGGTTTAGATTATTAGCTATAGTAGGGAACATAGTGGTTTTAGTAGGGGACTTAGGAATGGTAATGTGATCCACAACAAAAATAAATGAATATAAAATATACTTGAACTGAAAAATTACTTCAATTGAAAATAATTTGATCTTATGATCCTAATATTATATAGAAGATGATTTAATTATTTAAAAAAATACATGGTATATATATATATATATATATATATATATATATATATATATATATATATATATCTTATTGGTCCCATCCTCAAAACATCCTAGAGACATGTTCCCAATTAGAATCTAACCAATAGCATCCTTCTAAGTCTACCATTTAGACAAGGTCTCATTAATATTATCATTCATATATATTTAAATTCCTATGGACACTAGATTCAATCTATAAATAATCTTTAATTAAATACTTAAATTCCTTCCATAAAATCCATATATATATATATTCACTTTTTTTTGTGGATCCCATTACCATTCCTAACCTACCTCTACTAAAACCAAGTTATGTTCATGTATGAGCTTATAACTAATAGAAGGTTCCTAAACCTTAAACCCTATTTACCCTAGAAACCTTAGTCCTAAACCCTAAACCCTAAATAGTATTGAGTTAAATCTACATGTATGACTATGCCTTGGCTAAATTCTCTCTGACTAAATTAACTAATCATTCCTTTCTACTAGTTTTGTACCTTACCCTTGGTTTAGGCTATACTCCTTAAATCTTATGTTTTTTATGGGCCCTAAATATCTAGATCTCATTTTTATCTAGATCCCATAAAAACAAATTAAGGATTTTATAGGTCTCAATTTTATATAACTTACTCCTTTTCAAACCTTCTCATACCTCCAAATTATTAGAACTTCCAAACCCTCTACCTGCTTAATAGATATATATCCAATGAGCGAACTATTCCATCTATATCATTTCATTTTTAATTGAACCTTTAAATATATTTTTCATTAAAATGTTAATTAAAACCTTTTTGAACATACCTACCTTGTATCTATGATAAACCCTACCCTATCCTATCCTACCCTCCCCCAATAGATCCCCCTTGTGAGATCTTTATATATACCTACCTAAACACTAGATAATCATACATCCAAAAAGACATGATTGATATATATATATATATATGTTTGTCATGGGACAACTCCCTTTCTCTTAACCTCAAACGGAAAATTACATAAAGAGCAGGACAGACCAGTTGTTGGCCTTTCATTTGCATTAAATACATAAAGCTTTTTGAAAAGGCAGTGATCCTTTCGATTTGAGAAGGGGAAATAAGTGCTTTAGGGGACACCTTCTTCTTCTTCATAGCAGCAGCGTCAAAGATCCTGACAATCAAACCCACGGCTAGTTTCTTATCGATTGTCTCTACCCAAGCATGAACCACATCTTTGTTAGCGTCCACCACCAGATTGTGGGCTATAACCTCCCCCCACATCTTGGAACCCATCACCTGAACAATGTTCATGAGCATATCCTGGTAAACCTTCCCATCATGGATGTAGCACGCACTCCATTTCTCTGCTCCAATGGTCTTTATCAGTGCTTGGATGGTCACATCATCTCTGGCCTTGAACAACCGCCTAATTTGGACTTCCTTCGGCTAGTAGAGCATTGTCGAGAAACAACCCAAACCAAGTTCGCGGCCATTTTGATTTATGAGCATAACTCACACCAGCCATCAAACATATAAATAGAAGTCTCTAAACATTAGCCAAATCCTAAAGAAGATAGCCTCAACATGTGAATGTGTACGCCTTGTGTTAGAATATAAATTAATTGTGTCACCAACTAAGCTACGACCAAGCACATACAAGAACCTTCCAGCCGAACGAAGATCTTCTAGAGACATTTGCAACCGACCATGTGTTGAATATTGTCGTCTACCCCCATCTAGAATCTTAATGATCTATACTATTTCATATACTCAAAATAAATTTTAGAGCCAACATGCCTGCTACAGTCTGTATGTAATTAATGTTATTTTAATCTATAAATTTGATGCCCGGGCCTGTGTTTAGCAGAGCTCAATTTTGAGCTAATTTGTTCTTCTCTGCTTCTTCTTTTTGTATTCTAAGTTTGTGTTTTTTCTTCATGGTATCAGATCAACTTCAAATCTTGGGCAACATCTGTGGATTTTGCATATTGGATTTCTTTTTAATCCTCCAAGTTAGAATTTGGTTGCAACAGAAAAGAATTCCAATTCTGGAAATTTGGTGAGTGACTTTCATTTATGAATTGAAATTTTGTTTGAAATTTATTTCAAATCCTATCTGAAAAAGAGGGAATGAATTGGTGAGAAATTTTCATTTGGATATTAAGTAGTTTAGAAGTTTGTTTCATTCTCGTTCAAAAAGGAGAGAATTTGATATAATGGATTCTCTTGGTATTTCTTTGCCTACAGTTAAATTAAATGGAAAAAAAAATTATGATTGGGTATCTCACATAGAGATTGTTTTAACAGTTTAAAATTATTATGAGATTGTTATTGGCAGTGAATAAAGACCAAAAGTCCTAGAAAAGATCAAGAAGATTGGGATAAAAGAGACAAAAAGACAACAACATTAATCAAGCTTACACTTTCAAAGGAAGTTTTTCCAAAAGTTTTTCCAAAAGTTTTCAATGAAAGAAGTGGAGTCAAAGTATGGGATATTTTAAAAAATACATATCAAAATTCAGGTGATGTATGGATCCTATCTCTCAGCACAGAGTTATATAATATAAAATTATCAAGTTCACAGGAGTTAGTTCCTCAGCTAAATAAATTAAGGGAAAATAAAAATGAACTTGCTTCTCTCGGAAAATATATTGATGATAAAGATTTTGTGCAAATAGTTTTACAAATTCTTCCAGGATCCTATCAATCATTTATAAGGGGACTAGATACTACAGATAAATTAAAGAGTATTAAATCTGAAGAGTTGTGTGCTAAGCTAGTGCAAGAAGAAAAATGTCAAATTAAAGAAAGAGAATCATTTAATGATGAATCTCAAGCATTCATAATGAAAGGGAAACAAAATTACAAAAAGTCACAATAAAATCAGTCTAGAGAAAGAAATTGGAAGTATGAGAATAAAAATGTTCCATCTAAGAATTTTAATAAAAGCAAATGGAAATGTAATTATTGTGGGAAAATGGGTCATAAGGCAAATGAATGTTATAAAAGAAATAGAGATACAGAAAAGAAGACAAACAAGTTTACAAAATCTTTTGATTATAAAAGAAATGATCTTTGTGTTGCACTCAAAGAAAATAATTCTTTTAAGGATGAATGGGTTATTGATTCAAGTGCTACACAACATATGTCTCATAGTAAGGAACAATTTGAATCATTAAATGAGCGTAATACAGAGAAGATATATTTGGGAAATAATAGTGCTTTAGAAGTTAAAGAGACTGGAAATGTTAAAGTTGATAATGGCATGTTTAAAATTGTGAAGCTAGTTCCTGACTTGACAACAAATCTTCTTTATGTATCTCAAATTGCAAGCCAAGGATATAAAATAGAGTTCTACAATAAAAAATGTTTAATCAAGGATGTAAACAATAATTATGGAGTGATTTCAACTGGTAAAATGGAGAATAGATTATATAAATTTCAAGAATTTATTTCTAAAGGTGGAGATGAGAATATGTGTTCTATTGCCAAATATGATGATATGAGCAAGTTATGGCATGAGTGTATGGGACATATCAACTATCAAAGTCTCAATCTCATGGAGAAACTATATATGGTGCATGGGCTTCCAAAAATCTCATCAAGTCACAAGGTGTGTGAAGGATGCACAATGGGAAAACATGTGGAAATTTTCCCATGAGGTAAATCATGGAGAACAAAAACTCCTTTACATTTGGTTCATAGTGATGTAATGGGTCCTTTTAGAACACCATCACTTGTAGGATCAAGGTATGCCCTCACCTTTATTAATGATTACACTAGAAGAATTTCTTTATATTTTCTAAAAGGGAAAGATGAAGTGTTTGATAAGTTTAAAGAGTTTAAGGCATTGAGTGAAAATCAAAGTGGCAGATCTTTATAGATAATAAGAAAAGATAGAGGTGTGGAATATATGAACAAAGCTTTCTTAGATTTTTGTAAACAACATGGTATAAAGAAGGAATCAATTGTCTTCTACTCACCCTAGAAAAATGGAGTTGCAAAAAGAAAAAAAATAGAACTATAATAGATATGGCTAGATGCATGCTTCACTCTAGAAATATAGAAGATAAATTTTGGGCTGAAGCAATTTGTACTGCAATTTATATTTTGAATAGAACACCTACTAAGGCAGTTTTGAACATAACACCAGAAGAGGCATGGAGTGGTAGAAAGGCTACAATATCTCATTTTAGAGTCTTTGGATGTAATGCATATGCCCACATTCTTGGTGAAAAGAGGAATAAGCTTGAAAAGAAAAGTGAGAAGTGCATAATGGTTGGGCATAGTGAGGAGTCAAAAGGATATAAGTTATATAATCCTAAAACAAATGAAATTCATATCAAAAGGAATATATGGTTTGATGAAGATATTGAAAGTAATCATTCTCCTACATTATCTTACTTTTCAATCTTGATTGATGAAGATAAGTCTACTAATGATCCAAATCAAGGTGTGCAATCTTTTGTAGGAGGAGAAGGAACACAAGTTGAAGCATCCAGTGAAAGTGATGATGAAAACACACAGAAGACTAGAATCATTCAAGAAATCTACCAAGAAGGTCCGAGAAATATGTTTGCTAACTATACTCTCATGACTAGGGTGATGCAGGTTGAAACTCCATTTACATATGAGGAAGCAAAAGGAAAAGAAGAATGGGAGGTAGCAATGCAAGATGAGTACAATTCTTTGATCAAAAATGGAACTTGGGAATTGACAACACTTCCAAAAGGAAAAAATATGGTTGGGTTCAAGTGGACCTATAGAACAAAGTTCACATCAGATGGAGCTATTGAAAAACACAAAGAAAGGTTAGTGGCTAGAGGCTTCTCACAAACATAAGGTATTGATTATACTGAAACCTTTGCTCCAGTTGCTAAAATGAGTTCAATTCGTACAATAGTTGCTCTAGCTGCAAAATTTGGTTGGAAATTTTCTCAAATGGATGTAAAAAGTGCATTTCTACATCGTGATGCTAAGAAATAAATTTGCATGCAACAACCACCGAGATTTGTTAAAAGTGGTGAAAAATATCTAGTGTGTAGATTAAAAAAATTAGTATATGGTCTTAAGCAAGCTCCAAGGGCATGGTACTCCAAAATAAATGAGTACTTTATAGATGCAGGATTTAAAACAAGTAAAGTTGATCCAAATGTGTATGTAAAACATAGTGATGATAAAGTTGTTATTATTGTATTATATGTGGATGACTTGATTATTATAGGAGATCACACATACAATATTGAAATAACCAAGGCTCAACTCAAACAAGCTTTTGAAATAACTAATCTAGGGTTGATCCATTAATTTTTGGGCATGCAAATATGGCAAGAAGAAGGAAGGATCATGCTTTCTCAAACTAAATATGCTCTTGATGTATTGAAAAGATTTAATATGAATGATTGTAAACTATCTAATACACCATGTGAAGTAGGATTAAAATTGAGTGCTAACTCTACTCAAAAGAAGGTGGATGGAAAATTGTATCAACAACTTGTTGGGAGTCTTTTGTATCTTACTATAACTAGACCAAATATTGCATATGTAGATGGTATTGTATCTAGGTATATGGTAGATCCACATATGGAGCATTGGAAAGCAGCCAAGAGAATATTAAAATATATTAAAGGAACTTATCAACTTGGAATTGAATACAAATATGGAGAGCCTACTTTAGTTGGATATACATATTTCAATTATGCAGGTGACATTGATGACAAAAAATCAACTTCAAGATAAATGCTTCATCTTGGGTCAGGACCAATTTCATGGACTAGCAAGAAACAAGCAACAATATCACTATCATCTATAGAAGTTGAATATGTTGGTTCATCAAAGGCATCTCAAGAAGCATTGTGGCTTCGAAGACTAATAGAAGAAATATACCATCCAAAAAATTATCCTACTATAATATTTTGCGATAATCAAAGCACTATCAAGCTAGCCAAAAAAATTGTATATCATGCCAGATCTAAGCATATAGAAGTGCATCATCATTTTGTTCATGACTTGATTGAAAGTCAAGTAATAGAGCTACAATTTTGTGGAACAAAAGATCAAATCATTGACATATTTACGAAATCATTGCCTATTGTAAAATTTGATAAACTTAGAGACTTGTTACAACTCAAGACAACTCCTATTATAGTAGTGAATGAGTAAATGTAAATGGGTACCTAACAAGGCTTTAGGTTGAGACCCATCTTTTTAGATTATGGGGGGATAGTTAGAGTAATTAGAACGATTAATTTATGGGGGGATGTTAGAATATAAATTAATTGTGTCACCAACTAAGCTATGACCAAGCACATACAAGAACCTTCCAGCCAACCGAAGATCTTCTAGAGACATCTGCAACCGACCATGTGTTGAATATTGTCATCTACCCCCATCTAGAATCTTCATGATCTATACTATTTCATCTACTCACAATAAATTTTAGAGCTAACATGCCTGCTACAATCTGTATGTAATTAAATTTTTTTTATCTATAAATTTGATTCCCAGACCTGTGTTTAGCAGTGCTCAGTTTTGAGCTAATTTGTTTTGCTTTGCTTCTTCTTTTTGTATTATGTGTTTGTTTTTTCTTCACCTTGCAATCTTACAAACTAGGAAAATATTCGTGATCCATTTGTTGAACACTCATGCCCATTGGAAACCTTGAGAAGAATGTGAGATCATTACATGTGGTGCCCTCAAGCGAGACAAAATCCATATTCAAATTGTAGTTGAAGACCTTATAGAGAGAAAGCGAAACTGTCCAAAGGAAACGTCATCATACAACAAGTGTAGTCACTTCAAACTACCACCATGATGTCTGTATATATATATCATTGGTCCCATCCTCAAAACATCCTAGAGACATGTATGACTATATTTGAAACATCCCTAGTCCTAAATCCTAAGTACTATTGAGTTAAATCTACATGTATGACTATATCTTGGTTGAATCCTATATGACTAAATTAACTAATCATTCATTTTTACTAGCTTCTTCCTTACCTTTGGTTCGGGCTATACTCCTTAAATCTTATGTTTTTAATGGGCCCTAAATATCTAGATCATTAAATTAGATATATAGTTTTATCCCTCAAATTTCACCCTCAGAAGTAAATCTCAATCTAAACAATAATCAGGCATATAAAAAATTAAGGATTTTACCTCTTGTTTCTATATAACTTAAGATTCCTTTCAAAAATTTCCCACACTTCTTTTCTTAGTGAACCCTTTACCTAATGGATATATATATCTAGAATGAGCGATCCTATTTTCTTAGTGAAGGATCCCCCTTGTGACCTTTATAAGAGAATACATGTGAATTTAGATAATTAAGTTTACAAGAATTAAACTACAAAGATTAAGTTCAATGTTTTGATGTCAATTTGTTCCCTTAAATATATTATAAAATCTTCTATTTTATATGATATGTGTAGGGGCTCAACATACAAAAACTAGAGTAGAGGTTGAGCCAAATTTATTTACTAGAGCAGAGGAGGCCAAAGCACACATAGTTGATGTCGAGAAGACCCAAGAACAAACAATTGATGTTATAGAGGAGGCCCATCCACACTTTGATTTTGGATAGGGGTCAAGATTGTTGAAATGCACAAGACAATTGAGAGGAGGGGTGAATCAGTTGTATCAAATCTCTTTACTTCTAACCTTAATCAATTTCACTTTAACTTAGTTTGTTATTAAGTGTAAACATAAAATGCAAATAACAAAAATCAAACACCAAAGACACCATATTTATGTGGAAAACCCAATGAGGGAAAAATCACGGTGAGAATTAGCTCACAATATAGTAATAATGCAATACCAGATACAAAGGCTCACTGCCTAGATACAAAGATTCACTGCCAACAATAAGACTCACTATCCAAAAGGAGGCTCACTGCCTACAGAGAAAAAGATAAATAAGGATCCACCACAAAGGTTCTACACATTTGTAGCTTGATTAGAATATTGTAGATACCATTAGCCCATTTCTTTCAAGAATCTAACACATCAAAGTACTATTGCCTCAATTCACTCTTACACACTCTGATTTTTGCACGTGTTCGCACACTTCACTTTCTTTATTCATTCATCTTCTATTCACAACATTTTGATTTGGTTTTGTACCATCTTCAACCCTAGAAGCATTCTCCAAGGTCAGTTATATATTCTTTAAATTAAAAATTCAAATTAGGTCAGCTAATCAACATTCTCGTAGTGGGTAAGAATGAGAGAGGACAAATTACACATTTAATTAGGACCCAAACAACATCTTGGATTGATCACACACTTTCTTAATTCGATGCGAAATCTTAATGTAACATGTAGACACCAGGTCGGCCAAATCTAATGAAAACACCAATGATCTTTGAAGTACATGCATCTCTAGGAAGATGATCACACGTGGCTAACTCAACACACTTCACCAGAAATTTTAATATTTCTAAGAAACCTTCAGGTACATCCACAACAACTGTAAAAACCTTTATTCACAAAATACTCTTCAATAGTCCAACCAAACCAACCAACAATACACAGGAGCTCTGCAACAGGTTTTTCGGAGTGCCAAATACCAAGCACGTTTGTCAGAACACAAAAACCATCAAAATGAATCATCTCTCGGATCTACAAGATCTAAAACCAAATGCCAGAAGACTGCGGAGCCAAAACATTTCTCCCAATCGACAAACAAATAGTTTTATCAAACCAGTGAACACATCTTTCACTCTCCATCGAACCAAAAGCTAAAACTCGGGATATATTATCCATTGAAGCTCATGAACACAACTATAGATCTATATAAGCATAGGATCAACACAAAATAAATGGACAGCACAATACCAGAGCACATTTAGAACACACACTTCAACACTATCTTCATTATTTCTTAAATTTTATCAAAAGCATTTGGCACAAACACAACTACAACTTCATAAATATAGCTCCATGTACTCTAACCATTTATATAGTATCTCAACTATACAAGTACCATTTGCTATCAATCTGAACTGTGTTGACATCAATAACAACACCACCAGACACATCCATACTTGCAACAATCTCTCCCTTTGTCATTGATGGCAACACATGATGTGAAAAACCATCAAAGACAACATACACAATCTTATGCTTCTTCTTCCCTTTCTTTTTCTTCAAAAGCGACAACCTGCACAAGCATAATATTTTCACTTGACTTTCTCTCCCCATTTGACATCAATGGTAAAGGAAATTTTGCATGAAAAATCTTACCATATAAATATTTGTTCACTCCCCCTTAGGAGTGCACCCACATGACATACTACAACAATGCACTTTTCTATGCCCCTTGAAGAGTAGACCTCAATCATCAATCCAAATCAAAAGAATATGTGAATCCACTGGAGTGATGCACCATCATGTGCATTTAGTTCAAGGAAAGAGGGGCAGTAACCCCTAACTTTCCCCCGAGATACTCAAAAGTATCCTTCGGAACGACCTTAGTGAATATATCAACAATTTTTTCTTTGGTAGGTACATATTCAAGTCTAACTTCATTCTACAACACCTCCCTCAAGAAGTGATACTTGATAGATATGTGCTTTTTCCTAGAATGCATCACTGAATTCTTTTAAATTTTTATAGCACTTGTATTGTCACAAAAGATAGAGATAGGCTCATCACACATCACACCTATGTCCTTCAAGGTTTGCTTCATCCATAATACTTGTGTACAACATGATGTTGCTGCAATATACTCTGCTTCTGCAGTGGATAAAAAAACTGAATCCTGTTTCTTACTCAACCATGAAACTAATCTTCCTCTGAGGAAGAATACACTGCCACTTGTACTCTTTCAGTCATCTACACAACCAGCCCAATCTACATCAATGTAGGCATTTAATGTGAAATCATTGTCCCTCGAATACCATAGCCCAAAATTTGGAGTTCCTTAAGATATTTGAATATCCTCTTCACAACTGTAACATGTGCTTCCCTAGGTTATGCTTGAAATCTTGTAACTAAACATACTACATGCATGATGTCTAGTCTAATAGAAGTAAGATACAATAGTCCACCAATCATAGATTTGTACATAGTCTGATCAAATTTAGTAGATTCATCATTCTTACTCAGCTTACATCTGATTGCCATAGGGGTACAAACCGGTTTGGGGTCATCCATTCCAAAATTCTTCAATAATACCTTAACATACTTAGATTGTGAAATGAATATCCTTTTGTCAGTTTGATTTAATTGAATTCCAAGGAAGAAATTTAACTCACCAAACATGGACATTTCAAATTCTATTTGCATCTCTTCTACAAATTTCTTACACATTCCTTCATTTCCACCAAAAATGATGTCATCAGCATATACCACAACTATCAACATTTTTTTTTCTCAAATTTGAAGTAAAGATTATTGTCTACAGACCATTTTTTGAATCCTTGTTGTGTCAGGTATCTATCCAACCTTGTGTACCAAGCTCTGGGAGCCTGTTTAAGTCCATATAATGCCTTCTTTAACTTGTAAACTATGTCGGGTTTGTCTAATAGCTAAAAACCTTATGGTTGCTCCATATATACTTCCTCTTCCTACTCACCATTCAAAAATATAGACTTGACATCCAACTGATATACTTTGAAGTCTTTATGAGCTGACAATTCCAAGAACATCCAAATGGCCTCCATTCTTGCTATAGGTGCAAAATTTTGTTTCAAAATCTATTCCTTCAACTTGTGAATATCCTTTGCATACAAGTCTTGCTTTGTTCCTTACCACTTCACCATCTTCATTCAACTTATTCCTGAATACCAATTTTGAACCAATTACATTCTTATTTGCAGACCTAGGGACTAGTTCCCATGTTTCATTCTTCTCTATCTGTTGCAATTCCTCTTTCATTGCTTTAACCCAACTTTCATCATTACATGCTTCACTCACAGTCTTAGGCTCTATCTTAGAAAGTAAACACAAGTTTACCTCGACCACTTTGCTTCTTTTCTTTACACCTTCACTTATGTCTCCAATTATTTGTTCCTCTGGATGATTTCTCTATACATATTTAGGGGTCTTAGGTGCAGGTTCTGGAATCTCCTCTTCATCACTTTGTTCTTTCTCTTTTTCTTCTTCTTTCACTTACCCACAAATAGGATCATTAGGTTCAACTTCACTTATTTCTACTGGTCTATGCATAGCTTCATCAACTTTTACATTAGCACTTTTCAACTATTTTCCTCAGTCTTTTATTAAAGCATCTATATGCCTTGTTGTTATTTGAATATCCAAGAAAAATTCTTTCATCACATCTAGCATCAAACTTTCCAAGATTTTCATCATCTCTTTTAATGTAAAATCTACTTCCAAACACTTTAAAGTATTTAACAGTAGGAGTCTTACCAATCCATAACTCATAAGGAGTCTTAGTATTGTTATCTCTAATTTGAACTTTGTTAAGAATGTAAACAACGGTGTGGATTGCTTCTCTCCAATACATATCAGAAACATTTACTTTTGTCATCATAGTTTTGGCAGCCTCTTAAACAGTCTGGTTCTTTCTTTCCACAACTCCATTGTGTTGAGGGGTTCTAGGAGTAGAATAATGTCTCTTTATGCCATGTTCTTCATAAAATGCATTAAACTCATCAGAAGTGAATTCTCCACCTCTATCAGACCTTAAACATTTAATTTTTAGGTTTTCCTCATTCTCTACTCTTTCCTTGAATACCTTGAATCTATCAAGAGCTTGAGCTTTCTCTCTAAGAAAATTAACCCATGTCATCCTAGATTAATCATCAATCAGGAGCATAAAGTGCATGTTACCATTAAGGCTTCTTGTTCTTGTAGGGCCAAAAAGGTCTGTATGAATTAATTCCAGCATTTCGGTAAATGATTGTTCCTTTCTTTTAAAGTTTCTTCTTGTTTTTTTTCCCAACTGGAAACTTCTACAAATTGAATTTGAAGGATTTGTGATCCTAGGTAGATCTCTAACAACTTCCCTAGAACTAATCTTCATCATATTGTCAAAATTCACATGTCCCATCCTCTGGTGCCAGAACCAACTTTCATTAATCTCTGAAACAAAACACTGACCATCACTACTCATAAGCTAATAGATATTTTCATGAGATCTTCTTCCTACTGCTACCATAGTTCTGGATCCTTTTCTAATCTCACAAGTGTTATCCTAAAACACAACCTTGAATCCTTTATTACACATTTGTTCAACACTTGAGAGATTATGACTTAAACCCTTTACATAATAGACATTTTCAATACTATGTTTCCCATCAAAACTAATTGTTCCTTTAACAACAATCCTAGCACCAGAATCATCTCCAAGCATAACTATTCCTCCATCATATTTTTCAAGTTTAGTGAATTTACTCTTATCTCCAATCATATTATTTGAACACCCACTATCAATTACCCAAAAGTCTTCATCCTGTCTAGCATGAAAATTAGTCACTAGAGTGCCTTCCATCTCATCCTTCTTTCTCTTTGAACCAAATTCCTTTGCACATCTTCCATGGTTAGCAGATACAACTTTATTTTCTAGAGCTAGAAATAAAAATTCATCTTTATCCTCCTCAAAGTCAAATTCATCATCAAAAATTCCTGCATCTTCTTTGACATAATATAATTTCTTGAACTTCCTATCCTTCTTATCTCTGTGATTATTATTATCCTTGTTCTTCTTGTGTGTAGCTCTATTATGACATCTTGATGCATAATGACCAATATTTTCACAACTGGAACACTTAAAGGGCAACATACCTTTGTATTTACCAATACCTCTCTTCAATTTCCTTGTGAATTTGCTTCCAACTCTTCTGAATCATCATCATCCGAGTCATTTCCTATCTTCATTGCTTTAAAGGTTGTTTTAATCTTCTTCTTATCTCTTGCAAATTTTCTCATCTCGAATGCAGTCAATACACCAAATAGTTGCTCCTTATTAAATGTTTTTGGATCATATGATTCTTCAATAGCAGAGAGTTTGTCAATGTAATTCTCTGGTAGGGTCATCAAGATCTCAGTTATATCTTCATCTGACATGGTACCACCTTCATTCTTGATCTCATTTTTTTTTTAAGTTAAGCTCTATAATAATAGCTAGCAATATCTTCTCCCTCTTCCATTCTCAGGTTCTCAAATTTTCGCTTAGCAGTTAGTTTCCTTGATAATTTTACTCTATCATTTCCTTCATAAATGTCTTTCAATTTTTTCCATACTTCATAAGTAGTGCCTAAAGAAATATTTTTTGTCCTTTCAATTTTAGATAAAGCACTGAAGATAGCATACCTTGCCTTTTCATTCTCTTCATAAGCTGGAATCTCATTTGCAGAGGAAGGACCAATAGATGATGCAACATAATTTATCTCCACAACTTTCCAGGTCTTGAAACCAAGAGAAACCAAATAACCTCTCATTTGTTATTTCCAATCACTATAATCAACTCCATCAAAAATAGGGATCTATAACTTGTGCGCCATCTGATCTACCTCAAGCGGTTAAGCTTTTCACTGAGGAACCGAATCTCTAATACCAATTGTTGAAATGCACAAGACAACTGAGAGGGGGGGTGAATCAGTTATATCAAATTGCTTTAATTCTAACCTTAATCAATTTCACTTTAACTCGATTTGTTATTAAATGTAAACATGAAATGAAAATAACAAAAAGCAAACACTAGAGACACCAGATTTATGTGGAAAACCCAATAAGGGAAAAACCATGATGAGGATTAGCTCACAATATAGTAATAATGTTGCCCAGATACAAAGGTTCACTACCAAAGGGCTCACTGCCAACAATAGGACTCACTATCCAGAAGGAGGCTCACTGCCTACAAAGAAAAATATAAATAAGGATCCACCACAAAGGTTCTACACATTAACAACTTGATCAAAAGATTGTAGATGCCATTAGCTCACTACTTTAAGGAATCTAACACATCAAAGTACTGGTGCCTCAATTCACTCTTGCACACTCTAATTTTCGTACTTGTTTTCACACTTCACTTGCTTTCTTCATTCGTCTTCTATTCACAACATCTTGATTTGGTTTTGTACCATCTTCAACCATAGAAGAATTCTCCAAGGTCGGTTATACATTCTTTAAATTAAAAAATCAAATTAGGTCAGCTACTCAACATTCTCGTGGTGGGTAAGAATGAGAGAGTACCAATTACACATTTAATTAAGACCCAAACAACATCTTGGATTGATCGCACGCTTCTTTAATTCAATGCAAAATCTTAATGTAACATGTAGACACTAGGTCGACCAAACCTAATGAAAACACCAATGATCTTTGAAGTACACACATCTCCAGCAAGATGATCACATGCAGATCACTCAACATGCTTCACCAAACATTTTACCATTTCTAAGAAACCTTTAGGTATATCCGCAACAACTGTAAAAACCTTCATTAACATAATACTCTTCAACATTCCAATCAAACCAACCAACAATACACGGGAGCTCTGAAGCAAGTCTTCCAGAGCGCCAAATATTGGAAGCACATTTTTCAAAACATAGAAACCATCAAAATGAATCATCTCCCAGATCTGCAAGATCTAAAACCAAATGCCAGAAGACTGCGAAGCCCAAACATTTCTCCCAGTTGACAAACAAATAGTTCTGTCAAACCAGTTCACACATTGGTGAACACATATTTCACTCTCCATTGAATTAGAAGCTAAAACTTAGGATATATTATCCATTGAAGCTCATGAACACAACTATATATCTGCACAGACATAGGATCAACACAAAATAAATGCAAAGCACAATATCGAAGCACATTCAGAACACACACTTCAACATTGCCTTCATTATTTCTCAAATTTTCTCAAAAGAATTTGGCAGAAACACAACTACAACTTCATAAATATAGCTCCATGTACTCTAAACACTTCTATAGTATCTCAACTATACAAGTACCATTTGCAATCAACCTGAACTATGTTGAAATTAATGACAACACCACCGGATACATCCATACTTGCAACAAGGATCACTTCTTTCTAAGGATATTCATACTATAAATCTAATTAAAGAGGTGAAGAGAAAAATTTCTTTCAAAAATATAGATCATTTACTTGAAATGGATATAGAGAAATTAAAATTTTATGTTGAACAACCTAGTCAAACTACTAAGAGGTCATTGAATATAAATTCAAAGGAAATACTTAAGGCTTATTTTAAAAATAATGATACACTTGGTCAAGCCCAACTGTTATTAAATTTTCTTCTTTGTGATGAGATAAAAGAGCCATTACAATTGTTGGGTGTAGATTTCATAAAAAGAGGAAAAGATGCCTAGAAAAATATATTATTGAAAATGTTAAAAAAGGTTCGGGTTCCATTGGGAAATAGTCTTGATCAATGGATAAGTTAATTTCAAGAAGAGTGATGTTGACATCTATTGTAAGTCAAAAAATGCAAGGAAAATGTCAAATCTCTTCGCTTTCAATTGAAATTGGCTTAAGTAGGAAGACATTAACAAGATATGTGAAAATGCGAAAGGTTTTCGATGATACTACTGTAGTAGGCTATTGGGCAATAATGTGCATGGCTCCTCATTCTGACAAGATTGAAGATGGTGTTATGAAGTTGATATCAAATTTTTGAAATGATTATACTCGCTCATCAAATAAAAGAGATGTTCTCAAACATAGGATTGGACCAAACAATTTTGAACTGCATAGAAAACATTGGTTAAACATAACACACCATGAGATGTCTACAATATTTTGTGATGAAAATCCTCTTATAAATATTGGACAAAAAATGTTTGAAATGTTAAGGCTACATTATGTGAAGGCAAACAAGGTTTTTAAAACTTATTGTTGTTGTTATATTATTGAATTTGATATTTACTACCATGTTTCAAAATATTAGAGAAGAAAGTGATGGTTCTCAAAATGCACCTCCTAAATGGGTAAGTCGATTCATAGCATCCATATTACGTGACAAATCTGATGATGATGTAGATGGTCCAATAAAATGCATAAAAGGACTTTGTGAAATATTTGAAAATTTGGCTAAAAATCCTTTGAGAAATGAAGATACTAACATGATGAAGATGGTAAATTGCAAGAGTTACAAGTACATAAAGTTTGAAACAAAATTTGGGAAATAATCCATAAGGTTAGATTATGTAAAAGAGGAGGTACTTATTGAAACATTTATGGATTTTTTTTGTAAATTGATACAATTGTACATACATCATGCATTTTTGTTAAGTGTCAAACAAAAAAAAATAGTTGTTAAGAGATACCTTCCCACCTAGAATAGTTTTATTAGTAGTCGACTTTGTAAAAAAATTACTCTTTTACCCATCAAAAGGAGATTCAAACATAATTCATTTTGTTATAGCTTCAAATTCCAAAAGTCAGATACAATCACAACCAGGACATGATGGAGAATCTAGTTTTACTAGTGGTGATGGTATGGGTATTAGTACTAGTAGTGGTAAAAATTTGCTACAATAATAAATTACTCACAAAGGACCAATAAAATATATTATACAAAAATCCAATGATCAAGGCATTTTCAAGAAGCAAAAGATTAAGACATATCCAATTCCAACTACCTCTATTTACACTTGAAAGGATTTATTTCCACTTTTAGAAGGAACCCCTCCAGTTGCTAGTATGATTGGGATAAGAATATAACTAATCCTCATCCTCAAATAATTAGAGATTATCCCAACACTATAAGTACTCTTTCCTATTCAAGTATTTAATTGTGTTAACAATCCTAGGTTTTGATTACAATGTTGAGCTTAGAAAGAAAGAAAAAATATATAAAGAACAAAAAGAAGCAAATATTAGAGAGTACAACTATTGTAACTTTAGAGCCTACAACAACAAGGGTATTTTTCATATATTATCCAAATAAAAAAATCATGGATTACAGGTTTGTTGTGCCCAAAGTTTAAAATAAACCAATGAATTAGATGCATCGCTTTGACTTTGAGGTGAGCAATGTCCAAATGGATTTTTTTGGAATGATTTTTTGACAAAATTTATGTATCTAAAAGAAACGATGGACTAAGAAGCCTCCAAACAAGAATGTCCCAAAAAGAATAGGAACAAGTGAAGGACTAAAGAAGCCTCCAAACAAGAGCAAAGTAATAAAGAAGCCTCAAACAAAAGTGAAGGACGAAGAAGCCTTCAATCAAGAAGAAATCATCCCAAAAGATAGGAACACAGGGTGAACATAAAAAGACACCATTGAAGCATGAAGAAGCTGCAAACATTGTTGTAGAATGACTGTTGAAATGTTGAAAGAAGAAACTTCATTGAAACATATGATGATCAAGATCAAGAAGACAAGAATTTCTATGAGTGCCCCCAATGACACTACTCAAATCCGATGGAAAACCAAGGCATACATCAAGAACTCAAAGATACAGATGGCACAAGTACCAATAGTTTGAAGGACTGATCAAGTGAAAAATGAAAGGTCACCTCCAGAAATAGGAATGAAAGAGTGTCCATATGGAAGTGCTCCATCTCATTGAAATGCATGGGTAACCAGTTGTTGAATCTTCCTAGTACATAGGGACAAATACTGTATGCATAGCTCACTCCAACGTGAAACCAAGTAAGCATTAGCACCAACAATAGAAACCCCCCCATAATGATAACAAGGGAGAGGTATGACAGGTACACTAAAACTCAATGTTTGAATGTAGTGCATGATAAAGAACCAAGAACATATGAATGTGCAAACATGAAAGTACAAGCATATATAAAGGGTATGCAAACCAAGGCACACACATGTGAGAAAGGTATGAGGGCAAAAAAAATGCAAACATCAACCCCCATGACACGTTATATCATAGTGTGAGTACAATAATGGCACAATATGATGTGCAAGAATCCCAATACTACACATACAAAGTTGAGGCACTTTATTTCAGTGTGTTACAGATGATAAATACATGCAATGTGAGCCCATAAGGTCCAATAAGGACCTAACACTATAAATACATGAATAATAGCCAAAAATAAGCCATCCCATGCAAACGAGAAGTTTCTAGAAGTTAAGATGTCCAAGTAATTCACCAAAATGTGAAAACCAAAAAAAAATAAATCAAATGTACTTGGTAAATTTTCTGATGAAAACATCTATAGATCTAGAAAGAGAACTAGAAGACCTTTCCAACGCCTATTCGTTTTTGAAAAATAGAGTTTGTATGCAAAAGTTATGCCCCTGAAAGTGCAAAAACATGTTCTAACTTTGAATGAAAATAAATGAAAAAAATATAAAAAATATGGAGAAATCACCTACACCACTAGATCATGCCTGAAACTAGCTTTTTGATGATATTTTGTTTTCGAAAAATCGAGTTCGTATGCAAAAGTTATGGCCAAAATACCAAAACTACTCCAAAAGGGTTTGGGGGTTAGGCTAGCCGCTAGCATTAACAACTAGCCATTAATTAACTGTGGCGCCCTACAACATTGTATTTTTAAATTATTTTTTCTTGGATTGCATGTCGTACTAGGCCGTATGGCCCTGAAATGGAAAACAAATGTCTCCTAGAGTCACTGTGCCCAATTTTGATGATTTGATAGTCAATTTTGGGGTTTTTGGGTGCTCTGAACGCGATGGTGAGGTCCGTTTGAGCTTCAAATGCTCCAAAATTGTAGGTACACCCTGGATCTGGAAATCCTCACAGATCGGGCATCATATAACCAAAAATGATGAAACAAAGGTCAATCTTGACTATTTTCGAACCTTCTGGATGCAATGGTGAGGTCCAAATTGACTCAAGATGCAAGAAAAATACTCTTTCAAGGCTTGAATCCCTCAAACAACAAACAAGAAGTGGCAGATCTAAATCTTTGATACCATGTTTATGCTGATAAACCAACCTCACAAATCCCAATGAACACCTGCAAGCAAATAACCTGTCACATAAAGGAGATCAAGAGACACAAGAATGTTGCTCTGCAAATATGAAGCAAAAATGCATTAACCATAATTGAATGATTACAAAGAGATCACTCCTTAAGAAAGGAGATCAAAACCCTAAAGTGAACCCTAGGATTTAATAAAATAATTATTAAAGTGCCTAAGTTTAGCTTAAGTGAAAATAAAGTAAAAGATGATTTAATTAATTAATTAATATGATTGAATTAATTAAGTAATTAACCTTATTACTCTAAAAAACATCACATGTGCCTTTCCTCTTTCTATTACCAAAAAAATTAGAGGAATTGAAGATACCGTTGAGGGTTGTGAAGCCTTTGAGGGTACGAAAGGTCTACCTAATGGAGCTCCCAAAAAGGAAGGCATAGAGTATGAAGCATGTTGCTACAATGGAGTAGATGTGATGGGAGCGACCATAGGAGTAGAAGAATATGGATCTACGAATGAGGAAATTGAGCAACTTGCTTAAAATTTTTAATAAGCTTTAAAAAATAAATCACCATGAGGCTGCAAGGGTCCAAGTGGAGTAGGCCAAAAGTGGTCTAAAGAGAAGCCCCACGAAATACTAGTGGCTTGTATCTAGTGTCCTAAATAGTGTGCACAACATTATTATGAGGGAATTTTAGGAATTTGTGGACTATTGAAGCAAACACATTCACAAAAACTAGCCATGGAATTCCTAGTATCAATCTAAAGATATTAGATTCAAGAATCAAATCAAATGTGGTGTGTATTGACTTGGGTCCAACCTATACCAACAAAGTAATATAACCAATAGGAGATAAATAAATAACATTGTGAGTATGAATGGTCACAAGAGATTCATCATAATTTTCTTTATGAAATTTATTGATAAACAATAGTTCTTCCATGATCCATGATAATATTTACCCTATAAGAAAGATAAACAAGAAAACCAAACCGTTAATAGTCTTGTGATTGAAATGAGTAGGGATATAAAGAGGAGTATACTATCCATTATATGAAAGATCATTTGAAGTAAATGATATGTTAGGAAAATTAATGTCATGATATTTCAAAGAAATAGGCACAACATCAACCATGTGTATGTGGGTAAAAGCAAAAACCCGTGTCACACTTTCAACCAACTAAATAGTTTTGCCTTAAATATTTTTTTGCGAAACAGTTTCATCTAAAACTACATGGCACATAAAGTTTCGGACGAAACCCTTCCACCCAAAACAATAAAACAAGAATGTTCCCTTTGTCGATTTAAAATGCAATTCAATTTGCACATATATTTACTACTAAAACCCTTTCACCAAAAACTGTCTATGTGGCATCCTTGTTGGCAACCACCTCATCACTTTTCAGAAATTTCTAAAACTTTCCACTTGAACATAATATTTCTTTAGTCAGATTTTTTTTTTCAACAAACTAAACATACCCTTTTCTAGATCTCAAAGTCAAGAATCCACATATATATATATATATATATAGATTAGTTTAATATGTTTTTTTAAATAATGCAAGTGGGTTGTTATAATAAAAAATGAGTGTGATTAGAAATTTAAAAATACTATAACATATTGAAAAAAAATGAAAAATATATGGTGCACTAGAGGAGAGAATCCTCTCCAAAAGGGTATAATTTGTTTTTTGGAAATGACAAAAAATCAGACAATAGTTGACGTCAAATGAAAACTATCAAATCTTGGTATGGTTGACTTTATAACGTTATTATGAGGAAAATATACATAAATTTTTTTAAAAAAATCTCATACATATTGAAGTTAACTATTTGGGAAAAAAATTCAAGGGAAAATAAAATTATTTTCTATTTTTTTCTTGATGTCAATTCAATGTCACTTTTTTTGAAATTTTCAGCAATTCAAAATTTGGTCTTATATTTTTTTTTAAATATCAAAACGATTTTTATTTTTTTTGAAAAATTACAAGAGTAAACTTCATCAAGAGTTCTATATTTCATTAGTTTACATCATTTCAAAATCCAAAACATAAAGACCACTTTATGTAGTCAAAGTTGAGAATTTGTGTTTGTGTTAGTCGATTCCTTCATAAAAGTGACACAAGTTTGTACTTTTACCCATGTATTGAAAATATATAGGAGTTGAAGTTGTGCTTGTTACAAAATTTGTTGAATGAAAAGGAAAGAGATTAGTGTAAGTATACATTTTTTTATTAGATCTAGCAACATATTTATTTGTATTTTGTTTCTTCGATCTAGATGGTACCATTATCAATGTGGTCTTGGACAATATGTCGAAGATGCCTACATCTTTGAGTATCATGTCTAGGTACATAGTGATATTGATATAACATTTTTCATCATACCAAACTAGGTATGGCTTATTTTAAGGAAACGGTCTTATTTTTGGAAGAGTTATTAGTTTATCTTTTAATAGCTTCTAGATAATACTATAATAGCTATTAGACAGTGTAAAAAAATTTGTTCGCCTCTAAGGTGCTACTATTGAGACATCAAGAGATTTAGGTATGGTGATTATGCTAGCTTTATTCAAATATTATTTTTCTTGTAACTTCTAGAATAAGACGCACCACTTTTATTATTAGAGTGAAGCGATGAGGAAGAGCCCCCATACTAAGTCACATTTTGTTGATAATCACTTAATACAATCCACAAATATATAAAAGAATTATATTTCATAAGAAATATTTTGTCCCTAAGTGTTAGCTGCAAGTTTATTATGAATACTTGTTGTGAATTGGAATTAGGGAGCACATAGGAAATTTATGAACAGTTATTAATATTGAAAGATGAAATCAATTACCTTTTCGTCAGGTCCCTGCTTGTAATGAATGAGGTCAATAAAAATAACCTACAAACGAATTTTTTCCTAAAAAAGTTGTAAGAATTGATTTATCAATTGATCAAATGTATAGAAAATTATTTGAGAGAGAGAAAAACTAGTCCAATGCGGTCTTTAAGTGATCGCAGGAATAGTTTCACTAGCAATGTGTCCTAGAAGACAAAATTAGTGTACAACATAGTGAAAGCGAAAACTTGAGATTATGGGTCCCCTCTTCCACTAATATTTTCAAACCATGGTGCTTCCAAGCCTTGCACTAAAGTTGTATTAATAATGCAAAGAGCTAAAAGGTTGTGGAAATAATATGGTTAAACTAATGGTTGCAAAGAGGTACTAGTTAAGTTGGCAAGATGTTTTGCAAAAGTGTGTTAAGCATGGGATTTATTGGAGTAGCTAAGGTTTGCATTGTAGAAGTTTGAATAGATGAGGTTTGTATAGCTACAAATGCTATAGTAAAAGTTGGATGATAGGTAAAAGAAGGTTGGGATGTACCAAATGGTTGCATGCCAAGCAAGGGTTGATAAGTACTAAAGGGACTAATAGCAGTAGCTGAGGAATACCTAGTAGAAAAACCACCAAAATGCATAGTCGTTGTAATACATGAGGCAATTGCCATGTGAATTGAAGCCCCTGACATTGACATTGATAATTGTGTGCCAATAATGTTACACTGTGAGTCTTTGTGTTTCCTAGTATGGATGAATAAGAGGGCATGTGATTTTCAACAATGTGTACCAATTTTCTCAAAAACTCAAGGCTTTTTTTCATATGAAATGAAATGGTTTCTCAAATTTTCAACATCAAATACTACTTGAGTATAGGAATCATTTGATAATGCGGTTTGAAAATATGTTCTCTAGATTATAAATGTACTCAAATGGAACCCTAAGAGAAACATTGTTACACCCCAATTGTGTAAATACTATTTACTATTACTACATAGGGTAAATATGAATGTAATGTGAATTCTGGAGATGAATAAATTGTGCTTGTACTTTGTTATCAATGCATTATGAATGAACGTTATTTCATTTAATGAAGAAATTCATATATGTGAAATGGATGGTGATTGAATTAATATTCTAAATATGGAGATGTATTATGTGAAATGCATATTTTGTGAACAGTTGGCTGTCATGAGCATGTGTTAGTGGTTGCAGGTAAATGTTCATTCCTCTAGGAGGAGGGGAAGGATCACTCAGGAGAAGAACTTGGTTGGGTAACCGGTAAGGTAAACTATCTGAGCATACACACACCACAGTAGAATAATTGAGTTGAGTCAGTAGGTAATTCATCCTTAGTTTGATGTGTCCGCATTAGTAAGGGTCTTGATTACTATTGAATGCATGGGTGATGCTTATTTGTTGAGCTTGTGAGCCCTTCCTCATGTTACTATGCTTTTTTGTGTGGTTGATTGAGTATAGGGATATATGCATATATACATATTTCATCATACACGTACAATGGATATAATGGGATGTCCATACGAGTATGATGACATATTTATAGACATGCATATATGTATATAAATGTTATTATGATGTTATGCATCTTTGAGCTTTCCATCAATACATATCTACATCAAAAGTATGCATGTATATGAGTATATACATACATAAATACATGTATACGTATGTATACATAGAGGAGAACATGTATATATTTATATAGTCGATGAGATATATAATAATATTATCTTGAGTATATATAAATATTCCTATATATGTGAGTGAGTGTATATGCATATACATATACGTATATACATGTAAGCATTAATGCTTATTAGAGAAGTGTATAAATATATACACGTGAGAAGGTGGTAATGAGGATACATGTACTCGTATATCAAGTGATTGTAGAAAAAATAGTTTGATAAACAAAAGATTGTGATTATATTTAGGTGTTGCTTGGCAATTAATACTTATGAAAGCTTTGAGGAAATATATATATATATATATATAAATGTATATATAAGGAATATATTGAAGTATATATATACAAATACATATAATGGATATATATATTATAAGTGTTAAATAGTGCAATGCATGAATTCAAAGCGTATTATTTTACATAGCGCATGAAGTTTCATATTCAAATGAATATAGGCAACATGAAGTGTATAATGAATTGCACGCTTTTGGAAGGTAAATCCAAATGCCTAATGCAAAGGCTGTGAGTGCAACATGCTAGAATTTATAACATAAAATTAACATGCAATATGGTCCATGCGAAGTGCCTTAATGTGCAAAAGAAGAGGAGTGAACAACACATGTTGAAAACAAAGGCTCAATATTACTCTTGTTGTTACACTTTATGGAACACATTTATTTCATTTAAAGCTTGTTGTCTTATGTCAATGCATGACATAGACTTAGTTCACGCCTATGGTGATGATTATCTTTGACTTGGTAAACTTAAGCTACCATGTTTTTACACTCGAACCAACATTTGTTGAAACATGAGAAATAGTCGACGACTTTGTCAAAGAGAATAAATATCCAAATTGACTCATCCCAAAATTAAGTTGACGAATGCATGGTGTTGCAAATTGGTAATTGACTATTTCTAATTGCATAGTAACTGTGCCAACATTGAGAGGAGTGTGGAAGCTTTAGTGCCATCTCTGGAAACTTGTTTGCTATAGATATCTATTGTTGGAGATAATTTGAATTGTCCATGTGAAATTTTGAATAAGTCTCTACTTTATGTCGATCTAGCAAGGTCAATCTGTTGATATTTTGCTAAGTATGATCTCATATAGTCGCCACCTTTTTTTTGAGATATATGTGTTATTGTGCATCTGTGCTGGTGGCAAAATTCATGCCTAAACCATACACTAAGTGGTTACCAAATAGCTATATAAATAGGGGTGCTTGATCATTTTTTGAGGAAGTTTCCTTACAAGCCTTTACTTTGCATTATTTTTACCTTATTCTCAATTTTACTTGAGTGTGTGAGAGAGTTCTATCATATTGAGAGAGAGAGAGAGAGTTGTTGTTTGAGTGAAGTAATTCATCAACTTGAGAGTTAGAAGTTAATTGTGATGTATCATGAGAAGCTATTATCAAGCTTGTTATTTTTTGGGAGAGGTTGTGTTGTTTTCAATTGATTGGACAAGTGATAACATGCATGGGGACATTCTTCTTTGTTTATTTTATTTATGAAAGATTGTTCCCCATGACTGCTTGAATTATCTTTTATGAGTACTTGCATTTAGGGAAACTAGTATGATTTAAAAGGGAAATATAAGCTATTAATTTGTTTTTACAATGTGATTGTATGTACTCCATAATAGGAGGTTGGTGTTTATCATAGGTATTGCATACTAGATATGATTAAACATGAGTGACATATGAGTTACTCTTAGCTAGGTTATTAATTTAAACTAGCATAGATTGTGTATACTCCTAGGATTGTTTATCAAGTATGGGAGGGAGCTTGTGTACTTACTTGTTAAGTAGGATTATTCCAAGTGTGTAAAATGGTGATAGGTTATCTTCGAGATGATAGATTATCCATTGAAGGAAATACCTAGTTTTCGTACTTACTTGTTAAGTAGATTTATTCCAAGTATGTAAAATTGTGATAGGTTATCTCTAGGGTGATAGATTATCCATTGAAGGAAAAACCTATGTGTAGTTTAAGATGAAATTAATTCAAATCGACCTTGATTAGTGTATGTGATAGATGACCTTCATTCAAAGTACTGAATGAGAACACTTTGGCCAAAGTAGTGTGATTGCCTCTAGCTCCATTATCTCTTCACCGTGATCCAGTATTACATACTAGTTTGAGATTGTGGGATTACAAAGTTATAGTTATGTAGGACACAACACTATGATCAACTAGTTGTCATTATTCAGTTACTCTACTAATCTCTTCGTCGAATGGAAGGGCCATCTATCGAATGATAGATGTGTGGGGGACTGCATTAAGAGTCTATGGTTGGTAGAAAAACACTTGAGTGATGCTTCTCCTCCACAACAGGCGACAAAAGAACCAAGATTTGAAAGGAAGGATCTTGGACCATCTATAAGCTATTTTTTCTAAAGCTCATTGGTGTTATGTATGTAAATGTATGCATTCTTGTGTTGTTGTAACTTGTGAAGTTATTGTAACGAAATGGAATCTTTATTGTATTTTATGGCATCTTTGTTCGAATATTCTCAATAAAGATTTTATTTATTTATTGCAATGGCTTGTTACATAGTTTATTTACTCGCTCATTGAAAACTTAGGAAATTTTTACTTCGATGAAGGGTGGGCATGTTACATGTGGTATTAGAGCTACTAGGTTCAGCTCTAGAACCTATGAGCTCATTACACAAACAACGTGTAAACCTTATCAAAAGATAATGGTTGAAAAGTTCTTGTGCCACAACGACAAGAGAATAGAACATGGAGAAAAAAAAGGAAGAAAATATTCCTGAAAACTTGTTTAAGTTAGGGACTAGATAAGAGTCATCCCTGAAGTGGAAACTCCTAAAACAACAAAATTATTATTATATTCCCTTGGATTGTGAAATATTATGCAATCAAGGTTAGTAGGAAGGATAGGAAGAATATCCAATATATACATTTATCCTACTAGATAGCTAAGTCACTAGAAGGGAATGAGAAGAAATGAGATCACCCCCTTATTAGTAGCAACTTATAGTTGAAAATATTCAAGAATTATTGGATTTAGTAAGTATAATACGAATCTATGTGTATGCAATGTCGGTGATGAGCCAAGTTTTTGGCACATTCAGATCATACTTTTACAAACACTTTTTCTATTTTTATTATGCTAAAACAAACATTTAGTGTTGATTATGGGACAAGACATGAAATTTTTATGCTTAATATAAAATGTATATTATGCTAAATCTTTCCATAAGTATCACCTTAAAAAAATTTATTAGTTTGATGAATGCCTTATGACTTGGTGTGATGACAAACCCTTCCTGCAACCTCTACTGTTGAACTTCCTGCAGCCATGTCTGAAATAATGTTTGCCTTATTTTAATGCTTAATGAATGTATAAATGAAGTGATGTATTGTCTTAAAGGTTGAACGTGTTGAGATAATTTTCTGCCTTAGGAATAGCAGGCAAGATATTTTACAGGTACCACGATTGGAGGAATGAATTCAATTCCCACTTGAAGGATAGAAGACCAAATCAAAGAAGACTAGTTCAACAACAAAAGAATAGGGAGGTAGTTTCAACTCATCCACCATGCAAGGGGAGTGTTTTAGAAATCTAGCTCAGGCGTCTTGATGGTGCATGAATCTAGGATGATGGCACTTTAAGACTGATGAACTGATTTGACTTAGTTCTTTCATTTCCATTCACCTCTTTACTAAGTTAGTTAAATGTAATAAAGACTTCCTGTTTTATAAGGGAAGGTTGGTTAGTAGTTGGATTCAATTTCAATAAATAGCCCATTCTCCTTCAGAGAATGGGCTGAAAAAATATTGTTGTTGTAACACATATTCAATTTTCAGAAATACAGTCAAGAGATTGTGTGCCATGTACTTATCTATCTTGAATCAATAAAGTTTATGAAGTTTTCCACCTAATATGTTGTCTACTTTTGGCATTAACTAAGGGGGGGCACTTAGGGAACTGTCCATACTTTCATTCTGCAAGTTAGAATAGCTGCACTTCCTTTCATAGAGGTTAATGTGATTGTTCTTGCAGTTGACAAAAACATAGAGTTGTCAACTGTTCCTGCAACCACTAGATGCAAAGTAGTTTTATCTTTCAGTTTTCATTTCCAATCAAGTTATCTAGTAAAGTTGTTTCCAGTAATTCAAATTCTAGTACAAAGCATCTTAGGAAATCATGCATGTCTGGGAAAGGTGATTAGTGCATATATTGTGCTGACCCATTTCAAGTTTGCATCCCTGGGTTGATGATTAAATGAGGTTCTTTAGCAGGTTATGACTATTGGTTGTGATGTTCAATCCTTGAGTAGAGGAATTAATGTTCCTAGTTATTAAGCTGATTAAAGAACACTACTGTCGGCAGAAATTAAATCAAAGAAGAGAGTCAACAAAGGAGGTATCCACAAGGTTGGATAACTCTTGACATAAATCCAATTCTTGTATAAGGATAGGATCTTGCAAGAAAAGAGTTAGTACCTAGGAAAAAGAGAAAAGACCAGGATGGTAAAAAATGAAGTAATCAATGAAGTGGAAATGGTTCCACCAACCAAAATTGATGAGATCAATTTGAAGTTTTGATTAAGATGAGAAAAAGAGATCAAACAACTTTGCTATCTCTAAAGGTTATGAGAGAATAATTTACCAAGAATTGGGATAAAGTCACGTAAAAAGGTGATTGTAGGAAAGAAACCTGTAAAGATAAATCATGTTGGCCTGACCAAATATTTGGATAGTACATAGATTGGTTGGATTATAAGATGAAATCACCAAGATGTCTATAAAAATCAACATATATTTAGAATTTCTAAAAGAAAATGGAATACAATATGGCACTATGTGTCAAATCGATAGAATTTGTAAGGAAAACAATGTTCTAAGTTGAAAGGTGCATCAACTGACGAGGCTTTGTGGGTAAGATTATTCCTCCACAAAAAGGTTATTGGAAAGAGAATGGGAATATTAGTGTGCCTCTTAACTTCTAAGTTGTTGACTATTCATTAGATCTCCTATTGGACAATCCAAAATATTGAATCTATGGGATTAGAAATCAATGATGAATCTAACTTTGGGAAAATATTATATTCAAAGTATGCCATTGAGGCAAGAAAAAGGCAATGAGAAGACAACAACAAGGAATGAAAAATCATTTCAAAGAAGCAAGTGTCAGCTAGCAATTCAAATTTTATTAGATCGAATGTTGTGGAAACACTAAGGGGGGAAGGAAGAGACTGGATTGACTTGGATTAAGTACCCAAACCAACAAAAATCATGAATATATTTTAAATTTAGAAAAACTAGTGACTTCTTCGCAAGTCATGATGTCAATTAAGTCATAAATTTTATGACCACAAGGATAAGGTATTAGAATTTTTGGAGAAAAATAGTGGAAAGGTCAAGGATTGTGACCTAGATAATTACAACATTACTTATATATATGTTGATTGGAAGATCAAATGATATTATCATGGATGCCTTAGGAAAGGATAGGCAAATTACTTGATCATGAAAGGGAAAATAATTTCCTAAAGAATAGGTAAGGAGATATCTATATTACTCGTGATTGGAAGAAAGTATCTCTACACTCCTATATATCGTATATGGGGAATTTAGAGAATGATGTTATTTCTATAAATAGGTAGTAATAATACATATTATGAAATGTATCCATGTTGTGAAGCGACTTGACACTGTGGCTTACTGTGCTAAGAGACCTAAGCATGATAGGGTTTAGCTATAAAGCCATAGAGATGGTATGAAAGATAAGGCAGGATGTGACGCTATGTAACTATATCAATTATATTTACTTGATTGATCACTTGATCATACCTAACTCTTAAATGAAACCCTAAGATTAGAATAACCTATTTGGGATGAGAATTTCATTGGATTAAAGAGAGAAACCTTAGGTTAAGTTTTACCAAATGGGTTGAGATATGTACCAGATTACTCATTAACACCTATAGGTTGTGAATAACTTACTTGGTTGTGTTGTAAATTGGTCTTGATTGGAACATATAGGGTTAGAGTAACCTATAACATCAAATTAGTCATTTATTGATGACTATATCCTAGAATTAGGGTATACCGAGGTTGGGACTCACCTATGCAATTAAGTGGATCAATGGAGCTAACGAGAAATGATCATGCTTGGTAATCAGACATGCAACTAAATTTGATATCTTCTAGGGATCAACATGATTGAATAAGGATTAATACTCGAATTTAGTACCAATTCTTATCGAGAAAATTAGATTGAGTTAAAATATGAATTGCATCTTTGGAAATAATCCAAGGACGTAAGAAATCTAAGTTGTGGATGTCCTAAGATAAAGGCGATTTATCCTCGTAAAACTCCTAACCATTATTACTTGGGAATTAAAGGTGGCATGAGATCATAAAATAGGTTTTCTCTTAGTAAACGAATATACTATTACTGGATATAAAAGAACCATGTACCCAAAATTTTGGAAGATTCAAGAATGAAATAAGGAAATTGATGTCAAAGTTAGGACATTTAGATGACAAAGTTATTTGTCAGATGAGGAACCACTATAACTTGGAAAAAGATAGAGTAAGAGGTTGCACAGAGTGTGGTAATATAATGTATAGTATGCCAATAAATGGAGACCAGATGTCATCATCGGTAGGATTCATGCACTCTCTTGAGATTCCAAAGGGAGAGTGGTAGAACACAAGACAAATCAATTTGTCTCTATCAGTGAAACTAACATAATGTTCAAGTGGACAGACTCACCAAAGTAACCAACGCCATTTGGAAACTTTATTTATAGGATTTTGGTCCTAAATAATATATTGAGAGAAGTAGTTGATTAGTATTCATGAGAAGGTTGTCTCAGTTGTGAACAAGCAAAAAATGATAGGGTTGTGTAAACCATGATCATAATATGAAACATTTAATTGAGCGAATGCGCAATATATTATTATAGCCAAATAGCCAAAAATGGTAAGCCAAATCTTGAATGATTTATAAAATTCTAACATTAAGGTTTGGACCATTGTATGGAAAGGAAGGTTGGACAATCTATTAGGCTGAAATAGGATTAGAAATAGGGTTAACCATAGACTTGATAGATTATAAAAAAGGATTAATAGATCGAAGAGATCAATGAAACTTTATCAATACAAAAGCTTAAGTATGAAACAATATCAAAATTTGACAGGTGTCCAAGAGCAATGTTATGCTCAAGATGGAAAAGTAGTCAAGAATAGTACTTTATGGTTAAATGGATGTGTAAGTGTTAGACGGATTCGGTTTTTGAGTTGTCTAAAAGTGTAAATATCAAAGGGGAAGGATGGGACCCACGGTGTAGTGGACAATGCATCGTTATTCCTTTTCCATTTGGATTATACTAAGGATAAATTCATGAGCCAATGATTTTCGATCACTACGTCTTAAGTTTCATGTATATTTACTATTGTACCTAGGATGTACATACGAGGAAATATGCTAATATAAAGAAAAAAAGATCTTTGGGAGAGTAAGTATGTGTGAGGCATACAAGTTTTCCCTATGCGATAATGAGGGCACTCGATGCAAGGTCCAAGAAGGGCAAGGTTGCAAGGTGGGATGCTACATAGGAAAGATGTTTGATGATTCTTAAATGAATTGAAAATAATAACTATAAAACCTACTCAGCTTTATTTGTGTGTTAAAGTGCTATAGATCATCGAGGACGATGATTCACAAGGGGGGAAGTATGTTACACCCCAATTGTGTAGTTACTATTTACTATTACTACATAGGGTATGTAGACATTAGAATTTGACCACCCCCATATGGTAGAATTCCTCCCCTTTTATTCCTCTATCCTGCATCCCTCATCCACATTAATTAATTAATTCATCATTTAATTAATTTCCCCTCTTGCTAAAGTTCATAAGGTATTTTATTAAATAATTAAATAATCCATCATTTGTCCCCCCTTCCTCTCTAAATTAAATAAATATTCTATTTTATTTAATTTAGTCATTTGCCTCTATGAATTTAAATTAATTTTTAAATTAATTATTTCTCTCTCCTTGTCCCATCCTCCATAATTCTTCTCTAATCTAGGTTAATTTAATTAACCCATGATTAAGATGTGTACACCCCTTAACCAAGATTAGTGACACATCCTCCATAATCATCCACTTGCCTTAATTGATCATTAATTCACCTAATCCTTTGTTTGAACAACTTAATCACTTGATTAGGTCAACCTAATCCCTATGCCATTTATGGCATATCTCCGAGTCAACCTTTTATTAAATGTTTTCTCCTTTTGGAGAAGGCAATCCCTTTCCCAATGTGAATTTTAAATTCAATTTTATTCCCCCTAGGCATTTCAAGGAATTTTTAATTCCTTGAATGTCTTGTCACCCACATGTCGACAAGGAGCTCCTTTATGAGGAGATCTTGTCCCACTCCCAAGGTACCATAAAGTACCTCCACCTCATCTCCCCTTTGGACATCTCACTCGGCACATGCCAAGATGTAAGGGTTTGTGAGTTCTCAACTCACCCTAGCCCTTGATCTTGGTCATGGTGGCTTCATCTTGACCCTCCATGGTTTGATAATATTTCCCCAAAAATTAGATGATTTTTCCCTCATTTTATCATCATTCATTCATGCACTCAAACAATCAAGCAATCACCAAAACACATTCAAGCATCCAACACCCCCATTTTTGCAACACTCTTTGCATCCATATCAAGCATCAATTGCAATACCCACTTGCATCATTGCATTCCTCATCATCCCATAATCATTTAGAACTAGGTTTTATTCTATTTTCCATTGAGAGGAGCACACAAATAAAATGGTCAACAGGGCCAACCAACTCATCAACTTGGGCAAAGTATAACACTCTTTTAATCTTTTATTTGTTCAAGTTCAACTAGGCTAATCGTTGAGGTGTTATTTGTGTTTTTCCTTGCTTGCATTTCATTTCATTTTACATTTTATATTAGGAAAATTCACCTGCACACATTTATGGCACGCTCAATGGGACCCACGTTATAGGTCTGCACTTTCACGTTTTCTGTTGTTTGAATTTTGTAGGTTCAAACTTTACATGCAAAGGTGAAACCACCTTAACAGGTGAATTTTCTTGTTACAAAGGCGAATTTGCATGTCTTGAATAGGCAAATTTGCAACAAGGGGCGAACTCGCCTGAAGCAGGGGTGAATTTGTGAAGATATCTGACAGAGAGATGAATATGAAGTCAACAAAGGTGAGATAAAATTTGCACATCCTTTTAGATAGGCAAATTTGACAGGATAGATGAATTTGAAAAGTAAAAAAGGCAAATTTTCCTAACACAGGAGCGAACTTGAGGTGAACTCGAAACTTAAGTTTTTGATTTCCAATTTCATTTTGTTTTTAGGTACTAATCTACTAACTTGTATATCTATGAGTGTGTGATTTCACTAACGATCTGTGTAGCTTTTCCTCGTTTTTCCAAGACTGGCGATGAAAATTATTGACGTATTTTTGTAGGACGATCGGTCGAAGACCCATTAGTTAGTTTGTCTATTGATTTTAATACTAGCTAGGCACACAAAATTAATTAAAGGGTCAATTTACATTATTTGTTGTTCTATGGAGTAAGTTGTTGATGTATCCACTCCCCTTGCGCCTTTTGGCAATCCTAGGTGACGAGAAATCGTAGCTTGCTCTAGTCCAGTCCAGTCTACCCAAGAGGTGCTAGTGCATCTAAGCTCTCCCCTTATCCTATGTGTGAGCCTAAACATCTAGTGTCTCCTTCCTTTAGCGGGACTTGCCTGGGATTTCATCACCCAGGGAACAATTCCAACCATGTGTTATCGACGGGGTATATAAAGGGGGGGGGAGTGAAAATTTGTACCCCAATTCAGTCACGTCGTGATTAAAAAAGCGTCAAAGCTTGGGTGGTACCTAGATAAGACGTGCAAAGTTGGTTCAAGTTTCCAGTACCTTGTTGGGGCTCACAACTCTCGCTTGTGATAGGATGGTGTTCACGGTTTTGCCTCACATACCTAGCATATATCAAGGATGCATGAGATAGCCTTGTATAGCCTAGATAGAGACTCATGTTTCAGTCGCGAATTGGTGTAGTGCAAGGGATGCAAATCATACCCCAAATTTACTCACCACATAATCCCTTGGGTTGAGATAGGAATCCTCATGGTAGACTATGACAGTCCTCGAGTGAGAGAGTGAAGGCGAGTCCCTGACGTTTGTTGATGACCTTATGCCATTGGACGCTAGCTATCTGCCTTCACGAGAAAGGGTGCTCCAGAGAACCACCTCAGTATCACGAAGTATTAACCTTGGGTTGTCTGCTCAAGGTAGTGGGACTACATCAAGTTTGTGAACCCTTATCACTAATTCTAGTATTATAATGTCTGGAGTGTCTTCATTGTGCGATACCAGTGCTTTTATTTTTAGTTGAGTCAATCTAGCCTTTCTGCCTGTTGATTGCCGTATTTTCTATCCTTTTCCATAGTTAGCCCCTGAATTAGAGGTGAATTTTCTTCATATAGAGGCAATTTTTCACTATAGAAAGGTGAATTTGATAGGTACGAAAGGCGAATTTTCCAAGACAAGAAAATTTGAAAAGAAAAAAATGGTGAATTTGTCGCACAGGTTCGCCTATTTTTGGTGTCCCTGTCAGAGATAGGCGAATTTGTTTTGCGAATTCTCCCATTTCTTATCCAATCTCCAGACTTAGGTGAATTTTAGTCTTCCATTTGGGCAAATTTGTGATACACAGAGGTGAATTTTCTCTCTCAGAATAGGCGAATTTGTGACATAGAGAGGCTAATTTGTGATACGCATAGGCAAATTTTCTATCCAAAAAAATTCCAGAGAGTGAATCCTTTTGGGCACTAGAAGCTTATTATTTTTCAAGTCCTTTGTCATGATCAATTCGTTTTTATCATCATCCATCTTCCTGTAATTTTTACTTTAGTCCATCTGCATTTTCCAAAAGTCATCGATTCCCCGATCAAATCACATAGTTGCATCTTAGATCATCCTTAGGTTCCATATTCATCATAGGTTCATTGATCCACATCTCTTAGACTTTATTTCAGAGGTTTTATACAAGTTGGCTTAGGTGTCTGACTCTGATCGTCATCATCTGCATATGCTTAGGATTTTCATTCATCTTGAGTCAGTAAATCATCTTTGGCCAAATCAATCTACTTCCATGTTGAAGTAGATTCAGTGTCATAATCATCCCCTTTATAGTTCAATCTAATCTATCAACACCTTGCATCATCTATTCAAACCTATGAACTTAGTTTAGGATCGGTTTGATCGTCCAAACCAATCTATTATCCAATCATCTTAATCATCTCATCTCATTGATCAATTTAATCAAATCTAATCGCATATTCTACCCAATCGAATCATCAGTCAATTAATTCATCATCATATCCAGTCAATCCTTTAATCCTAACTTAGGTCATTATTTCACTGCATCTTAGAACATAGAGTCATCCTATTCCCCTTATAGTTTTGCATTTTCATGCCCGTTACTTGATTGCAAGCAAAGAAACTCTTGGTAGAACAACAAGCTTAGGGTACCCAACCTAACATCCCTTAGGATCCTAACAATGGTGGCTCATCGCAATCTAATACTAAGATCCAAACCACATAGCCTCCTCTTGATGAAAGCATGGTCAATCAACTCGAGGTTACAGTCAATGAGTATCTAAATCATTCTGTCAATCTTCAAATGATAGATCACCTCCTTAATGAGCAAGGGGATAAAATCCTCGCTACCTTGATCATGAAGGGTATCAAACCATCAAAGAGATTTGAGTTATCCAAATTTTTCAACACACCACCTCCTGCGTCTCCTGTGCCTCAAGATTCCCAGAATTCATAGAACCCTCCTAGAAATTCTTATGTCCTCAAAGGTCCACCCATAGATAATTGGTATCGGCCCAGATTCGGTAATGTTGTGCTTTATTAGGTCACACACCCTCTGAGTTCTAATTACAGTCGCACGAGTTCCACCTGATCCGAATGATCTCCTCGCTTATAATAGACACAAAATTTTCCTCCTTCGCCACCTTCAAATGTTCCATAAGGTCTGACCCCCATGTCGTCTGCACCACCTCTCCCACTTAATCATCCTAGTCAACCGTCAGTCAATACCGGGGGCAATCCTTTTGCTACATTACCACCACCTCTGGGGTCAACACCCATCTCCGAATTTCCACCACCTATGTTTACCTCTTAGCAACCTCCTCAAAGAAACATTCCATCTTCACAACCACTGCAAGGTAACCCACAAAAAATGCCAAAACAAACCCCTCAACACATTCCAATTCCATTTCAACCAATTCAACAACAATCATCGCAACAAAATATCTTGATTCCCCAACAGTAGAATAGCCCAATTCCTTCACAATTATAACAACCACCCCCGCATCAAAAGAAGGGTAATCCATTGCAACCCCCTCATTAGCCTCAAGGTCCTCTGCATCAACAAATATCACAACAAAACCCATCTTTCCAACAACTACAAATCACCCAATAGCCTTAGGTCCCAACTCAACCTCTTTATCACCAACCTCTCCAGCAACTGCAATTTCCTAAACAACCTCAACAATCCTATCATTCAATTCCCAACCACATGGATCAGTACCTATACCATCCACAAAGTACTTTCTATGCACAACCTGTTACATCCAATCCAAACCCCAATTATGCCTATCATAATCTGCAGCAATCTCAACAACAACCATCTTACGCTACCCCTTCAAAATTTTAGAAAACCACTTCCTACCAACAGCCTAATCCACAACAACCTCCATATGCATCCCAAAAATACACTACCTACAATTATCAGTCCAATCCATACTATGCCTTACAATAGCAACCGTCATATTAGCAAGGTGCTTCCACCTCATACTATCAAGCACCTCCATCACATCAGCAAGGGGTCTCCTCTTTTTATTACCAAAATCCACCATCCTATCATCAATTCTACACTAATTCGCCATTGCAATCTGCCTACAATAATCAATATAAATCAACTCCTTCGTATACGCCTCCACCATCCTATGATCAAACTGCATCCACTCCATCCTCATCTTACCAAAAATATGATCCTTACAACCAATCCAATCCGTCAAATCCAACTCCATCAACACATGTTAATAAGGAGTTGGAAGAGGTAAAAGTTGCGTTGAAAGACTTACAAACAAGGACCTCTAAAAAGTCTTTCAAGTTTGAAGAGATTTGTCCTTATCCGTTCGATCCCTCAATTTCGCTCGTTCCTTTTCCCAAGCATTTTGAAATGCCAAAATTTGACAAGTATAAAGGAACTAAAGATCCAAAGAACCACCTTCAATAATTCTATTCACATTGTCAAGAAGTCCTGCACAATGACAATTATCTCCTGCAGCTATTCTCTAGGAGTTTAACGAGGGTGGCTCTTGATTGGTTTATGGGTCTTCCAAAGGGGTCCATCTCTTCTTTTGTAGATATTTTAGAGAAATTCATCACACACTTCTCCTTCAATCTGGAGAAATATTTTGATACTCTAGATCTTCTGAAAGGGAAACAACATGAAGGTGAAACCTTTACAAGCTACTTGCAAAGGTGGCATGCTTTGGCTAGCTGGATGAAATATCCACTCAATGAGAAAGACCTGGTGACTCTTTTTGTGACTAACGCTCACTCAGGCATGACACATAATCTCAATCTTCATTTTATCACAGCCTTTTCAGAGGTCATAGAGAAAGGTCCTATCATTGAGCGAGCACTCATCGCTAAGGGACAAATCATAATTTATAATCCAGATAAGGAAAAGTCATCTAGAGATAAGTCTCGCTATTGGAACAAAAACAAGAACACAGTCAATGATGGTGTCACAAATACCAAACATGTTCAAGTAGCTAATACCTCAGTACCCTCCTCCCCAAAAATCCATTCCAAATTCAATATCTGTGACGTAAGGTGCACTTCATCCACCTCCTCAACAATCCAATCAGAATAATTAGGGCAACAATAAACACTCTTTTACTGCTTTGAGAGAGCCCTTAAGTGTCGTATTCAATAGGATTCTTCAAGCGAATTACCCAATCACGTATCATGTGACTAAGCCTTTTAACGATTCCAAGCCAAAACCAACCTGGTATAATGAAAATGAGTATTGTAACTTTCATAAGATCAAAGGTCATTCCACTAACAAGTGTCAAGGACTCAAAACATATGTCCAAGATCTCATAGATTACAGAGATATACAAGTGGATGCTAATCAAGCTACCTTGTCCAATGCTCAGCTGTAGATATACCAAAACATCTTCCCAAATCACAATCAAGGTGATAGTACATCTAATGCTAATCCCAAGTTAAGCAATAACAATGGTCAAAACAACATCACCAATAACATCAGCTATCAAAAGGTGCCTTATAACTATGACGATATAATTATGTGTATTAGCCAAGCAAAACCTCATGTATCCATGATTCATGTTAAAGGAAACTATCCATAATGTGTAGTTACAACCTGTCGCACCCGTATCTCTATTCCTAGCACTTCCACATCATCCTAGCCAGCTCCTGTAGGTTCTCAATATAATATTATTGATCATCTAGGAAAGACTCCCGCTCAAATATCCATCTTGAATTTGCTCAAGTCTTCTCTTGTTCATCAATAAATCCTAACCAAAGCCTTACAGGGTACTCATGTGCCTAATGACATAGATCCTACTCAGTTCCAAGCCTTAGTAGGAAAACTATCATCAACCCATCAGTTGGGCTTTAGTCAAAATGATATGCCTTTGATCAATTCCGATCATAACCGCCCCCTTCACATTGAAGTCCTTGTGGCCCATCATAAAGTAAAAGGGTCCTGGTAGATAATGGATCTACCCTTAATATTTGCACATTGAAGTTCATAAAATAGGTTGGATACACCCATGCTAACTTGAACAACCAGGCTATCACCATACAAGCATATGACAATGCAAAAAGGGGCTCTGAAGGAATTATCTATCTTCCCTTCAGGTTGGCTCTATGGTTCAATACACAACCTATCATTTCCTTGATCTTGACCTTCCATACAATCTCCTCTTTGGTCACCCATGGATTCATGCCATTTAGACTATCTCATCCACATACCATCAATTCCTAAAGTTCCCATTCAATGGGATGGAAGTAACCATACATGCTAACCCACAACCATTTGAATAATGTCGTGCTTTGGAAGCTTCCTTCCCCCACTCTCATTACTGCCCAGGAGTTGAAGTGGGGGCACCTCAAGGCTCATCATCCAATCTGTCTCATAATCCATTAGCCAATGCCACATCCACCACCTCTAACTCCACCATCACCAAGGTCAAGATCATTGACAAGGCTTGCAAAGAATATGAAATGAAAACTACACTCAATGTGGTGACAATGCCACCATCTCCTCGTACGCATTAACAACCTTCTCAGTCCAACTCAAAAGAAAAAGAAAAGAAAATCACACTCAGGTCTAGGATCATAGGTTCAACAACATTCAGAGATTTGGGCACCCTTCAAGATCAAATGGACGACGACATAAACCAGTGGGTCTATAAAGAAGAGCCTGAACCATCACCTCCCCTCGTAGAATACTTTTAGAAGGTTTATCCACATGCATCAAAATTGGCTGAAAAGTGTAATTATCAAGGTGGTCTTGGTATAGAAGAAAAAGGAAGATGACATCCCATCAAAGCATTTGTGTGACCAAGATCTATAGGCCTAGGCTATGACCAAAAACAAAAGGGTTCCACACCCTCCACTAGTGCCTCTAATAATGTTAGTTTGGACAATGGTCTCCTTGAGGAAATACCCGAAGAAGATTCCATCATACTTGCGTAGGATGATGTGGATGTCTCATCCATGTTTGGCTTCCTATCCATCTTTTCCATTAACCTCTCCCTTCACCATCCTAAGCTTATTGACTATGACCTACCAAGTAGCTCACCAATCAATACTTTTCCTTCAGTGGATGCCTATGTAAATCTTATGGGATTGGGGGATGATGAACACCCTAACTGCAAAAATAAGAAGAAACAAAATAAAAAAGGGTCATCTAGTGAAAACCTCTATGAGGCACTTCCTAACTCATCAAAAGTCAAAATAAAGGGTGTATCTGATAGTTAAAACCTCAATGGTGTGCTATAGGATGGGGATGTTCATATTCCCCTTATTGGAACTCAATTGTCCAAATGGTACTCTATCTTGATCGAAGAAACTCAAGAAGTCAACTTGGGAACTAAAGAAGATCCGAAAATAACATATGTAGCTAAGTCATTATCAGAAGAAGAGCATGCTACCATCGTCAACTTGTTACAAGAAGGAATCATCAATTTCGCATGGACTTATTTAGACATGCCAGGTCTAGATCCTGCCTTAGTGGTACACCATTTGGATGTTCATCCAAATGCAAAACCTGCCAAACAAAAGCTAAGAAAAATGCATCCACAAGTAGCTCTCCTTGTCAAGAAAGAGTTAGAAAAGTTGCTAGAAGCTGATTTCATAAGGCCAATCGACTATTCATAATGGATATTCAATGTAGTGCCCATCGCCAAGCCAAATGGAAGTATCAAAATCTACACAGATTTTCAGGACCTTAATAAAGCTTGTCCTAAGGATGATTTCCCTTTACCAAATATTGATATGCTAGTGGAAATCATGGCTAGACATAAGTTGCTATTCCTTATGGATGGTTTCTTTGGCTATAATCATATCAAAATTACTACAGAGGATCAACATCAAACTGCCTTCACCACTCCTTGGGGCACCTTTTGCTACAACATCATGCCCTTTGGCCTTAAAAATGTAGGGGCTACTTATTAGCATGCCATGACCGTTATTTTCCATGATCTCATTCATATAATCATGGAAGATTATGTCAATGACTTGTTGGGGAAGTCTAGAACAAGAGAAGAACATCCCAAGATCTTGAAGAAAATCTTTGAGCATCTAAAGCATTATAAGTTGCGGTTAAATCCAAAGAAGTGTATATTCAAAGTTACATTGAGGAAGCTATTGGGTTTCATCATCTCCAGGAGGGGCATAGAGGTAGATCTAGCAAAGTTTAAGGCTATAATGTAAATTCCCCAGCCACATAATCTCAAGTAGTTAAGAAGCCTCCAAGGGAAGTTACAATCCATCAAACGGTTCATAGCTCAATTAGCTAACAAATGCCAATCATTTACATTTTTGCTTTGTAGAGACACCACCTTCAAGTGGGATCCTGAATTTCAACAAGGCGTCAAAAAAATTAAAGAATACTTGGCTCATCCACCCATCTATTAGCTCAACATGATGAGTCTTCTAAAGAACTCACAATTCATTACATTTGAAGGGAAAAACTGGTAGGATCTTGAGACCCAATAGTGTGGAATACATTCCCTTAACACTAATACAATAGAGGAGAAGAGCATAAATAGGTTTCAATAGCATCTAAAATACTTGAGATGAAATACATGCAACAAAAAGAGATTACACCAATTGAGCATTCACATATGACACAGGTATTTAACGTGGGAAAACCTTTCCAGGTAAAAAACCCACCACACCAAGCAAAGAATATTTTGTATTACAGTAATAACAATATTACATACAAATCACAGTCTTGCTTCTGTTCATCTCACAACAACACTTGTAGTTACTCTTACTATTACAATGTTTTTTCAACATACAATTCAAAAACTCCTCTCTTGCAATATAGTGCTCGACTTACTTAAGTCAAAATGATGCAATTAATTCTGCTCAATCAACCACCAATCATAAGGTACATCAAACTTTGATCAAATCGTACCAATTATCTACCAATGTCGATCTTCCTGCATCGAGCTACCCAGACATTAATGCCATCACCCAAATCGGGTTCAGTCTACCACCTCGAGTTGACCTGCACTAGCTGCAATAACTATTTTTGGTTTATGCCCAAACATCGCCAAACACTGAGTCACGTGTTCGCATCCCATTCGTCTATCACTTCTGCCATTGAGTCTAACTCGGTCAACCCTATTAACGAGCTCATCTGAGCTCTCCAAAGTCCTTACTGCACTACTGCAGCCTTCGCGAGTTCGACATGCAGTATGGTGGTGAGCTCGACCGATCTCACCCTGACTTCACTGAGCCCAGACAAACCTTCCCACCGCGTTACCACAGTTGGCCTCAAGACTCACCATGGTATGGCGGTAGCCGTCCTGGCAGACCACTGACGGTCTTATTGCGGCCACCGCAGTCAGTCATTTGATTGTCCGCGGTATGGCGGTAACCCCCAACTAGGTCGTTGGCGGTCTTACCGCGGTCAATCATTTGACTATCCATAGTGCAACAGTAACCGTCAAACCCAACCGTAGGTGGTCTCACTGCACTACCACGTTGAGTGGACCCACTGCCTGCAGTAGGGCGGTAACCGCCAGGACAGGAATGATGAGACCGAAGCCGGAGTGAGAACATGAACACTCACACCGTGGAGATCGGAGCCGGAGCCAGAATGGGAACAAAAATAGGAACTTGCCAAAATTTTAGTGGCAGGTTCCAACTCGGTTCCGCCTCCGACGAACACAAGGTAGAGTTAAGAAAAAATGAAAACAAAGTGGAGGAAGCCAACCCGAAGACAAGCAAAACAACAGGGAAGACAAGATCACTGAGGCCGGAGTCAGAGCCAGAGCTGGAACGGGAACAAAAAATGGAACTTAGCAAAAGTCCAATGCTAGGTTCCATCCCGGTTCTTCCTCTGATAGAACAAAGGAACAACACAAAATTTTGCCAAGGCATGAAAATGAGGACTTCAAGTTGGAAGTTGAGATAATTTTTCTCAACAACATTAGTCGAACATTGGTGGGCTATGAACTCAATTATTCCCCAATGGAAAAATCTTGTCTGGCAGTTGTCTTTAGTTTGTAGAAACTTCATCATTACATGCTTAGTCATCCTATCAAGCTGATATCAAAAGTTGATCCACTTAAATACTCATTGTCCAAAACTTCCCTGACTGGCCACATGGCTAGGTGGGTCATGTTATTGAGTGAATTTGACATAGAGTATGTGGACCGTAAGGTGATCAAGGGACGGGCCATAGAAGATCAGTTGGTCGATGCCCCTTTGGTTGACGCTTATCCTTTGGTAGGAAAGTTTCTAGATGAATAAGTCTTCACAGTCATAGAATCAAATAAATGGACACTCTATTTTGACAAGTCTTACACACATAATGGAACTAGAGCAGGTTTTTTATTTGTCACCCCTCAAGGTGACTACATATCGAAGTCATTCAGATTAGCATTTCCATGCACAAACAATATAGTCGAGTGTGAAGCTCTCATCACTGGTCTTAGGATCACCATCCAATGTAACATCACCCGTCTAAGAGTCTTTGGCGATTCTCAATTTATTATCAAACAAGTCAATGATGAGTTTCAAACAAAAGATGATAAATTATTTCCCTATAAGCGCATGGTAGATGAATTCAAAAAATATTTCACTTTCATCCAGTTTGAACAGATCCCTAGAGTTCAGAATAAGGCAGCAGATGCAATGGCTACAATTGGTTCCCTAATAGATATACCTAAGAAACAAACGAATTGCGAGTTGCTCTTTGAACAAATTATAATCCCAACATACAACATCCTTGAGGGTGAGATGGTGTGTGCCATTGTAGGTCTTGAATCCTCTTGGTATCACGACATTTACAACTACCTCTATGATAATAGCCTTCCACCTGATCTTACATGAAACCAACATAAGTTCTTCATCCAACATGCCTCTCGCTATACCATAATAGGAGATACGCTTTATCATTGAGGGTATGATGGAACTCTCCTTAGGTGTTTAAAATAATCAGAAGCTCACATTGCGTTAGCGGAAGTAAATAGTGGTGTATGTGGGGCCCATTCTAATGGAATAGCCTTGGCTAAAAGGATTCTCATAGTAGGTTATTATTGGCCTACTATGGAGCATGACTCTTGCGAGTTTGTGAAGAAGTGCCTCCCCTGTCAACAACATGTAGATTTAATACATGCTCTTTCCCAAGATTTGCAACCAATCATAGCACCAAGGCCATTTTCTCAGTGGGGTTTTGATTTGATCGACAAGATATACCTACCATCTTCTGACGACCACACTTTCATTATCACCACAACTAAATATTTCACCAAGTGGGTGGAAGCAATTCCACTCTCTTAGATTACAGGTGTTCATATCTCCAAATTCATCCTTATCCATATCCTTTGCAGGTATGGAATCCCATCCACCATCATTACCGATAATGGAAAGCCTTTTTAAAATCAGTGTATCAAGAACCTTTGTGAAACTTACCACATCCAACATCGTTGTTCTACCCCTATTACCCACAAGGTAACGGTCAAGCAGAGGCTATCAAAAAAACCCTGATCAAGATCCTTAAAAAGGGGGTTAGTAATACTGGTTAAGATTGACATCAACATCTCCATCTTGCCCTTTGGGCCTATCGCACATCCATTCACACCCCCACTAGTGCCCCTCCATATTCTCTCATGTATGGTGTCAACGCCATCTCATTGATTGAAGTCAAGATCCCATCACTTAGAATATCTCTGAAGAACCTCATAAGTGATGAAGATGCTCGGGTTGCACGACTCAGTCAATTAGAATTCCTAGACGAAAAGTGGATCCAAGCATACAATAATTTACAAGCATATCAACATCATCTTAGGAGAAGCTACAATAAAAAGTTTTGTCCTCGCCAACTCAACATTGGTGATCTAGTCGTGAAGGAGAATCGACGTACTCAACAAGATTGAGACAAGAAAGGGAAGTTTGAGGCAAATTGGTTAGGTCCCTATGTTTTCATAGCTAAGTATGGTTCTAGTGCATATAGGCTCGCTACACTTGAAGGAGAACCCCTTGAAGAGCCTATCAACATAATTCACCTAAAATGGTTTTATACTTAAGTCATTTGGGTTGTCCTTTCTTGAGAAAATACAAAAAAAAGCTAAAAAATTTCAAAAAAAAAATAGTAAAGAGAAATAATTCATCCTATGGTGAAAACCACTCTTTGTGGCACCTTGGATAAGTACATTTGGTGAAAACCTGGTAGAAAATTCCATTCATAGAGGGCTTAATCATTATCTACCTGGTGTCCTAATTACCTTATGCTTGTATCCATCTCATCCTCCTATACTATCCTGCCATCTCATTGATCCTATCAACCTATCAACATCCCATCATCAATCACTTGGTATATTGTGATTGAGCATTGGATGATTTAAATTTGTTATCCAAAATCTTGAGCTTTTATCCTTAATCTTTTCATCGCTTGTACATCATGTCCCGTCCTCAGTCTTGCATCATCATGTAGGGTCCTTCATCATGTCGGTCCTCATTAGGTCTCATCTGTCATCCTCATTTGTCCTGTTTGCATTAAGGTGTGAGTAGTCAGATTCATTCTCCATGACCTAATAGGAAGTTATTAATATCCTTATTGGTTGCTAGTATCTAGAATAGTACGGTCTATCGGTTGACTCAGATTTGGTCTTATCAATCCTCCATCCTCCATAGGTCTTGTTTCGTCTCATCCTTGGGATTTTTTTTGAACTACATTGCCCCTGTGCTTTCACATAGGCATGGTCGATCATTTGATCATCCCCTAGGGAATTTTTTTTTCCGATCTTTATCGTCCATCATGGTATCCATTGTCCTCTTTCCATTTTTATCCATGGTCAGTTGTCGGTCTTTTATCTAACTACAAGGGCTTTGCACTTTCATGTAGACAAGGTTGATATTTGATCAACCCCTGAGCCTCTAGGTCTTTAGGATGTGTCGGTCTCATGTCTTGTTGTCTCGTTGTGTCGTCAAGTATGTCCCTATCCTAACTGGTACTTAACAACAAAGGCCACTAGTATTATGAGGTTCAATCGATTTCAGGTATCCTACGTCATGTTGATCACCTAGTTTAGTCTCCATCTTTGGTCTTAACAAGATGCATCCTTCCTAATCAAACCACATCAATCCCATCCATCCTTTCGATCTCATGGCAAAGGAAATTTGAAATTTATTGTGATCTTTTGATACTTTTGACATTTTTTTACCATTTGAGCTCCCAATTACACCTCGTCAAGGTCGCCACGATCTATGATATCATGGTGTGCTTTGACTAGTGAACATAAGGGCACATCTTGTTCTTTGTTATGTTTTTGTCTTCTTGGCTACCTCATGTAGTACCCACCAAGATCCCTGTAGGCTTGTGTTATGCTTGGGCATCCTGTGTGCTTGTGGTTATTGCAATGCCTAGCCCAACCAAAGTCCTTGGGACTTTGGGGTGTTGAGATAGCCATCTTGTCTGTTGTATTTGTTTCATGAATTAGACATATATTTGCCTTGGTTCTTCATACCTTGGCATATTGTGTCTTGTGCTATAGAAAAAATCAGTGCTCCTAAAATGGAAAAATAGCATTAGGATTGCATTTCATACCTCATCCTTTTGCATTGCATTTATCCCCCCATCTTTCTCCAGCCTATGGCAAGTGATTATGGTTGTGCAAAAATTCATATCCTATCTCTCTTTCTTCTCATAATCCACATGGTCTTGATAGGTGCAGTCTCATGTCTAGCACCTTGCCCATCTTTCCTTATTTTGATAATGATTATAGGGAAAGTACTTACCATAAGCTCCCGCAACCTTGATGCGCAAATAAGGTAGGCCTATTTGTGCCTTCCATTACTATGCATAACCTTATTTACACTCATTCTCATGCTAATTTAATTCAGATATTAATGTTTGTGATAAATTTAATCACCCCCACCATTCTTGTAGGCTTGCATGTTATTTATAACGCCGACCGTACCAAGATCATCTTTGTAGTCAAATACCCGATTTATGACGTACAATATGAGAAAAGCAAGTGAGATTGATACATAACTATAAGGAAAAGCATGGACGTCATGGAAATAGGTGAATCCAATCGTTAATTAATCTTGACCCATGTCATATTAAATGCAAAGAGTACAATTTCATCCCAAATGATGTCAAGGCCATTTCATATTGCATCTCAAGTTCACTCATTGCATTTCATCTTGCATTGAATTATCATTATCATGTGCATTTTAAGTTGTTTAGATTGGCATAGATTTTTTATTCTAAGCATCTTAAATTAGGTTCATTTTATTATCATTCCATTCCACATTAGTCAATCTCAATATATACATTGCATTATATGCATATATCACGATTTTCGTTAATTTCATACATTACATTTCATTTCATAACCACATCACAATAAAATATTCATGGTACACATCATGAAATTAAAATCAAATTGATTGTACAATGTACATGCATTCATCACATCCTGCATCACAAAGTATTAGACATAATGCATTTCATCCATATCATCCACATAGGCATGCCATATAAATCATCATATATGCATACATACATCATAATCATTTGCATATCTGGTAATAAAATCATGTCCATATACATGCATCCATAAATCAACATCCATAGAATAATAAACACATCCATAAATAAACATCCATCACATCATAAATGCACAGTGTAAATAAGGACCATCGCATAATATATAAATGTCAAAATATCATATCCACAATAAATTCCATCTTAAAATCATAAATACATATCCATCCACAATCATCGAATAAAATATAGGTGCATAGTGTTGCTTAAATGTAGGGACCACATCAATGACTAGAATGATCCATGTCTGGTCTACACTGTGGAACCTGTGGCCTTTGTCCCTGTCTCCTGCCTATACACCCTGCACCTGTCAAAATCGGGATCCTGTCACCCCTGTCGTCTCTATCCTATGTTGGCTCCATCTGATCTCCGAGGAGAGTCTAGCACTGGCCCTCTATGCGGGGATGTCTTGCGGTAACTGTTGTATCCCCGTGTGTGTGCCTCCTAATCGTGATGGTGTTGGCATTTGTGGTACTGCTCAGATGTATAGAGGTACATGACGTGTAGGATATGGAACCTCTTTGAAGTAGGCCCCAATATAGTAGCTGGTCTCTCTCATGTACTCGTCCCTCTCTATTGTGTGTGCCCTTGTTGTGTCCTACTCTACCCTATAAATGTCTCGTAGCCCAACCAGGTATCTCCTCTCCTGATCCCATGCATCATGTGCCATCCTCAATTGGTCTATTTGTGCCTACATCCATGAAATCTCCCCCTGTAGTGCATGTACTTGTGCCTCTGCTGCCTCTTCCCTCTTTAAGATGCCTCTTGTGTCTCCCATCACCACCTCTACATAGTTTGCCCTGTCCTAAAGCTCATCCCTCTCCCTCCTCATCTCATCCCTCTCTCTCATCTTATCCCTCTCCTTTTGTGCCTCATCTCTCTCCCTCAGCATGGTATCCCTCTACTCCGATATCTTGGAGGCCTCATCTGCTAGTGCTTCATAGTCCCTCCTCCTATAGCCTCTCTATCTTCGCCTTCAATCTATCATGATCTACCTCTAAATCCCTGAACCTATGCTCCACGATCCCGAGTCTTGCAAGAACTTTTGTCAATAATACTACTGGGTCCTTGAGTGACGGTGCTACGTATGGTACCATCGCGAGTGGCTCTACCTATATAGAATCCCCACCCATTGGCTGATGTTGCTCTCCTATGTCCTCCATATTTTCATCCTCCCTACCTCTCCTTCATTGTCAGCTTCCTCTCCTATCCCTTCGTCACTATCGAGCCAACCTCCTCTCATCCTTTGAACCATAACCTAGTGCCCCTATAATCGGGTGCACTGTCATGATCCGTCCAGGTCTATGCTTCGTCCACCATGCAGAGTATCTCACTATTGTCCCCGCATCTACCTCCACTACTCTCCTCGAATATGGTACTAGCTGCAAATCCTCCCACATTTATCTAGTGAAATATGTTGTAATCGGATCACCCCACAACTGCTCCTGGCTAATTCGGTGAAACCTCTGAGTCCCTAAAGGGATGTCTTGTTGTACTCCAAACTACCTCATTACCCTGTCTGGTCTGTGAAGCTCAATGATGTGTGGGTCTCGCCCAATCAAGTAACACACAATGAAGAAATATCCCTTATGTATCCTCTCATCTCTCCACCTGACAAATTGTCTCTGTTGATAAGGCATCCATATGACCTGATCCACCTGCAAGTCATCTAATATCATCCTCCATCCCTCTAGGCCATTCACATCCAAGTATTGTAGGAACCAACCGTACTCTATCCCATACCAGTATGATACTGGCAAGGTCTCATCCTACTCCCCTACTGTCAAAACCCTCGACCTCACCACACTAATGTGCTCCTAGGCCCACACCTAAAGTAACTTCACATGTGTAACATTGAGGAATCTCCTATATCAAACCATGTCCATGTCCTTGTACATTTGTGCTAGTATGCACGCTCCCCATGCAAACTCCCCCTCTCTCCTTTCCACAATGTGTCAAACAATCTCAATGATCTTGAGGCTATAAAATCTCTCGCTCCTATCTGGTAATAGGATCTTGCTAATCAATCTATAGAGGTATAACGACAATGCAAGCACCTCCGGTCCCAAGCATTCATCCAATTCTAGGTCTCCCCCATGGATACGAAGATCGCTCATAGGCTCCTATCCCACTCTCTCCCCTGGTTCCGTGTTTAGCTAACCAGATGCCCTTCGATGGGCAACCGCAATATCCTTCATACATCCTCTAGCATCACTGCCATCTCCCTCTCCTTCCCTCTCCCACTTACACCCCCACTCACACCCCCACTCCATCTCCCTCCCCATCACCCCTCTCACTCTTGTCAGGAGATGAAATATCGAGGTCTTCGAGCTCCACCTCTCCATCAACACTATCAGTAGTGCTCGATGCACTCTAATTTTGGGATATCCCAACATATGTAACAATCTCACTTGCGCCAAAGTCGTGTGATCCTCATCACTCATCGCCCCAACGGTCACCTCTAGTATCGTCAAGTGTCTCTTGCGCATCCTCAATGTCTCGATGTTCTGCATCCAAACAAAATGTTATGTCAGTTTCTTGTCCACCTCATCTATTTTTCTATAATTTTTCTCCTGCCTCGAGTTTCCCGTCGAATTCACCCCTTTCGGTGGAAAATTCATCCTTTCTCCTCTTTTCTCATCAAATTTGCCTTTCTTGGCGAATTATTCTTTTTCATGGTCAAATTCGCCTTTCTTGGCGATTTCGCCTTTTCTCTTGTCAAATTCACCTTTTCGATGATCAAATTCACCTTTTAGGAAAATTTGCCTTTCTCCCTGGTCAAATTCGCCTGTTTTGGTGAACTCGCCTTTCCCCCGGCTATCTGGCGCAAATCACCTCTTCTTTGGGAAAACTCACATGTCCCTGGTGAATTCGCCCCTCCTTTCTACCCTCATGCGAAATTGCCCCTTCTTGAAGCCAATTCACCTTTTATCCATGCACCTTCCTATACGGGTGATTTCATCATACGTATGAGCAAAATCGCCCCTCCCTCGGGCAATTTTGAGGTCACCCCTATCCCTAGAAAAATCGCTCCTCTTCGGGGCGAATTCACCTTTTACTTGTTCGCTCCACCCAACAGGAAAATTCATTGTCTGAATAGGTGAATTCGTTGGTCATGGCGAGTTCGCACTCTCCCAATCTCCCCAAAAACCCACAATCCCGAATGCATAAAATTTGAAAAAAAATCAGTTGAAATCACAAGCTAGGGTTTTGAAACCTACCTGGTGGGGTACCGTGCACTCATAGTCCAACCCGTGCACCTCCTTGCCTCGGTGGATGAGATCATCATCCATGAACCCCTCGTTGTCGCTCGACTTGTCAACCATCCTCATCACTCCCCTTCTCTCTCTCTCTTGCTAACTCAACTGCCAAGTGTGCAAATGTTAAATAGTAATTTGAAATTTCTCACTTTTGCCCCTTTTTGATGTCTTAAATTTTGGGTAATTTTTATCGTTTATTTAACCTCTTTTAAATTCCTCCCATCCATTTTCTTTCGTGGTCCGCCATTTGCACCCCGTTTGTCCATTTTCCTCCATTCAAAAGCCATTTTCTGGGTTTTTCGTACTTTATTGCGTGGTACCCTCTGTTTCTCCATATCGAGAAGTCACTCAAGGCCCCTTTTTCTTCCCCATCCACCCTCTCGAGGGGGCATACCTTGTCATTTTCCTCTATTCCTTCATCCTACCCATTTTTTGGCGACCTCAGGGCATTTTATTTCATTCTCTATTGAGTCATCTACGTTTTATTTTTCATCGAAACACTATTATTCTAACCGTATTTTGAAGAGGGGAAAAATGTAGACATTAGAATTTGACCACCCCCATATGGTCAAATTCCTCCCCTTTTATTCCTCTATCCTGTATCTCTCATCCACATTAATTAATTAATTCATCATTTAATTAATTTCCCATCTTGCTAAAGTTCCTAAGGTATCTAATTAAATAATTAAATACTTCATCATTTGTCCCCCCTTCCTCTCTAAATTAAATAAATATTATAATTTATTTAATTTAGTCATTTTCCTTTAGGAATTTAAATTAATTTTTAAATTCATTATTACCCTCTCCTTGTCCCATCCTCCATAATTCTTCTCTAATCCAGGTTAATTTAATTAACCTGTGATTAGGATGTGCACACCCCTTAACCAAGATTAGTGTCACATCCTCCATAATCCTCCACTTGCCTTAATTAGTCATTAATTCACCTAATCCCTTGTTTGCACAACTTAATCACTTGATTAGGTCAACCTAATCCCTATGCCATTTATGGCATATCTCCAAGTCAGCCTTTTATTAAATACTTTCTCCTTTTGGAGAAGGCAACCCCTTTCCCAATGTGAATTTTAAATTTACTGTTATTCCCCCTAGGCCTTTCAAGGAATTTTTAATTCCTTGAATGTCTTGTCACCCACATGTGGACAAGGACCTCGTTTATGAGGATATCTTGTCCCACTCCCAAAGTACCATAAATTACCTTCACCTCATCTCCCCTTTGGACACCTCACTCACCACATGTCAAGATATAAGGGCTTGTGAGTTCTCAAATCACCCTAACCCTTGATCTTGGTCATGGTGGCTTCATCCTAACCCTCCACGGTTTAATGACATTTATCGTAAAATTAGAGGGGTTTTTCCCTCATTTTATCATCATCCATTCATGCACTCAAGCAATCACCAAAAAAACATTCAAGCATCCAGCGCCTCCATTGTTGCAGCACTCTTTGCATCCATATCAAGCATCAATTGCAATACCCACTTGATCATTGCATTCCTCGTCATCCCATGATCATTTAGAACTAGGTTTTATGCTATTTGCCATTGAAAGGAGCACACAAATCAAACGATCAACAAGGTCAACCAACTCATCAACTGCAAGGTATAACAATCTTTTCATCTTTTGTTTGTTCAAATTCAACTAGGCTAATCATTGAGGTGTTGTTTGTGTTTTTCCTTGCTTGCATTTCATTTCGTTTTGCATTCTAGACTAGGAAAATTCACCTGCATGCAGGGTAAATATGAATGTAATGTGAATTTTGGAGATGAATAAATTATGCTTTTACTTTGTTATCAATGCATTATGAATGAACGCTATTTCATTTAATGAAGAAATGCATATGTGTGAAATGGATGGTTATTGAATAATATTCTAACTACGGAGATGTATTATGTGAAATGCATATTTTGTGAACAGTTGACTGCTGTGAGCATGTGTTAGTGGTTGCAAGTAAATGTTCATTCCTCTAGGTGGAGGGGAAGCATCACTTAGGAGAAGAACTTAGTCGGGTAACCGGTAGCGTAAACTATCTAAACATACAAACACCACAGTAGAATAATTGAGTTGAGTCAGTAGGTATGTCATCCTTCGTTTAATGTGTCTACATTAGTAAGGGTCTTGATTACTATTGAATGCATGGATGATGTTTATCTGTTGAGCTTGTGAGTCCTTCCTCATGTTACTATGCTTGTTTGTGTGGTTGATTGAGTATAGGGATATATGAATATATGCATCTGTCGACATGCATGTATGATGGATATGATGGGATGTCCATATGAGTATGACGAAATATGTATAGACATGCATAAATGTATATAAATGTTATTACGATGTTATGCATCTTTGAGCTTTTTGTTGATACATATCTACATAAAAATTATGCATGTATATGAGTATATACATACATTGATCCGTGTGTGAGAGCATAATCATATGCATGTATGTGTAAGTAGAAATACTGACAAACATACTCCCATGAGGAATCAATTATATATATGTGACTATAAATATACTTAAACAAATATGTGTATCGACGAGAATATGATAACTTGATATATGTGTGAACATATTTTATTTTGTATAAGTATGTATATGTGTATACATGTGTATGTAGGAATACATGTGTATGTGCTTAATTGTGCAATCGAACGTATATATATATATACATAAATACATGTATGCATATGTATACATGAGCATAGAGGAGAATGCATATATTTAAATATATATATAGTCAATGAGATATATAATAATATTATCTTGAGTATATATAAATATTCCTATATATGTGAGTGATCGTATATACATATACATATACGTATATGTATATACACGTAAGAATTAATGCTTATTAAAGAAGTGTATAAATATATATATGTATATGTATATACACATGAAAAAGTGATAATGAGGATACATACACTCGTTTATCAAGTGATTGTAGAAGAACTAATTTGATAATCAAAAGATTGTGATTATATTTAGGTGTTTCTTGGCAAGTAATACTTTTGAAAGATTTGAGGAAATATATATATATTATTATGTATAAATGTATATATAAGGAATATATTGAAGTATATATAAATATAAATATATATATATATATATATATATATATATATATATATATAATGGATATATAGATATTATATATTATAAGTGTTAAATAGCGCAATGCATGAATTCAAAGCATTGTATTATTTTACATAGCGCATGAAGTCTCATATTCAAATGAATATAGGAAACATGAAGTGTATAATGAGTTGTGTGCTTTTGGAAGGTAAATCCAAACGCCTAATGCATAGGTTGTAAGTGTAATGTGCAAGAATTTATAACATAAACTTAACATGCACCACGATCCATGTGAAGTGCCTTAATGTGCAAAAGAAGAGGAGTGAACAAAACGTGTTGAAAACATAGGCTAAATATTACTCATGTTACGCTTTATGGAACACATTTATTTCATTTAAAGCTTGTTGTGTTATGTTGATGCATGACATAGACTTAGTCGACGCCTATGGTGTAGATTATGTTTGACTTGGTAAACTTAAACTACCATGTTTTTACACTCGAACCAGCATTTGTTGAAACATGAGAAATAGTTGATGACTTTGTCAAAGAGAATAAATATCCAAATCAACTCATCCCCAAATTAAGTTGATGAATGCATGGCTTTGAAAATTGGTAATTGACTGTTTCTAATTACATAGAAACCACGTCAAATTGAGGAGTGTGGATGATTTTCTGACATCTCTGGAAACCCATTTGCTATAGATATCTATTGTTGAAGATAATTTGAATTGTCCATGTGCAGATTTGAATAAGTCTCTACTTGTCGATCTAGCAAGGTCGATTTGTTGATATTTTGTTTAGTATGAGCTCACATAGTCACCACCTTTTTGCTAAGATATATGTGTTGTTGTGCATGCGTGTTGTTGGAAAAATTCATGCCTAAACCATAGTTGAGTGGTTACCAAATAGCGGTATAAATAGGGGTTCTTGATCATTTTTTGAGAAATTTTTTTTGCAAGCCTTTACTTTGCATTATTTTTAGCTTATTCTCAGTTTTAGTTGTGTGTGTGAGAGAGAATTCTATCATATTGAGAGAGAGAGAGAGTTGTTATTTGAGTGAAGTAATCTATCACCTTGAGAGTTAGAAGTTAATTATGACGTATCTTGAGAAGCTATTATCAATCTTGTTGTTGTTTGGGAGAGGCTACATTGTTGTTAATTGATTGGAAAAGTGATAAAAAGCATGGGGATATTCTTCTTTATTTATTTAATTTATGAAAGATTGTTCTCCATGATTGCTTGAATTATATTTTATGAGTACTTGCATTTAGGGAAACTAGTATGGTTTGAAAATGAAATAGAAGCTATTAAGTTGCTTTTACAATATGCTTGTATGTACTCCATAATAGGAGGTTGGTGTTTATCATAGGTATTACATACTAGATATGATTAAATGTGAATGACATATGAGTTACTCTTAGCTAGGTTATTGATTTAAACTAGCATAGATTGTGTATACTCCTAGGATTGTTTATCCAGTATGGGAGGGAGATTATGTACTTACTTGTTAAGTAGGTTTATTCCAAGTGTGTGAAATGGTGATAGGTTATCTCTGGGATAATAAATTATCTATTGAAGGAAATACCTAGCTTGTGTACTTAATTATTAAGTAGCTTTATTCCAAGTATATAAAATGGTGATAGGTTATCTCTGGGGTGATAGATTACCCATTGAAGGAAATACCTATGCATAGTGTAAGATGGCCTTAATTAAAATCAACCTTGAGTAGTGTATGTGATAGATGACCTTCATTCGAATTATTGATTGAGAACACTTTGGCCAAAGTAGTGTGATTGCCTTTGGCTCCACTGACTGTTCACCATGATCTAGTATTACATACTAGTCCGAGATTGTGGGATTACAAAGTTCTAGTTATGTAGGGCACAATACTATGCTCAATTGGTTATCGTTATGCGATTACTCTACCAATCTCTTCGTTGAAGGGAAAGGTCATCTATCGAATGATAGATGTGCAGAGGACCGCATTAAGGGTCTGTGGTTGGTGGAAAGGCGCTTGAGTGATGATTCTCCTCCATAACAGGTGACAAAAGAACCAAGATTTGAAAGGAAGGATCCTAGACCATCTATAAGCTATTTGTTCTAAAGCTCATTGGAGCTATGTATGTAAATGTATGCATTATTGTGTTGTAACTTGTGAAGTTATTGAGATGAAATAGAATCTTTATTGTATTTTATGGCATCTTTGTTCGAATATTCTCAATAAAGAAAATATTTTTTTTATTGCAATGGCTTGTTACATAGTTTATTTACTCGCTCAGTGAAAACTTATGAAATTTTTACTTTGGTGAAGGGTTGGCATGTTACAAGCATCTTGATAAATAAGAAGAGGAGAACCATGTGGTGTAGAAGGATAAGAACCAAGATACAACGAATAATAATTAGGGTGTAAGCTTGTAGCATATTGCTCTGCTACGAAACTTGGTCCAACTCTAAGAGGACTACTAGTATATTTTGAATGTGACATGTTTAGGTTTTTGGAACTCCTTACTATATTACCGAAAGAAGTGGATTGGGTTGTGAAACTCATAAGAGTATCACAACACTCAACCTATCTATATTTTGAACAAAAATATAAGAAGTAAATAAATTTGAGTGTTTTGGAATATTTTTGTTCTTTACAAAATTATTATAAAATTTCGAAGAACATCAGGTTCACCAAAATGTAAGATAGAAAATTGAGTTATATGAAAGAAATGTGCTTTCTTTGAGAACTCGAATTTTTACTATATTCAAATGAATCAAATGTTACTTAAGAATTTGATTTATTTCTTTTTTATAAAACCTTTATAATCTAGAAAATGAAACTAAAATAATTTCCATATTATTTTACAATTATAACATATTGATAAGAATATTTGTTTCTTTATATAAACAATTACAAATTGATAACATCATAAATAAAAATTATAGGTTGTAAAGGTGCTTATGTGACTTGCATGAGCTCTCTACCATGGACACTAGCACCATGCACAAACTACAATGCAATACATTGTCACCTCGTACGAAAAATAAAAATCTTCAAAATAAAGTAAATATCACTTCAATACAATTCGAAGCAAAAGAAAATTTGAAGACCTGCACACAAAGAGAAGACAAATGTCTGGGGTGGTTGTATTAAGGGTTTTTCCTTAGTCAAACCCTCATTTTGGTATTTCTACCCCCACCAAATAACTAGATAGGATTTTGATAAAAGATATAAATTAAAATATTTATAGAAGTATGTGTAATGATAGATAGAATAAATAATTCAATAGTACAATAATATCAACGATATTTCAAAATACTAGCTCTAATAAATTACCCACAATGAGATAAGTAGTCCAAATCTAAGAGAAGTCATCCTAAAAGTTGCCACAAACCTTCAAAAGGATTCAAAAGCTACGTCAAGATTGCACCTTTCAGTCTCACCATGAAGAAAATGACATGAAAGAGCTAAAAAAATGTTGTATTGGGATAAAATCAACAATAACTTCAAGAGTTGCAAAAATGAGAGCCTGATTTTGTGTGTATGGATGAATCTATGAACTAAAGTCTTTTTTCCAAGGGAAAAACTTTCTTTAAAGTGTCTATAGGTTGTGAATAGAAACAAGAGCATTACACTACTAGATCCCTAGGAATGTAATGTTCCAACAATCATTTGAATCATAGATTTTTGTGGGATGCTAGCATGTTGTGTAGACATCCGCGTGTATTGCTATCATTCAAGAAAATCAGACCAAAAGTCCATAGATATGATAATTTTGCTACTATAAACATATTTTGATATCATAATATTAAAATTAAGATACTTCATTTATCAAGCTAAAGGGGTGTTGTCATGTAATATTAAATTACAAGGGGTATGCAATTTCAAACACTATAAAGACATTCTTCTTTTATTTTCCATCTTATCACTGATTTTTTCTTTCCTTCTATTATTTATTTTTTTATAAAATTTACCAATATGATTTTCTATAGTGTCAAGTTTTAGTTGCAACACTTTGTCCCTATCATATTTCTAATTACAAATCTTACACTTACATTCTATTGGAGGTTCATCTTTGTTTGCATTCTATACTAGTTCATTGAATGGGTACTTTGGTACCCAATAAAACTGAAAGCCTAATGTCATATCCCACTCATGCCCCATTTTTTTTTTGGCTTTTCTTTTCCCCTTTTGTGTAGGATCCACATCTTTCTTATCACTTGTTGAGAATGAATTATTATGGCTAACCTAGGTATCCCTTGGAACATCATTTATGAGTGCAACATTGTCATCCAAGTTAATTAACTCATTTCGATCATCTTCTAACATAATATATTGTTTGTTAATAGATCTAGTGCAAGTGTTGATGATGTAGCTCCATCTTGAACTGATGGACCACAGGCATTACCAAAGTATGACATTATGGTTATGTGTTTGGACGACCTCCCTTCACCACTTTCAATAAACCTATTCTTGGTCAACATCTCTCATAAAATAAAAGCTGCAAAAAATGTTTTGTTGTTTAAGAAGGAATCATAGAATATAGATCCTTGGGCCCAAGATGTCTCACTACTCAATATCATTTATAAGAATGAAGTAAAAATGGCAAAGATATAACTAATCTTATAACACTATAAAGAAATCATCACTTACCTTTAGGTTTTCAGTGATTCACTAATGTGGTAATGTCTATAGTTGTAACTTTCTTATGATTCAAATTAAGAGCTCAAAATCGAACCAATATGCAAAAGATTAATCAAAGTTTCATTGTATTTATATCAATCAATATTTGGTGATTTTCAAAATATTTTTAAATGCTATAGAAATAATTTGGCGAATCCCATTTGATTATAAAATGATACATATAAATTTTGGTCAAAATGAACCTCGATAAAACACATGTAATTTTCAAGGCGTGTATAGACCTAGGATTAACATGGAGTTATAATGGTATTAGTGAAATGGGTGCTCATATGCAATGAAATTTTAATGGTATTGGTGAAATGGATCCTCATACATGGTGAATTTTTAATGGTATTAGCGAAATGGGCCCTCATACACAGTGAAATTTTAATGGTATTGGTGAATATGTTAGTAGATTAATACATGCATCTGAAATTCCAAGTGAATCACCATTATAAACCTATAGTTTACCATGGTAAAAATATTAAATACAAATTCTTCTTAAAATAAATTCATGGTGAAATGAAATGAATTTAATCGATAATTCATAAAATTTGGGCGATTTGGTCCCCCTTTGGTTGTAATATATTCATAAAATTCTAATTTGTGGATATGAACTATTTGCCAATTGGTGAATATTTGCTATTAAAAATTATTGAATGCAATGGAGGGTAGATATGACACAAAGGAGATCTTCAACACTTGTTGGAGAAAAAGCAATTGCATGTACTTGTAATCCATAAACAATATAATCCCTCATTCCAAACATTCAACATATCCGCATAGCAACCCAAGAAACCAAAAATGCATTTCTAAAATCATTAGCCAAATTATTATCAAATTGGTCTAACTTGGACCCATACAACCCTTTCCATCAATGTATTCATTCATAGTAGAATGAAACTCCTTATAAAGGATTTTTACACTTACAACCAAGGGGTCAAATGTTTGATCTAATCACTTCAACTTGAAGCATTCAAACCTCTTACAATATGCTCCTACACCCGATAAATAATAAAGATTAGATTTATCCAGCTAGTTTACAAGTATGTCCTCTATCAATGTTCTATATTTACCAAACATTAGTTTTTTATTAAAGAAATCATATGAATTCTCGAAAGATGACACCCCATTCCATGAGTTCAATTTACAACATATTAAAATATTAAATTATAACATAAATTTGCAAAATATACAACACCTAACATTAACAAAAACATATCATTTTCATATTCCAATTTATAACCTCTACTTTAGATTAGATAACCTTCATAATATCATATAAGTTTATTAATACATTTCTAATTCTTACTTCCCTCTAATCTTCATTCTATTTTTTATTAAAATAACTTACCTGAGATCTAATTTAAACTTTATTATTTCAAGCATGACACACATTTTACTTTCTTTTAATGGTCTTCAAAATACTATTTGAAGTGCATAACTTTCAATCTAATGTTGTTAAGAAGTTGATAGACGTATATAAAGGAGAAAAAATTATAAGGAATAGACATGGTCTAATATTTGTCCCACTTAATTCATTCTCAATTAAGCATAAGTCCAAGTTCTATTCTTCATATGTGGAAAGAAAAAATATTTTGCCTCGTAATAACTTTTTTAGAGTACTTACATTATGTAGAGAAAAATGTTACTTTTGGTGAAAGTAAAACAAAAGAAATTAGATACTAATATCAACATTAATTAGACTTTATATTAATGTTAATATTAGTTTTTCATAAATTTTTATAATATGTGTTTAAAGGATAGCATTGGATTTCAAGTTAACTTTTGATTTTATTGGAGGTCCAAATTAAGAGATGAATAAACACAATAGGTAGATATGAAGAAATTGCCAAGAAAATCCAACCTCACTGCCCTTTAGTATTACAAAACATTGTTAATACAAATATAATCATTAATTTTTTATCAAAAAGCAAATAATATAAAATGAAGCTAAAAATTTAACAATTATGAAAATATTATAGACAATAAAGATAAATAATTGTACCACTCAAAAAGCTAAAATAAATAATTCAAATAAAATTAGAATTATACATTACTAATTTGAAAAATGAATTAAACAATAAAATGAGTATCAATGTCAACTGAAAAAAAAAACACAAAATATAAGCAAAGCAAAAATAATAATCCATATTTATCACTCTCCAATACTTATTTTGTTAATGCTTGATTAATCTTGTAAGGTATTTTTATTTGTATGAAAATGATTACTATGTGTGATGAGATCATTCATGGAGTCATAAGGCATTAATTTGTAAATTTTATATAATAATGACGAATCCACTTACAAGCGAATAAGTGTCAATTGATTACATAATGTTTTGTGTGTGATATAGAGATAAAAATAGTACGAGAGATATATGAAAGTTAAAAATTATAGTTATAAAAAAATTATATTTTTTTCGATACAAAATGTAAATATAAGGTTGGTTGGTGTTAGGTTATACTTATGCTTATATCTATTGGTTTAAATTGGATTATGGCTTGTGTTTCTTTTCTTTTTTTATTTCCATCAATGAAATGGCTCCCAAATTCTTCAAGATTGGTAGGAGGATTAGACAAGGCTATCCTTTATCACCCTTTCTCTTTGTATTGGTTTGAGGGTATGAGTAGAGCTATAAGGAAGTTAAATGGACTAGGGCTATCGAAGAGATAAAACCGACAACACTCTATTTTTTAATCATCTTTTATTTGTGGACGATGTTCTACTTTTTGGTGACGCTTCATTAAGGGATGCATCTAGATTGAATGAAATGTTGGAGGATTCCAATACTGCTACTAGTATGGAGATTAATATGCAGAAGTTTGTTGTTTCATTTCATATTTTACCTAAAGATGAGAATAGACATATTATGTGGGTTATTCATTTTACAAAATATTTATTTCATATTGAGATAAAATATGTGGGGTCCTTATTGAAGCTAAATGATTGTGTTGAATAGGACTAAGAATGGCTAGTGGTAAAGATTGTCACTTATCAATTTGGGGAGCAATGTGTGGTTATCTTTAGGAGGTATATTGACTTTGGATAAGTCCACTTAGAATCAATTATATTGTATATTCCTATAGTTCGATATTGAATAATAATAGAAAGAGATGTTTTAAGTTTCTACAATTTAGGAAAAAAGTATAAAGATGGTGTTATTTTGGCTAGTTTGAAACCTTTCCAACCACAAGAAAGAAGGGGGTTGGGGTCTTTTATTCACTTCTTTGCTAGAGCCACAACTACTGGGAGTTTATGGAGATTCATTACCTAACATTCTTTGTGGAAAATGGTCCCTCATAAATATATTAACCCTCTACCAATTATTGAGTGGATAAGTTTTCTTACTAAAAATATTAACATCTCCATTATATCGAAATCCATGGTCCAAGCTTTTCCACTTATTGGTAATTAGCTATTCTAAAAAAACAATGATGGTAAGCGAGAATTGGGATTGATATATGGGTTGGGAGTGGAAACTATTTTAGACTGCCAAATAATCTCTTTATATTAATTGCATCATATGGGACATGTCACATTGTCTCATATTGTAGATCATGCTTCTACCTCTATTTGGCAACAAGGATGGCAGAGGGCTCATCATTTGGGTTTTTCTGGTCACAAATGTGAGTTGCAGAATGATTAAATGGGTAATATGGCCATAAATCATGTGAGGATTAGCATTGAGGTTGTGGTTTAAAAACCATATGACAAGGGCTTTTACTACTAAACTTGGATATAAGGCTATGTTGTTTCTTGAATAAGATGATTAGGCTTAGTAGTATAAAGTTACTTGGAAGCTTAGGACTCCTTTGAATGCCTAAAATATTTCTTTTAATCATAAAGTTTTAACTTGGGAGCCATACTAAAAAGAGGATGAAAGCTCTAGATGGTGTTCCTTATGTCAAGAATCTTTAGAAACTATTAAATATTTATTAAATTCTTGCTCCTACACACAATTTATATGGGTAGAGCTAAAAATTCTCTTTGGGTGTCCTAGTTCTCTACAAGGGAAATCTCTTGATAATTATTTGAATCTATAGTTTAATGACAAAGAGAAAAATATTTTGGACACTACCTTTTGTGGTGGTGAGGGGATGTGATTAAATATGAATAGAAATATTTTTAACAATATATTTTACCTTTTCATTCCTTTATACAAATCAAATTTATTTTTCAAGAATTGAAAAAGATTCCTACTACAACGCTCATTAAAGCGAATGTTGATTAAAAATTTACCTAGGGTTATTTTGATGGGGCATTTCAAGGATCACCTCAACTTTGTGGTGTTGGAGGTGCTCTACACCAATGGAAAATATTTTATCTTTTATAAAGTCGGGTTGGGAATAGGATCTAATAATTATGTTAAATTATATGTTCTTAAACTGCTCATTAGGATTGTTGTTGGAATTAAGGTGTCTCGACCTTAGTGAGTCCCATGATTAATTATTTAATTATTTGCCCTTAAGTTGTTGATTTTATCTATTAAATGCAATAAAATTGTTTCCAAATTGCTAAGTCACTTTGTGGGATCCAACAAAGAGTTGGCATCCTACATGCAAGGTGTGAAAAGGCCAAATTCAAAATGGTGACACATGTCACATGGGCGCTCTATTGGAAAAATACAATTGTTTAGACCTCCAAAATGGGCACCATGATGACATGTGGTAGTTTGTTTTGGAAGCAAACATTGGCGGGGTCCACTTGTGTGAGTGTTTATCTCTTCAAAAAAGCGGAAGCAAGAAAAAATGACACTTGCCTCTTGGGTACCCATTTAAGCATTGAGAATTGTAAAAACGTCTAGGATGAGTGTCATGATGCCATGTGGCATTAGTTTGACTTGTTGACTGGAACTTTGAAGGGAAAGTTGCTTAACAAGAGACTAAGTTGTCACTCGAAGTGACTAAAAGTGTTGGATAAGTTCTAAATTGGTAGTTGACTTGATTTTCTCTATGAGATGCCTAACATGTGAGGTTGTTTATTTTTTGGAGCTGCAAGTCTTGCATGTTGTTGCATGTTGGTGCGTGTATGTGCATGTTTGACAGTTTGTTAATTGGGTCACTTGGGATTCGTGCATGTTGTCAATTTCAATTTACATGCATGCAAAGACTGAGAGATTGACACATGACAATGTTCAAGGCCCATGTATGAGAAATATATATTGGTGCCTTAGTGCATTTTTTTATGTTGAGAGATTGTAATTTATGAGATGTCGTTATGCTATTGGATTCACTCTAGAAATTTGTATGATAATGAATCAACACCTGTAAATGCATAGGCTCTGATAGTTTATTATAGTAATACAATTGAATTGTGCTTTGGTGTGGGTTTTTTTTTTTAAAAGGTTTTCCCACGCAAAACCTGTGTTGTGGTTTAATGCTTTAAATGTGAAAATAACTATTTGCATGTGCATTCTTGATTGAAATTGCAAAAGTAAAAGGAATTGAAACATATTTTTGCAACCCTCTCTTGATCGATTTGCATTAGGGAAGCATTTTCGCACTTGGCTTTCCTTTAAGTTGGTATCAGAGCTTGGCCGACTTTGTTATCCGTTTTGGGTTAGAAGGGTTTTTTGTGCATATCTAGATTCAGTGAGAGTTCTTCTAGAGAGAGCTTTGTAATCTTGTTTGCAATTTTAAAATGACAAGCACATCTAAGAGAAAAAAGAGATGGAGAAATTAAATGGCGGCAATTTTGAGTTGTGAAAACTCAAAATGGAGGATACACTCATAGATAAAGATCTATGGGTTGTAATATCCAGTACAAAACCAACAACAACCTCACAAACTTATTGGGATCTAATAGATGGAAAAGCCAAGGGTCTGATAAGACTCTATTTCGCTGATTTTGTGCTCCTGAATGTCCATGATGGAAGACTACACCTAGTCTTTGGAAGAAGCTTGGTGAATAAGTTATTCCTGAGAAATCATTTGTATTCTCTGAGGATGGAGGAAGGAGGATCAGTTGTTGATCACCTAAATGCATTTAAAATATATATTAAACAAAATACACGACCAAAATGCACAAGTATCGGTCACATTTTTTTTGGGCTTTTTTTAATACATTGACAAAAAACATGCAGATGTGACCTTGAAACCTTAGTTATAAGCAAAGGACTTGCCAAATAAGTTGCTTAGTGAAATTCAATTTATTGGTAATGATTAAATTGGCTTCCATTCCTTAGTGAAATAAACTTGCAAAAGTGGTGACTCTTAAGTTTTTTTTATATTGAACAAAACAAATAATTAATTTGTTACGAAAAAAGCTAAAGTTGGTCAAGTGGTTGAGTGCATAATTGCTTGTCAAAAACCCTTAGAAAAAAAATCAACAATTAGCACATATTTCAAACAAACATATGGTTTGTATCTAAGCACGGTAGAAGCTTGGCAATGATTTCGCTCAGTACATGCCTAGTTCCATCCAAACTCCGACTAGAAGCTTGGCAATTGCACCTTGGTGTGCAATGGGTATGCCAAAGAGGTGTGGAAGATCAATTAGGGAAAAAATTGGTTTATTTTTTGCATACATTTGTGTAGTACATGAGGTCAATTAAGAGGCCATTTAGAAAATGATTTTGATTATACATTATTATTATTACTACTATTATATAATTTAATTTAATTTATTTTTTTATTATATTAATATAATTATATATATTTTTTAATTCTATGTATTAACTATTATATTCACCACACTAATCTCAGATCTAAGTAATTTATTGTGTCTAGTTATAAACTTCTCTATGAATTTATCTTCAACTGTTTATGCCTTTGGATTAGATGCCTTCACTAAATAGATGATTGATGCAAACACCAAGAAGCTTGAAAGCTATGAGTAAGGTAGACAGTGAACCATATAAATAATTTACATACTATATTATTATAATTTTTGTATGTATTATATAATTTAAATATAAATATAATAATATGTATAATAAATAATGATAAAAGACGGTTGTTGATGATAGTTGCTGGCAAACCATGATGAACGATGTTTCGGTGTGAAGGAACAAAGGCCCAAGGAGGGAAAAAAAATAAAAATTGACGAGATGAGGCCCCCCAAATGTGGCCTCATTGGTTCATAGCTCCAGTCAAAAACGATTACCGATCAAAAAAATAAAAATAAATAAATAATGATCAAAGTATTAGTATATTTAAGACTTTATATATAATTAATATATATAATAAAATAACTATAATTATTATAGAGATGTTAATTTATAATATATAATATTAATAATATATTTATTAACAATATATAACTTTAATATGTAAAAAATATATAGTATTAATAATATTACATAATAGATCATATTATATAAGATGTGAGCCTTACTTGTACAATATATAATATTATATAAGCATATCTCTCTCCCTCTCCCTTTTCTCTTCCTTTCTCTTTCTCTCTCTATATCTTTGTCTCCTTAAGTGTGCAATGGGCACATTGAAGAGGTCTTAAAGGTGAATTATGATATCCTTAATCAAATGATATGCTACTGTGAGCATAACTTCCCAAAGATACATGCCATCCTTGGATTGTTGACATGAAACAACCAATCAAAAGTTAGTTTATTCTCTCTCTCTCTCTCTCTCTCTCTCTCTCTCTCTTTATTAATCGATAGGCTACACATAGTGTGAGATTTGAGTATGAAACAAGTCTCACACCTGCAAACCACTATTGAATCATTGGGAAACAAGTTTCAACTACCATTCAATGGTAAACCAACTACAATTTAATGGTAAAGTCCTCTAAAATATCATGTAAAAGCCTCCAAAACCTCACTTATCACATACGCTCATCACTTTTTCTTTTTCCTAATCTCTCCAAAGATCAGTTAAACTATCAGATTTTATATTTTTTCAATATTAATTTTAATTTGATCTATATAAAATATTAATTATTAATTAAAATAATTTCATTTTTATATTTAATAATTTTTATTATAGAATAATAATAATATAACCTATTTACTATTATATATAAGAATAAATATAATTATGTTATATATAATTTAATTTGTATTATATAAAAAATTAATAATTAATAATTTTATATATGTATTTAATAGTTTTGTTAAAAAATATAATAATAAATAATTGTATTATTTATAATTGATTTTTTATTATATAAAATATACATTATATATTAATTATATTAATATATACTTAACCGTGTAGGGTAAAGGATGTTGTAATCTTAAAACCTAAATGTGCACATTATTAGAATCTTGGCCATAATTTCATTTTAATAAACATACTCTAACCTTATGGTCCCATGGGGAGGCTTGGGCTCATATTTTCACAAAAGCAAGAGGTCTCATGGGGCAAAAAAATTCTACTACAAGATTAATTGGATTTTTTTCCAGCCCAAATTGTTTTGGACGGAAGATTTCAGCTGGTGAGATTGGGGTAGGGTTAGAAATTGCCCCACCAGCTTAGGAGTTTTTCCTAAAACTTGTCACGCATCTAGAAATTTAGATTCTCACCAAGGAAAAATTGGAGAGAAATGATGTTTATTTATTAATTTTTTATTCACAGCATTCCATTCCAGCTTCATGGGACCAACAGCCTGCTTAAATCTTGGAGCTTTAAATTTTTAAGCTAAATTGCACAACTAAATTCATAGGATCACCAGCTTCAAAATATTTCAAAAACAGTTCAGCAGATTCCATTTCGTTTTTTTAGGAAGCCCCCTCCATGGGACCTTACCCTAAAACCATCGTCGAAACCTTATTTTTCAGGCTGCAGCTCGCCAAATTGGAGAAGTGAAAGGTCAATACCAACGAAAAAGAGTTTGGAGGAGCGGAAACCAATTTTGGCAGGAAAGCAATAAAAAATGATCAAAACAGCCAAAAAATGATGAACGGTTGAGATTCGTTTAACCGTTTTGCATACTCTATGCGAAAATCCTCACCGTTCATGGACAAAAGAAGCTCGTGAACTTCAAATAACGAAACCCTCCGTCATAAAGATTGATGTAGACTTCAAGTTTATATATATATATATATAGATGATTTCAGATGTATTTTGAATAAGCTGTGAGATATATATACAATTTTGTGTTATCTTTAAAGATTTGGCTGTAAATGAACCATTGCTAGTGTTAACGGTGCAATAGAACTTTTGACTTCGGACTTGAATTTTAAAACACTTCTTGCATAGGATTTTAAACGGGGACGATATGTTGAGATTTTACAAATTCTAAAGATAGGATGGGTCTTTTCAAACCTCTAAATCATAAATTGATTTTTTCTAATCATTGTAGTTGTTCATTTTCTTCACATGTTATCATGCCCCATTAAAAAGCCAAAAACTCTTAAGAAGATGGGACAACATATAATTATACTCCAAATGGCTGTTGAAGTTACCCTTATCATGTGGAGCGTATCAAAAGGTCATTTTAGAAATTAAGATCAAAAGTTCATAGCCACGAAGGATAACTTCTACTTCTTTTGAAAGAAAACTTTCCGCCATTTAATTTAGAGGAGCTACATTGTCCTCTTTTGCAAACTGGGAAACAAGTCAGATCTGACTGCCAAAAAGTATCCCTAAAGATCATCTGAATTAAGATTTATTACCTCATATTTATTGTGACTGCCTGTGCATTGGTGTAGATAAATCTCCAACCCCATGGTATCTGAAATTAAGCCTAGAAATATTGAATACCAAAAAATCTCTTTTCATTTTCATGTTAGCCGGCATGTCATAAATATGGTATGAGAGGCTGTGGCAAAATGAGTTCAACATTGAAAGGTGTAATAAATACGGTATGATTAAAGGCTGTGGCATCATGAGTTCTCCATTGATTAGAGACACTCATTAAGTTCCCATGACACCATTGCTGTAGAATCCTTTCCACAGCATGTCATAGATATAGAATAAATACTCAACGGCTGTAGCAAAATGCATCTTTCATTGAATAGGGTCACGCTTCAGAAGTTCTAACAACACCATTGCTGCAGAATCCTTTGCCTTCTTAACACTAGGCATAGGCTCACCCCTGCATTCTTCAGTCCATCCTCCTGTTGTTGTATGTACACGTACAGAATATGTAAATCTCTTTGCATGGGCTGGGCCACCTTCGCTTACACACCTGCAATAAAGTTGCTTGATTATAATTTTATAAAGATTTCAGAGGCAATGATGTCTAATATAAATACTATTGCGCACTAAAAAGTATTGTGCTTTCATAGACTTGTAGAAAATGTGCCTGAATTTCTTAAGCGAAATGGTTTGCTTTTGATTGCACAGTGGGTACACTTCGATGTTAAACATTTTTTAAAGTACAAATTTATTTGTATTTCACATTAAACAGGAACCCATTTTTGAGAAAAGCAATAAGTAACAGACGCTGCGGCAAGCAATGAAGTATTTTGTTAGTACTTGATTATTGTATCTATCAAGATAAGATTCTGAAGCAGAATCAGAAACCACTTTGGGAGCAATTATCTTAGTACCTCCATGGAAATGATTGGTATTACTAGTACAGTTAATTTATTTTACTCTAGAACTATTTAAGAATTATTTTATTTCATTTGAACTGATATTTTTATTTACTTAAGAGTAATTTAATTTTACTTTAGAACTATTTAAGAATTATTCTATATTTATTTACTTAAAAGTAACTTTATTATAGTTTATTTACTTGAGAGTTATTTTATAGTTTTAGTTTTTTTTAGATATATATCGGCTATATTTTAGTCTTTATTTCAAGAGTCATGACATGATTCTCTGTGCCTTGCTGCCACTGTAGAACGTCTCTTGGCATAATTATTTCACAGCAGAAATTCTGCAGTAAGTATTTTTAAGTATAACCAATACACAGCTTTTCAAAATTAAAGGGTTACATTGTTCCATGGGGATAAAAGCAGAAATTATATTGAGAGTAGTGATGATAAAATTAGTCATTTGTGGTTTTAGTTCTAGCAAAATTGACAGACAAGTGCATTTCTGGACTCTGGCATTTTTCAAGAAAAGAGCCAAAAACAGTAAGAATAATGGCTTTATATACGAACTGATGGTTGAAATGAGAGAAGAAATGATGTTATTAATGTCCAGAAATGAATAATGCCTTTCACTGTAACCGAAAGTACAGCCAGCTAAGACAACAGAAAAAGGGGGTAAGCTTTTGTTGTATCAGTTCTGTGCGTTTTTTTGTTGGATTAGGAGGGTAAGAGGGTAATATAGAGTAAATGTATTTTAAAATAATGTAATTTTGTAGATTAAAGGGATAAAGTGAGAAATTAATGATCACTGGCAGGGAAGAGAATTCCCTTGGCTCAGTTTCAAAGAAATCAGATGCCTCCATGCCCTTATTTTAGATGAGATTGTGCCTACTGTAACAGAGAAAGTTCATCCTGTTCAAGGAAGAAGACAGGAGAGCACACAGAGAACATCTAAGTTCGGAGTACTCTCTGATCATTTCCCTCATTTCCCTTTCAAGTCTTGAACAAAGAGAAGCATTTGTAATCAATAGGGATTTGGCTTTGGCATTGACACCCTGAAAGATATTTATTACTAACTGGGCGAAACTGTCCTTGATTAAAAGTAGTACTCTAAGAGAAGATCTCAGATATTCAAGGAAGATTTCTGATATTCACAAAAGGAACAGATCCTTTTGTGAATTGTAGAAAGGGGCATCGATGGCAATGAAATATTCCTACAGATGTAAGTTTATAACTCGATATCTTTACTGAAAAAGAAAAGTGGATTAAAGACTTTGACATGTTTGCCAGGGTTCAGAACCCTAAAATGATGATGTCAATAAAACGGAAACCAATACCATCTAGCATTGCTGATAAAATAACTCAATTCAGTCTAGGACCATGCAATCTGAACATTAATGTTTTATGATGTCTAGTAGACTTGCAATTGACATACATACTCAATTGGGTTCTTAGTACCGTTTCAGTAAAGTCCCTTTTTGTTATAGCATCAATACTTTGTGGTCCAGCAATCATAATAAGTCTCAATCTGAAACTGAAAATTGGTGTGCACAGCACGATGTAACAATCTTAGTAATTTCTGATAAATAGTTCACCAATAGAAAAGTTACCTGTATTGAGGCATTGGCCACTGTCTCCTGAGACAAATATCATTAAGAGTTTGCCGTGTAAAAGTTTGAGCTCCATTCTTTTTTCCATTCTGGCCATCCGCATTATCCCCACTATTAGCCTTAGCCTGTGCTTCCTTCTCCTTTAAGATTACCAGAGCATTTCGAGCTGCCAATTTCTGTGCCATTTTCTTCTGTGGGTTTTGAGCAACGCCAATCTGAACACCATCAACAAAAACTTCAACTGTAGCTACATTCCCTGTTCGTGAGGCCTTGTATTCTAGGCCCTCAGCCTGCTGCTGACAGCGTTCTTGCAGTTCACGAACTGGGTGCATAGGAAGTGTCTCTGGAGTGACCATTGGTTGTAATAATGGTTGGAATATCTGTAAATAGAAAAACTAAATCAAGCTACATTCCAATGAACAGCTAACCTTGTAGATGAACATTCAGCTCCTCTATATTGAATGCTATTATTTCCTTAATCGTTATTATTCCCATGTGGAAAAAAGCTGGATTGACATTACCTCCCAAACATTTTTTGTGTCAAGTCCCTTATCCAGAAAAATTGCTCCAGCAATAGATTCCACAATGTCACCAAGGACTTTTGGAGCCTTGAAATCTCCCAGACCAAAAGAATTCACTCCTGGTTTATCAAGCTCAGCTTGAATGTCTTTTACAAAATCACGTATCTGCAATGAGATTAATTAGACATTAGTGACATGCATAAAATAAGCAACATATATGAACAAGTCAGTTGCTAAAGGCATCCAGTGACAATTCCGCAGTACCTGTGCTTCTAGAGCAGTTGATCCATGTCGAAGGTGTATATGAAGTTTATGTTTCACTGCAACACGTGCAAAGTTCTCATTGTTCACTGCTGCAGCACGCAAATCAGTAAGCCGGCCAGGTGGAAGGTCAGTGTAACTAAAGAATAGATGTTTTGTTATGAGATGATCTAAAACTGCATCACCGATAAACTCTAGTCGCTGATAGCAAGAGACTCCTGATGAGGGTCTCGAGGCATGTGTAATTGCTTCAACCAACAAACTTCTCTCAATGAACTTACAATTCAATGCACCTTCTAACTTATCAAAATCAATACTCCTCGCTACAGATTCAGGAACCTTGCATCTTCTCCTAGCAAGTTCTCCTTCTTCAGCATCAAATTCTGCAGGAATACCTATCCAGTTCATCAGATGAGCAGACGCTTTCTTTCCTCCTTCCACATAATAGACTCCAATCAAAGCTTCAACAACATCTGCTAATGTCTTGCTTGAAAGAACTCGATAACAACTTGAATCTCCTTCAATCTCACCCTCCTCCATCGATTCATCATCACTGTCTTCAAGATGTGTGCTTTTATGCATCACCATTTCTTTTGGTGAGCTGGGCTCCACTTCACTGAGCAAATCTACATTATCAGTTTCATTGGTATCCTCGTCAAAGACTGGAAGCACACCAGGAGCAGCCCATCTAGATGGAGCAAAGCGATCAGCCTGAATATAGGCTTGTAGTCCTTTACTCAGAGCATATTGATATAGTACAACATTGCTTACAGTCTGCTGCCTCATGCGAGTAAGTTGTCCCTCATGTTTCTGAGGGTATTTGAGGAACAAACATCTACTAACAACCCACTTCAGATATGCATCTCCTAACAGTTCTGCCCTTTCATAGCAGAATGACTCCTGACATGATGCAGCAGTCAATGCTTCTAAGATCTGTCAGGGATATTTTAAAAGTTGGTTACACAATCAATGAAACATATTATAACTAGAAAAACAAATTTTGCAATTTTGGGAATGGTTTTGCTTGTGCAGTACTGCTTTTTTCAGTGACTGATGGATACCTTGGAAGCAGGAATTGGATAGTTAATTTTATGCTTAAGCTGAACTGCAAGGAGCATGCTCTCAACTCTCCTCATGACTGATGGTAAACGCTGTGCACCTCTAACAAGGGAACCTGTCAATGGATGCACCAAGCAAATTTCTGGCGGCAACATTACATAATAAGTCTTGTCTTGTGTTTCCTCTGCATTACCTGCAGTTTCAATAGTGATTTCCCAATAATCAGAGATTATATTACTCAAGATTTTTACTATTGAAACAAATTACGATGAACAAGATGATGGATACACCAGTTCCAGATGATCACTCACTCTCAGTAGATTCAAATCTGGGGGACAGTAAGTTCTTGCAGTATGAGACGCCACGTCCTCTTATGAGAGGTTGCTTCTTGTAAACCAATTTAACTCCATACCTGGAACAGCAGCAATACACAGAAGAGTAAGATCCTTCTAAACAAAAGGAAAACAGAATGAACCAAAAAAAAACTCAAAACCTGTAAATAATCAAAACATGTCAATGGGACTCAAAAGTATATCCAGTGGCAATAGCAAGAGCAAAAATCAACTCCAACAAATAAAAACAAAAAGAAGCTACAACGCAGATAGAGTGGAAAGGACAAAATTGCAGAAATATATAGAATGCCAATGTCCTCTTGGTATATAATGAGTTAATTACAAAAATCTAATTCCGCTTGCTAATGCGCATACTTTTGTTTGTAGTAGTCAGCATATGAACTGTATTCTAGAGGACCCAAGTAACCTTCTTTCCTGGGAAATGAACTTTCTGCATTCATCTCAAACCGAACTGAATCAACATAAAACCTCTTTCCCGAATGTGCTGCAGTTACAATTTTGCCTGTAAGTTCCTCTATATCAACATATCCATCTGCCATCATTAACTTTCCTGGGGGAGGAGCTTCATCCTGCAACTTCTCTATTTCATTACGAGAAGGAACTAATCCTGAAGCTTTTACAACATCAAACTGTGCTACTGCTCCTCTGATCCCATATGTTGGATGTGACTTATGCCCAATTGACATTCCATTTCTCAATTTCCCAAAGCCATATTCTCTTCGGTCACCACCAAGTGTTCGTTCATCAGTACCAAGGTAAACATCAGGTCGAGCACACTGAAGCGGATTATTCCAAGCTTTAGTTCCCAAGACCCTTTCAATTAGATGCCAGTCAATCTCCATTATTGGTTTTAAAAATTTATCAACTATGAGAGGAATAAATATATATGCTTTTGCAGGATCCCACGGTGTAGAGGCAGGTTCCACATTCACATCCAACACAATACTCATGAGCCTCACATGAAAACTCTTCAATGACACTAGCTGCAGAAAAAAAATAGAAGAGGCAATTGTGAAATAACTTGACTAGATAACCACAGCAGAATGAAGTGCTTAGTAATCTATAAAAAACTAGAGTAGACCTGGCTTTCTGAGAAATCTATTGCTCCTCGGTACTGGAGAGAAGCCTTAGTGATCATGGTGCGAGCTACAAAGAGATCCATTGTCATTGATAACACCTGCCAAGTTCACAATACATATGTAATTTACTTTAAGTCACTACATTCAAATTTACCTTTATTTACTAAATACAAATTATGTGTGGCTCCTCTTGAGAAAAAGAATGATTCAAATTAATATAATCAAAATTCAAAAAGTACCTCTGCATCCATCTCACTACCAAAAAGCACTCCAAATTCTGAAGTTTGAGTCAAAAATGGATCCTTTGAAACTCCCACATTTTCACATTTCACTTTATACATATACAATGTGACTAAGTTTTCTTCATTGTATTGACCATCTTTTCCAGCCAGAATCCAGTCACCCTGCCAAATACAAAATTAGATTTCTTTACAATATATGTACAATCTATATACAAGATAAATTCCCCATATGAATAGCAGGAAAGCATTTTTATGTCCACATATACACTAATGTAATAATATGCAAAAGCTATGATTCTAGAAACACGACAGCACTCACTGATTCTAGGCAGCGGCCAACAAAAATGAACAGAATGAAATGGCATCCACAGCTAACTTTTCTCCATACCACAAACATTAAATTTATTTTTCTGACTTCAAAGTAAAGTCGTGCAAAACTATCCACATGCTAAGCAAATAGACTTCTAGTTCCCTTTTTACTTTTACTACTTGCTCACCAAAATCCTTAACAAGTATAGATTTCTCTTATTACTTGCTCACTGATTCTAGGCAGCGGCCAACAAAAATGAACAGAATGAAATGGCATCCACAGCTAACTTTTCTCCATACCACAAACATTAAATTTATTTTTCTGACTTCAAAGTAAGGTTGTGCAAAACTTATCACATGTTAAGCAAATAGACTTCTAGTTCCCTTTTTACTTTTACTAGCTCACCAAAATCCTTAACAAGTATAGATTTCTCTTATTACTTGTAACTTTGGTTGTATCTCATTTTTATTTTTATTACTTTGAAAAAAGGTTTCTTGAAAAAGTCGTGAAAATGTCAAATCTTTTCCATAATAAATCTTTTTTAAGATATTTGCTGATTAATTAATTGCTATTCATTATATTGGTCACATTGCATGCTAGTGAATTTGCATCCATGCTGCTTGAATGTGAAGGTGTTTGCAGATAATCCCTACAGCATTACATTTTACACAAAAATCAAATCTTCTAGATTAATGTCTTAAGCCAGATAATAAATAGAAGACTAGTTGGCCGGCTAAAATCATATTTTGCTGGTCCGAAAAAAGTTTCATTGCAACATACCTAGTAATTGGAGACAGTGTGAGACATGATAAAGACTCCATTGGCAAGAACATAATGACTTTTGCATGTGTAAAACCTAAACATTACAAGGATTCCCACTCAGATTTTTAAGCTTAAGCTTATTAGATTTGAATTAAACCTCCTGGCAACAAGTAGATTGATATTCATTAGCCATGAGTGTTGGAAATGTTGTCATTGATGTAAAAGGTATAAAGACAATATTTGTCATCGATGTTATAAGAAGACTAGCATCACAATTGCAATCAAAGAAGTCATTGTTGGTTTGATTATCATAAATGCCAAAGAAAAGTGATACTAAAGACAGCAATTTTATATCATCATTATATATAAGTTTTAAAGAGGAGTATTAGAGCAAGGGGGGAGCATTAGAAAATCTCCGACAGGGGGAGAAGTATATGCTTATTGCATTGGATGTAAGTATAAGAATGGATGTTTCCCATGATCCATTTGTGAATAGAAGTTTCATGGATATCCCTTTGCCATTGATGCCAAAGGGGGAGAGTTAGAGAAAGAGAGAATCATGTTATTCACAGATTATTTCTATGTAGGGTTGCCATCAATGACAAAGGGGGAGATGTTGGAAATGTTGTTATTGATGTCAAAGGTATAAAGACAATGTTTGTCATTGATGTTATAAAAAGACTACCATCACAATTGCAATCAAAGAAGTCATTGTTGGTTTGATTATCATAAATGCCCAAGAAAAGTGATACTAAAGACAGCAATTATATATCATCATTATGTTAAGTTTTGCATATATAATGAACAGCAGAAGTATGAGAGATCAGTTTTGAGCATGATATATATATGAGAGCAGAGATAAGATAAGAAACCAGCAATCTAGATAAAGATGGTAGAGCAGTGATGAGGCCGATCAAGAAAGCAATCAAGATAACAAACCAGATGTGACAATATCCTTCTCCCAACCGTACATTTGGAGATTTGATTGCAGCTACAGGAATCACCGGAGTGCAGATAGAAAACTTGATACTTATGATACTTATGAGGAAAGAAATTACCACCCCTCAAAGAATTAGAAGATGCTCACCTTGCTAAAATAGAAAAGAAGTCTATTCCAGGTGAATTAGAAGAATAAATGACAGCAAGAAAGAACTAAAGCTAGAAGATTAGATGAGAAAGGACAATGAGAATAACCGCAGAAGTAATCACAATGATTAGTTGCTGAAGGAATAATTAATTAAAATATAGTTATCTAAAGTCATTAAAGACTATACTACGCATCAAATCAGCATCTATGCTATGGTTTAAAGAATGACTTAAAATCATCCAAGGCCGACTTCATATTATATGCTGGCCCACTTTGAACAAATTCAATTAATTTAAATCATATATATATAAATCGCCCAAGTGAAGAGATTAATTGATTATGCAAAGAAACCTTAAGAAGCAGCAATGGAGATAATTTAATGAAGACAGCGATAGAGATAATTTTATGAAGACAATGTTTTAAAATTAAATACTAGCCGACTAGCCGACCTCTTAATTGAAGCACTCCATAATAAGGATAAAGGCATCCCATTAAAGTGTATAATGAAAAGGTGCATAGTTAACAAAGCATTGCCACATTTATGATTGGTTATGCCTTTTGGGTAAAATCGCCCTCCCTGGATGATGTAAAAGAAGTTTGCAAATATGGAGAAGGGAGTGTGGTTGTGTGTGAAGAAGACTGAAATAAATGGACACATAGAGATCTGCATATGAAGACATAGAAGAGAGATTAATGATGATATAGAAGAGAAGTTCATACAGATATAGAAGAGAAGTTCATGCATACATAGAAGAAGATTGTGCAGAGATAAAAGAGAAGATATATGCAAATATAGGAGGAGGATTATGCAGTGTTGATGCTGAGATAAAGAAGAAGATCTTTCAGTTATAGAGGAAGAGATTGGGGAGATACAAAAGAGAGACCTATGCAGATATAAAGGAGAAATCTATGCAGATATAGAGGAGAAGAATGTTGAGATATAGAGGAGATATTTATGACAGATCTATAGAGGAGAGTAAAGTCAGATTTGAAGAGAACTTACAGATCCATTGAAGAGAACATTCACAATAAGATGATGGAATAATTTGAAATTGTGAGGCCAAATCCCACTACTCATGTTGTTGTCCACTGAAGCCAAATCCCCTCAAGGAAATATAATGAAACCCAGTATTGATACTGTTTGTAAGAAAATATTCGAGTGTGTTGCAATTCACATAGTGTTGTTATGAACAGTTGAATATGTCTCTATTCGTTTAACCGTTGTAAGACCAGTTCCCACATTGTGTTTGGTGAGTGGTAGAGTACATCTTCATCCATATCTATTGTTCAAAGAGATTGTTTCCTGCTGAGGAGATGTAACGAGGCTATCCCTGCAACTGTTTAAGCATGTTGAACTGTGTGTATGTCAACTACAAAGTATGTTCTCTCCAATCTTTCAACTGTGTTGTAATAACAGGGAGAATGTTAGGAATGTAATATATTACACCATAGCATCTGTTTAATATACTTAAGAGGGTGTTAAGTTGGAAGATATATTTAAATAAACCTATTTGTTAATAGTTATCAGAATATGTTAATGGATACATAAAAAGAGTTTGTTGAGACGATATAGGATCATAACCAAAGTTTGTTATGAATCCACATTGTATAAATATTCCCTCTGAAGTTCAAATAAATATCCTGATGTGGACTTATTGGAATCAAAAGATAATATGGTAACAGAGGAATGTTTGTAGTTCAATATTATACTGGAATGAAATCCTCAACTGGCATGATATGCCCCAACTAGCTGGGATGGTAAACAAGATAAAAAACTCAAGAGGATAATTCAAATAGGCTAAAAGATATGCATGGTGGTTAAACCTAGACGTATTTAGAGGCAGCTACAAGCTATGTTGATACAATCAGAAAAAGCAATAGAATTTCTACAAAAGAAAGAACTTAACATTTAGTCTTGAGCATATAATAGAACAAAAAGCAGAACATTAATGAATGGTTGAATGCTATTATCACTTATTTGCAAGCAGATGGAAGCTTCATCTTGGAAGAAAAAATTATTTAGAAATCACTTTTAACACATTAAAATACCATATTGTACAGTGAACTTATCATTGACAAAATTAAAGCATCACATGCATACCTGAAGACTATCTGCTACTCCTTCTGGATAAAATTCTCTATGGCGGGCAGTTCCAGGAAGAGGTTCTCCTTCTTCGGGCTGATCAACCTTTTCTCCTTCTTCGCCACTACCCTTATCAGGCAAAAGCATATCGGTGAATGCCCCCATTTCATGCAATTTCTTACATGCTTCCAAGCACACTGCCTGCAAACGTAGCAACTAAACTTGTAAAATCAGGAATACCAATATCAAACAGTACAGCAAGTTTGAACTTGCAAATAAAGGACAAGTTACAAATGTGACAAACCTGCTGTGCCAAACGTATTGAACTGCAGACAGGTCCTTCAAGCTTTTCAAAGGGCGCATTGCAAGGAAGCTGGAGCTCACAAGAATATTCAACAGATCCACCCTGTTTCTCATGCTTTTTCATGGTAAATTCTGGTCTCAGTATGGAATACCTGCAATGAAGAAGAAATATTGACATTTGCACATCATGACTTTAATATTTATGGTCCACTTACATCATACAATTTTTGAAACATTTATAATTCAAATGACATTATCAACAAATGCCATGGGGCTATACCTGTCACTTGGCAGTTGTGAGCAATAGAAATGAATGAGTCCCACAGCAGAGTTCAAACTAACAATTGCACCAGTGCTTGCCACCTGATAAACTGCTCCAGGTGCTGTCTCCACAGAAACAAGCTTGGATGAATCCTTAAGATGGCTAAGATCAGTTCTTTCAATTGCTTCCTTGCGCAAGGTCTCTTCACTATTTCTTGCATTTCGAAGAAATGCTTCATGAGACAAATTGCCCCTGATAATATACAACCACATTTGTTAGAAAACTACTTAAACAGAGGTGTCTTAATGCAGAAAAAGAATAATATATAAATATATAGCCAAAGCCAAAGCACACATTTATACACGTAATATGTGATACAGAACATTGCTGCATATTAACAAACTATAATCTATAAAAGGTAAACATAAAGGTGGCTTGTTAGGTCACCAAGTCAGAAACGCATTTGGCATATGAAAGCCCACCTTGTAGAAGCCCACAAGAAGGATTAGTTTTCCATTTACATTATATATTGTTAAACAAGGTGTATAACACTACCCCCCTCAGACTCAAACCTGTAACCTACTTTATGGAGCACATATCCCTACAGTGTCAGGGCCACTCATATACATCCCAGATATGAAACAGGATTTGTAGGAAAATAATCATTTCATATGGGAAAAAAAAAAAAAGTCAGCAAAATTTGAGCACTAAATAAAACAGGAATTATACTAGGCAACAGGCTTCTTAAAACTTGAAAAAAATTCATCATAATACGCAATGTTCTAATTACCGGTCAACTGAAGATGAAACATACAGTATACTTGCAAACTTTAGTAAAATAAATAAATCATGTTTGCTATTCAAAATCTAGAGAAGATGCTTTATTTGTAACAATATGTAGGCAAATTGTGTATACAGCCCAAACACAAATCCAAGATCTATATGCGCACCATGCAAGATGTCCTATTTGTCATCAAGAGTCTCAAAAACAATAAGTACATCCAGATTCGCATTGGCCATAGTTGAAGTCTCATACGTATTTAAATTTTAAGTGCCAGATAAAAATGGAAGTACTTGAGAAATTCTACATATCTTTTAATATCTTCAATAGACTGGGTATTGAAGAAACTAGATGATTGGAATAGTAGATGGACTTCTTTTGGTGGAAGGCTTCAGTAGATCAAATCCACTTTGCAGGCAATGCATATTAATGTCCTTTCGATAACAAGCTGAACGGTAACAAGCTGCCTCTGGTAAGCAGAGATAAGATTGGACAACCAGATGAATGAGGAGGCCTAGGTTTTAGAATTAATAAGAACATGAATTTTGGCTCACGAGGACAAGCCCGCCTAGAGGATCTATGTGGAGCACAATTCTCACTGGAGTATTGCCTTACACAAAAAGTATCTGTACTCCCTCACACATGAAAGAATTTTTACTGCTACAAATCATATCAAAGAATCCCATATCTAGAGTCTGATAACTGTCATTAATAATGACTGTTCAAGCCGTTCTTATGATAGGATGTGGCAAAAGGATATAAGATGAATTTATGGGAATATGGCTGGATTGATTCTAAACCATCCGTCAGAACAAAAAGTTGAACGATATCCTGCAGCATTTGATCACAGCTTTGGGCCCGATAGTTTATGACTATTCTGACAGAGATAGAACCAACTGGAAACAAGAAGTGTTCATGGAATCTTAAACCAAATCTACATCAGCCACAGGTGGTACTCCATCCTTTTCATTTCTCTAAGAAAGAAGATAGACTAATTCGGATGGATTCGAAAACAGTGGATTATTTGGTCAAAGAAGATTATAAGCTCAGCAGTGGGGGTAGAGGGAGAACTCCTTTCCTTCAAAGATTATTTGGTTTGGCTTGCTAGTCAGGAGAAAATCCTCACTTAGAAAAACCTAATGAAAAAGAATTTCATATGCCCCTTGTGTTGCCCGTTTGGCATGAAAGTGGAAGAACAGATGAATCACCTCCTCAATCACTGCCCCTTTGTGGATGCAATCTCAGATGCGAATCTTGGTAAGTTTGGTATAGCATTTGCCAAACCCAAGACCTTGAAGGAGATGCTTGAATCCTGGGAAATCAAAATTACATCTCAGACCCTGTTTGCAGATTTGGGACTTAGCTCCAGCCTGGGTAAACCACAGTATTTAGTTAGAAAGGAACAGAAGAATTTTTAAGGAAGAAGCTGGCAGTGAGGAGGTTATCTCAGCAGGGTAATCCTCAGTATCAAAGAATCTCTGAGGACCTGGCCCTGGCTTCTATCCCAAATAAGAAGGTTGGGGGAAAGATCACACCAGTGGAATAGATAACTGGATTCCTCCCCAAAGTGGAATCTTGAAGTTGAACTCTGATGGAGCTTCTCGTGTGAACCCAAGAGAGTTATGAAGTTGAGGCATTTTAAAGGACTGCAATGGAACGGCAATTCTAGCTTTTCTCTGAAGTTCTTTAAGTCACTCCAAATAAATTTGTAGAAGCAAAAGCCTTCTGGAGAGGGACAATTTTGTCTAATGAGAAAGGTTTGCAGAAGCACTTTGGAGAGGAAAAATTTTGTCTAACGAGAAAGGTTTGCAGAAGCAAAATCCCTCTGTAGAGGGATAATTTTGTATAACGAGAAAGGTTTGCAGAAGTTGTGTGTGGAAGAAGAAACTCACCAGTGGAATAGACAACAGGATTCCTCCCCAAAGTGGAATCTTGAAGTTGAACTCTGATGGAGCTTCTCAGGTGAACCCAAGAGAGTTATGAAGTTGAGGCATTTTAAAGGACTGCAATGGAAAGGCAATTCTAGCTTTTCTATGAAGTTCCTTAAGTCATTCCAAATAAATTTGTAGAAGCAAAAGCCTTCTGGAGAGGGATAATTTTGTCTAACGAGAAAGGCTTGCAGAAGCAAAAGCCCTCTGGAGAGGGATAATTTTGTCTAACGAGAAAGGTTTGCAGAAATTGTGTGTGGAAGAAGAAACTCACCAGTGGAATAGACAACTGGATTCCTCCCCAAAGTGGAATCTTGAAGTTGAACTCTGATGGAGCTTCTCATGTGAACCCAAGAGAGTTATGAAGTTGAGGCATTTTAAAGGACTGCAATGGAAAGGCAATTCTAGCTTTTCTATGAAGTTCTTTACGTCACTCCAAATAAATTTGTCGAAGCAAAAGCCTTCTGGAGAGGGATAATTTTGTCTAACGAGAAAGGTTTGCAGAAGCAAAAGCCCTCTGGAGAGGGATAATTTTGTCTAACGAGAAAGGTTTGCAGAAGCAAAAGCCCTCTGGAGAGGGATAATTTTGTCTAACGAGAAAGGTTTGCAGAAGTTGTGTGTGGAAGGAGAAACTCAATTGATAATAATGGCAGTTTCATAAAGAGATTGCAAGCAATTGTTCCTGCATAAAGTTATAGAAAGAAGTTTAGTGTACAAATGAAAAGGCAATAGGGTGGCAAATTATTTGGCCAACTCAAAGCTGATTTATATCTTTAAAATGAAAATTTACTCCTAGCTCCCCCCTAAATCAATTAATTATGAAAGATAGGGGGGTAGCTCCATCTTAGTTCCTATCAACTAAAAGCCCAAAAAGAGAGTTGTGAGTATTGCACAAGGAATGTTTGTGCTTGGTGGCATCATGTAGCAGCAAGGGGTTTGCAACAACCATCTGTCCTGCATGTGGGGATCTTTATCTTCCCTTAATCCCCAAGGAGTGACCATTCCAACAGCAAGCTTTCAGAATATTGGTTTAAGGCAAAGGCTCTCCACCAAGGCATTGCTCTCAGGCTCAGTATAAAAGAGGTAAAAAGGAAGACCCAATGACAAACTCGCCTGATTCCTCCTGAAGGATGAAGGAGTAGTAGGCTGCAGAAATGACAAATCTTCTCAGAAAATATCATTGAAAAGCAGAAAGAAAAGCTGGTCACTTACTGTTTTGTGGATGATTTTAAGTTGTAACAGCTGATGGATTAAGGTTTTGATGTGGACAAGGGAAACAGGATGAAAAAGGGCAATGGTAGAAGGCATCAAAGGTGAAAAAATACTGAAGTGGGCAGTAATGAATCTGTTCAAGGCACAATTGGACAGTCAAATTTTGATGCAGTAATACAAAACATTAAAGATCCAAGTCAATTTGCTGCACACTTGAATTTGATAAAGGTTGCTCACACAATTGTGATCTCAATAATGCTGCTTGGGTATGTAATATTTTGGCTATCCATGATCTGCAATCTCTGGACAGATTAACATAAATGGTGGACTTGAGCCGAGCTCCACAACAAGCTCAAGCCCAAGAGCATGTGCTGCAGGAAAGAAAATTGATGCCATCTGTACGCATGGAGGACGTGAACCTTAAGTTCTTTGAAATGAAACTGGAAGAGGGGGTCCGTCTTTGGAAAAGACTGATGTTCTCAGAAAATATCATTGAAAAGCAGAAAGAAGGCTGGTCAATTACTGGTTTGTGGATGATTTTAAGTTGCAACAGCTGATGGATTAAGGTTTTGGTGCTAAGATATGATCCACACAGCAAAAGTTTGGAGATGTTAAGACTTCAGTATAAAGACACTCTATCCCCTATCAAAGCATGCTGCATTTAGCAGCATACTATGTGCTACCTAAGAAACAAAACTAGTGACAGCTAGAATGTAAACTCTAACGGGCTAGTTTGCACATAAAATTGAAGTTCACTGTACACAATTAGGTCATTACTCATGGCAGTCTTTTCAAAGCTGTATTATTCCCCATAAATGCAAGTGCTGATCTCTCTCAAAACAAAAAATTGGAATTAATTGCATCTCATTCCCTTGTATGCTAAACTACAAGGAGTCCTAAATACTTATAAATCAGCATTCTGTCATTATCAATATGTACTGGATGCAAAGTGGACCTGCATCCTAAAAATCTATGGTGCAGGAAATGACTTCACATCTCTAATCACATTTCATCTGTTCTTCCTTCCTACTTCCCATTTCCATGTTATAAAACAGTGATTACACTTTCATCTGTATAGTGAAACGCAAGAGACTAGGCAGTAAAAGGTAGCCAATTTGGTGTTTGATTATTCAAATCTGGCTTCTATCTTGATTAGGGCAATCAGGTTGTAGCAGGTGAGGGATTTCATAGTTTAAATAATCAACAAAAATGATGAGTTTCCCATTGAGATTGCTAAGCAGAATACAAGGCCACATGAAAACATTCCAATACCTAGGTTATAAAACAGTGCTTACACTTTCATCTGTATAGAGAAAAGTAAGAGACTATGACTTAAAAGGTAGCCAATTTGGTGTTTGATTATTCAAATCTGGCTTCTATCTTGATTAGGGCAATCAGGCTGTAGAAGGTGAGGTATTTCATAGTTTTAATAATTAACAAGAATGATGAGTTTCCCATTGAGATTGCTAGGGGAGAGGACCCAGTAGTTGAGCATGTTTCAATAGTTGTGATAAGGGTTGTTTATATAATGTCCAATAGTTGTGATAGTAGTTGTTTATTTAATTCCCAATAGTTATGACATGACTACCCTAGCTTAAACAAAATGTATTCCTTTGATCTAAAAAACAACCAATCATGTGATGCCACATCAACACTCAACTACCCATGATGTCAATGCACAAGTATTGGTAGCACTTGTTTTGGGCTTTTTTGGACATCTTGAAAAAAAGCATGATGATGTGGTCCTGAAATGAAAGTTATAAGCAGGGGACTTGCCAAGTAAGCTGTTGTAAAAAATTGGGAGTGATTTGAAATTTCCACGTAGAATAATTAGAAACACGAAGTTAGGGTGCACAACTACTGGGTCCTCTCCCCTAAGCAGTATACAAGGCCACATGAAAACATTCCAATACCTAGGTTATAAAACGGTGCTTACACTTTCATCTGTATAGTGAAAAGTAAGAGACTAGGCAGTAAAAGGTAGCCAATTTGGTGTTTGATTATTCAAATCTGGCTTCTATCTTGATTAGTGCAATCAGGCAGTAGCAGGTGAGGGATTTCATAGTTTTGATAATCAACAAGAATGATAAGTTTCCCATTGAGATTGCTAAGCAGTATACAAGGCCACATGAAAACATTCCAATATCTAGGGGCGAAGCGGCGTAAGCACTTCATGTTTTCAGCAGGGATTTTATTCCTGCACCCAACTAGCAGATAACTTTGATGATATAGCTATTAAATGACATACTAGGTAACTAGCAAATAAGTAACTTTGCTAGGTACGCATCAATGTTTTTGCAGCATTTTCATCATCTAACATTACGGCAAATGACAATTTTTTGGCATTGTAATAAATTATGGTTGATTACAAACTTGGTCTTGATTTGGACATCTAGTGCCATTACCTATGGATTTTTTCAACTTGATTGATGAAATCCTAAGTTATTTCAGTATTGGGTTCAGGGTTCAGGTACAGTGGTTTGTCAATTTTTGTTTTTCCCAAGTTCAGTACAGCTTGGGTAAAGCCATAACAATATCTATTTATTATTAAAATATAAAAATAGCAATAATTCACATAAAATAAATATACATTAAACACAGAACACAACTGAAAATTGATAATTCAATGCCAAATAATAAAGAAAAATAGAAAAAGTTTATATTTATGGCATGTGTTTAAAATATAGCAATAGTCAATGGTAAAAAGAGCAAGTGTACATGAAAACATACTACAAATCATCATGTTGCTCTACATTGAGAGCATCAAGATCATCAATTGGTTTATTAGAACCACGTGCAGCCCCAGTGCAACTACTATTAGCTGTGCCATGCATCTCTATGTAGCAGCCTCATGCCCCTCATCATCAATTGACACTAAGGGATGTTGTGCAACAGAAGCATCCAAGTCAGGATGTTTTGGCCCTACATCCCAATGCCTCGACACCAATCCCTTGTACTCAACTTGCTTTTAAGAAATGATGTGTTGTTAGAGTGGATGTTTTTAGGGTTAGATTAGTTTTCAATCTTTATTCTGTTTTCTCATTATTTTATTTGTTTAGATAGTTATTTTTTTTGGGACCAAATAAAGGGATGCATTTGGTACATACCCATATGTAGATCATACCAGGATCAGGCACCAGTACACTGTATCAGGACAGAGACCATGACCTGGTACAAGTACATATTTGTTTCCAGGTGAAACCAGTATCAAAGATGAAATTTATTCAGGTGTATTCTTTAATGTTCTTTTATGTTTATCCCTGAACAATGTTGTGATTGCAAGATTGATAGTGAATTATGCTTTTTTAATGTTTGTGAGACATGGCAACACAACGAAACACACATGTGTATATATATATGTGTGTGTATATATAATATATATAGATATACATATATATGGCAAGATTGATAGTGATTACAAGATTGATAGGTCATCAATTATGCTTTTTTAATGTTTGTGAGACATGGCAACACAACGAAACACACACATGTGTATATATATGTGTGTGTGTATATATAATATATATAGATATACACATATTCTTTCTGATAACTTGTCAATAATAGAGACAAAATATATCCACTTTCAATCAATCTTTAATATACATATCAGTAACAAAAACAGGTCAGAGTAGATCCACAATACCTTGGAATCTTCCTAGCAGATCAAAGCAACTATGGGGCTCATTACTTCTTCTGCAGTTCACAGAATTTGCAAGAGTTGATGAGTAAGATTTATAGTAAACTTTAGACATTTTGAAGATTTGATGTTCAGAAAGCAATAATAGCTCTTCCCATTTTAGATCCACCATTGTATAAATCTTGCTTTATAAAAAGGTTGGTTCTTTTGTAAATCAAATGTCTTAGAGAGCTTTGTTTCGATTTAACACCATTTCTAAGGTCATCATTTATGCTTCTTTTAATGTTTGCAAAACATTTAAAATAAGAAATATGTGTGTGTGTATATGATCTTTCTGATAACTTGGCCAAAAATACACATAATATCCCACTTTGAACCTATCTTTAGTATGTATATATGTAACAAAAACAGATCAGGGTAGAGCCAATGCAATACTTTGGGGTCTTACTGCAGATCAAGGCAACTATGGGACTCATTACCAATTTTGCACAACATAGAACGTGCAAGAGTTGATGAGAAAGTAATAAGTATTCAAGAAGCCAAACATAAGGTTGATAGAGAATTTCAGATTTTTGGAAGTTTTGAGTTGGAAAAACAGTAACAGCCTCTTCATATTTTGCATCCCATCATATTATATAATTTTTTCTTTCTAGAGAGGTTACTTTGTAAGTCAAACATCTTTGCTGAGCCTTCTTGTTTTGTGGCAATTGACAAGGATTCTGGCCATTCTACTGCTCCTCTCTGATGCAAAATAGAGCGCCGTCTTCCATTGGGATCCTTTCTCTTGTTCTATTAGTATTTGTATTTACTACTTTGTCAAGTATCACCCCTCTAACTAGATTCTTCTGCTTCACACTTCATGATCGAATTTTAGTTTTCAAATTTTTTTATCTGTGGTTGTGAGTCCTTTTATCATTTCTGATTAGCAGCTCTAACTTGCTGTTCTTTAGAGCCTCGCTTACATACTTCGTCATTCATGGAGAGTAATATAATTTCTCTTTATTTGCCTCCAAGATAATGAAACAAGGATTACATAAATGTCCTGGAATAGCCAAAACTTTGCCCATAACAAAAGAATTGGTATTAAACCTGGACAATAACAAGGAGAGAGCAACAAAAATTATGAGATTATCACCACGTACTTTCCAAAGAATGCCACCTAAAAAATGTCCTGGGCTCATAAGACCCTACGGAAGAAACCTAGGGGCATTAGAGACCTGTGGAGCCAGTGTGGAAGCTATTAGGAAAATCTAATACTCAATATTGAATTAGCCCAAAAAGAGGTGAGGAAACCAGTAATCTGTCTCTGAGCTGAACCCTATGAGGATGGCACTGCAAATGAGTTGACCCAGTTATAGTCCCTGACGTAGTCCAAGCCAGTTATTGACTTGCCTGAATCAGGGCAATATCTGGTATGTTTGTAATTGCTGTCATTAGCAATGGAATTAGCTGCTAACCATTGCACATCATCAAATCCCATATTGCTGTGCCTTCTTAAAGATCCTCGTGAAGGAGAGAGCAGAATAAACATTTCACCTTCCTACTATTTTACTCATTTGTATGATAATGCAGGCCCATTCTTATTCATATAGTCTATAGATAATTATATTTTAACAAAATTTGCAGCAAGAAATTGTGCCATGGTGCACTAAACTTTTTATTTTCAACTATGTGAATAAATTATAAATCCACTGCTAACATGACAAGGAACGTTCAAGGAAGCTGATCACAAATTCTGAGGTCCAAACTCACATCACATAAGGAGACAAGATTTTCCCACCTACAATAGCGGCACCATTGAGGAATGAGACGTTCATTCAACAGATCGGAAAATTTTATGATAATGTGTGTTACCTAATGTTTTGATATTAAGAGTTCAATTTAAATCTTATCAAAGCCACCAGGTATAAGATTATAGCTTTGTCATATTTGTTGTTTATGATTTTTAATGTTTCTTTCTGAAATTACTCTGGGATCAGAAAACTTTAACAAGTTCATCCAAACCTGGCAACCATGGTTTTGTTAAAAAGTTATTGCCATCAACATAACAGCTATAAAGTTGTAATTCAAAGAGTGTAAAGAAAAGGTGCAACTTCAATCCACACACTTTCAAAATAACAAGAGCTGTAAACAAATAGAAAGTCAAATGCAACTAGAAATAGCAGCCAAAAAATCACTTAAACATATAAGAAATAATATAGAATAAGCAAAATGATACTATAGGGAACCACTCATAAAAATTACTTCTCTAGCATCAGTATATAATCTGATCCAGGTTTACGAGCACGGCCTCTTGACTGGATATAAGCCAGGACAGTTTTAGCAAGATCAAAGCGAATGACAACATTACACTGCCGGATGTCCAATCCTTCCTCTGCAACACTGGTTGCGACTAGCAAGGTGACCTGCAATAAAAACCAAATATCAACATATCGATCACAAGAAAAAAATGAAGTTGATGTTGCACAAAATAAAATAAACAAAATTTAATAGCATACCCGACCATCACGAAATTTAGCAATTGTTTCCTGCATCTGCCTTGTCCGCATATCGTGGTTGTTGTTGTGCCCAATTAAACTTGCACACTTCACAAAATTCAAAGATGGTAATTCTGCAAACACCTATGAATCAAAATAAAAAGTGTTCAGACAAAAGTTGATGACCAACTGATGAAGCAAAACAATAATCAAACTGCAGAAAAAGACAAACCTTTGGAAGGACTAGAGCAGATACAACCCGTTCCACAAAAATAATTGCACGGAAATCTTCAGTGTGCTGATACTTCAAAAGAATTTTTATCAATGACTGCACTTTTGGGGTCACTTTACCATCTGCTACTGCAGCTCCAATGACCTCATCAACATGCTCACCACCAGAGACAACTAAACATTTACATTGAACAATATGTTAAAAAATCCCTTTTATACAATTATAAAAGTAATTTTGAGAGGAAAAATAACAAGGTTGTGGAAAAAAAATAGGGAGAGAATTGAACCATTCAATTCAAGACTGTTCAGGAAAAAAATGTTTTTATAGTTTAATGAAGACCACAATTTGTAAACATTTCAAATGACATGAACATGACGGAAGAAAGAAAATAAACAAGGCTATAGTAAAATGAATAGGTGAGAACATTGAACCATTCAATTCAGGACTATTTGGGAAGAAATCACATTTATAGTTAATGAACACCAGAATTCATAAACATTTCAAATGACGTGAACATGATGGAAAAAACTAAAATAACAAGGCTGTAGTAAAATAAATAGGTGAGAACATTGAACCATTCAATTCAGGACAATTGGGAAAAAAATACATTTTTGGCTAATGATGACTGGAATACATAAACATTTTGAATGACAAGAACATGAAGGAAGAATAAACAATGAATTAATGAAGCCATGTTTAAAAGCAACAGAATTAGAGGAAGCATCTAGGGTTTAAGGAAGCACATGGTCAATTGCCTGAACCCTCTCTCCTGTCCTGGTTTTGCCAGGGCAAGCAAATTGGAGGCCCCTTCTCTGCTTTTTCTTGGGTCGAAACTACAGAAAATACAGTGAATGGAGACAGAAGTACAAGGAGTGAAAGATTTTTGCAAGGTAAATTGGACTTCCTTTCTCTGCATTGTTTTTAAGATTGTATAACATATTTGTTTCGGTGGGAAGCCAAGGATGTTATGTGCAATATCCAATTTAGTTTTTTTAAAATATAACAAACCCTAGCTCACAATTATACTAATTTGCATGACTAGATATAAATATGAAATCCTTATATGATCTTGATGAGATTGATCCTAAATTTATAATTAATAGTTTATTCTGTAAATCAGATTTAATGCTTAGAATATAGTTCAGAATGACTAAATTAATTATTTCAGAGCGGCTATTAGTCTGACCCGATTCTGCAGTGATTTATTTCTAAGTGAAACTTTTCTGCCTTTAAAACTATCTGATAATTGTCCTTAGAAAGTCACAATTTTCTACCAGTTGTAAGGATATTCTAATTCCAACTAAGATTTGCACAATGGTTATCTCCATGTGAAATCACTCTTGGAAATTGTGGGTTTTAGTCCTCAAGTTGGTTGAACCATTGTTATTGCTCCACAAGGAGTAATAATCAAATAAAAAATGTATTCTCGATGATGCTCCTTCTCCTTGCTTGGTCTCTCTTAAATACCTTTTTCCTCCAATAGACATAACATTTCACATGCACCTTGATATTATTAAAAATAAACTTTAATTATAATTTTATTTTATCTACTAGTTAACCTTTTTTTGGACATAGTTTAAGTTTGAACAGAGGGCATTATAGTCCACCCTATTCACAATCTAGGATGCCCCTGGAGTTACTATGATCCCAAATCATCCTTGGAGATTTGTAATTCCCACTCATTGATCCTCCGTGTGATACAGTTAGCTTATGGTAAACTACTTTGAGATACCAAGTGATGCTCCTCCATCTGTCTTAATTATGCCCGACTCTATACTACAGTGATGTCCCTGAAGAGTAGTTGTTACTATGCTTGCCTCGACCTATCTAACAAGATAGCCCTTCAATGCCAAAATAAGGTTGATGTCATTTGTATGCAATACCATACCACCCAAACCCTATTCTTCTGCCTCAAAATACCCTTGAGCCACTTGTACTGCCTTGGCAAAAATATTCATGAATGTCCTGCCATCTTGGAGAGCAGCAAGTACATTTGGCTAGTCCAAGCAAGTAATCACTATACAAGTTTGCCCAACCATGAGATGAGTTGCAATTGTACTGATGTTTCCTCTCTCAAAGAAAAGAGTGGCAACCTTCACAATTGATAACCACTCGCTAATGAATCCTTTAGTACTTGTGGAGAAGATGAATGTTTCCCAGGATATGTCATTTATTTCAACATTCCTCAAACCCTGATCAGTGAGAATATCCCAATGAAGTCTTTCCCCAAAAGTATCTTTGAAGTGTCACTCTCTCGGGTTACCTTCCTTTGATTGCTAATCATACACAACTTTATGAGGTCTAACTGTGTTCCTACAAGTTAGAAATAACCCCATAGCTTGAAGTGTAACTATCTCCTTCTGACATTGGTATATCCATGGACTCCCTATTCCCTCTATCAGCACAAGCATGATAAGCAGATGACTGCCTACAAAAAGAATTATGTTGCTGTTCCAAATCAGCAGTAGGAGCAAGATGAAGTTGTGCCTTTTCTGTACCAAGTAACTGGAGTACCTAGCTTCTTTTGTTGTCTCTATGCATGTCATTTCAGCCTCATGACATTGGCTGATTGTGAACATAACGGTATGAAGTATAGCTGTCATTTCATTTCTATTATCCCAAACAGCCCTCTAGGTGAATTTTGGATCAGCTATTGGTTAACTCTTCTATACAAGAACCAATATGATGCTTTCTGCTAATGCTTGTCTTCCTCCCCACTTATCCAAAATGTAGAACATTGGAGCGTTATAGTTCCGCACTATGGATGGTATTGGCTGCCTTGGAAATTTGGTGAGGGAAAATTCCTCCTCCCCTTTTCCAATGATGACAAAAGTATCATTACTTTGCAATAAATTCCTTTCGTAGATAGGTGGTAGGAATGTTTTCTTATTATAATTCCATAAACTAATTGCCATCTGATGTATGAACTTATGTGCACCAATATGTGAGTTTTGTGGGATGATGTTACTTTTAGAGCAAAGGTTCCATCCAATAAATACCATAATAAGATGGGAAATTATGTACCATTGCCAATTCCCATAGCAGCAAAGGAGCCTTCACAAGTTACTCTTGATTAGAAAAATCCATTCTCATGTGCCATCCTCTATTAGGTGATCATCCTTGAGGTATGTTATGAAACAATATGCTTTGCTCAACCCAAGTACTATAAAAAAAAATCCCATTCATATATCTGGCATTATGTCTATCTTGCATGCCATTGGGAAACACTTGTATTAGCAAAAGCATATGTATTCTCCTCAACAGATTTAGGCCTTAAAAAAGAACAAGATAAAATGGCTTGATCAAGTTGAATGATATTATATGGTGCCAAATTCTTCTGCTCTCATTACATATTCACCAAAGATCCTAGGCAACAAATAGAAACGCTTGATTGTCATTGTTGACATCCAAGATGACAATAGAGTGTTGCATCCTTTGCCATGATGAATTGTGGGACTACCCTAGTACTAGGATCCCACTCCTTTGTGCATAGCCAATTTTGTATTTGAGTAAAAGGATCTAAGTGTCCTTTACTGCAAGTCATATCTTTCACTTTTTTCACATGCTAACTACCTTCCATGATGACAAAAATATTGAAGGGACATGGTACAGTAAATCTAAGATATTATTGTCTCTTTCATATTTGGAATTGTACTCATAGGAGTGGTTGGAATGCCCACTTTTTCTTCGTTTATGATCTTAAGCAAACTAACTTTTCTTAGTTCTCAGTGGATAAAGGGATTAATCACTCCAACTTGCAAACCCAAGACAAATTGCTTTGTCATCACCTTCTAAGATTCCCATACAAGATGTAGGAGTACACCTAGTTGCTGCCCAAACTCTTGTTTTCCATTATCCATGCAAGCAAACTTTTCCTTAAATCCTTGGAGATGTTGTTTTGCTCCAATAGCTATCAACTTAGTTTCTTTTGTCCTTCTTTCCCATTCCTCACACAATTTAAGGTCTCATGTTACATCTTTTGTGCTTGCCTAAAATGAAGTAAGCTTCCCTCTTTTCTCTAATTTGGAAGGATTTGAAGTGATATGGCAATCCTGTGACCTGTATTGGTAGCATGAAATTTAATGAGGCCAAATTCCACATCCTCCATAGTTTTATGCTCCTCCATACTGCTACTTGTAAATTTATTTCATCTCTATTTGTATGGTGGATTCCTTTTATTCTTTCTCACTAATCTATTCCTTCTTAATTTTTGGCAGCTCTAGTTTTAACTCTTCCACTTTTGGCTTACACTCTACAAATTATTCCTTGACCTCTTCCTCTTGTAAATTTGTCTCTGATATATCTGTCACTAGTTCCATGGCTTGCTCAGTCTCTTTCTCTGTTTTTTTTAATCCTTATCAAAATGAATTTTACTCCACGATATTAACAAATCTAGAAATGTATTCCTCTTGATGACCCTTGGCTCGGACTTTTCTTTTTCTCTACAAATGAAAATGGGTTGTAGAGGTTTATCAACAAATCCAACATTTGTTCTTTATATGCAATTCTTCTGATTTTTGTTATTGGCTCCTGAAGTGCTTGCCTCACTATTCCACCTTCTAGAAGCATTTATGTCATTCTACATCATGTGGAGCATCTAACCCAGCATGTCTATCCTTGTATCAATCTTTTTTTCTTTATCAGCATCCATCTCCTATTATTAATAATTCCTAATGAGAACAATCCTCAGTTCTTGCCAACAACTCTTCTCAAACAATCCATATAACCTCCAAGATTGGAAATTGTACTGCATCTTGGAAATCTACGGTTTGATAACAAGTTGTTGATATTGTTTTGATTGATTGATAATTTTTTTGAACAAACTTTGACACTGCTATTGTAAAACTAATATGATGATGAACAACTCAAAAACCCTCTTGTAAAGTCAATATGTTCGTTGTTTCACTACTAATGTCTGTTTGTAAACATTGTGGAATTTGTCAAAAAAATGTTCGACTTTAGATGAGGACCGCCTGAAAATATGTTGAATTTGATCACAAAACCCTCATCAAATGGCAACAGCCACTGTGGTTATGATGAAAACTCTTGTGCAAGTCACTAAAATCCTGCAAGACTGATGTCTTAACCCTTGAAACCAATCTAACAAACCAAGGTTTGCAAGTTTGAATCAATGAAAGGAAAATGAGATGATTGATTTATATTTGATATTTATGCACACAAATCAAGTTATTTCCAGCCCATCCAATCACCTAAATATAATCTCTGCTTCATCTAAATATAATCTCTGCTTTGTGCCTTTGATCTGCTATTAAAATTTCAATCTCCTAATTGTGAGTGCACCTTTATATATAGATGCCTTTTGTGTTTGCAAAATTTAGGTCCATTGACAGGAAGGTGTGCCCTATTAATAGTTGTTCTTCCATTTTCAAAAAAATGAATCCATTCATGGAAAAGTGTGCACCTTTAGACTCTAGCAAAAGTTTTTAAATTAAAATCTAGTTGGCCCTTAATAGGTGTGACAATCAATATACATGCATCCTTTGGCTTTAGAACATTTCTATTGTCCTAACAAAACATCCCAATCTTCTGTTTTTCAAAATCAGTCTCCTTGTTCTAGGGTGTGCGCATATATATGGTGCTGCCACCTTTTACTTAAAAAATATGATCCTTCTTTTTCACAGGCTGGCAAGATCCAACACTCTGATACCGTTGTAATATTTTGTTTAATTTTTATTAAATATAACAAACCCTAGCTCACGATTGTAATATTTGCACAATTAATTTATTAAATATAAATATGGAGTCCTTGTATTATCTTGATGAGATTGATCCAAAATTTACAATTAATAATTTATTCTGTGAATCAGATTCAATGCTCAGAATATAATTCAGAGTGACTAAATTAATCTGACCTAATTCTGCAGTGATTAATTTCTAAGAGCAACTACTATTCTGCCTCTAAAACTCTCTGATAATTGTCCACAGGAAGTCACAATTAGCTGCCAGTTGTAAGGGTATTCTAATTCCAACTCCAATTTGCACAATGGTTATCTCTGTGTGAAATCACTCTTGGGAATTGTGGGTTTTTGTCCAATTCCAGAGCCAGAGGCGTTTCATCCTCAGGTTGGTTGAAAACTTAGTTCTTGCTCCACAAGGAGTAATAATCAAATAAAAAAGGATTCTCAATGATACTCCTCCTTGCTTGGTCTCTCTTAAATACATTTTTCCTCCAATAGAGATATAACCCTTCACATGCCCCTTGATATTAAAAAAAATTATGTTCAATTCTAATCTTATTTTATCTACTACTTAACCTTTGTTTGGACATATAGTTTAAGTTTGAAGAGGGGGCATTATGCCATGAGCAGATAAACATTTTAGTGAGAGTAAGTTTTGATATACCTTTAGAAGCAATACAAGCAGAAAAAATTGGGAATCAAGATAAAGATGCAAGTAAAGGAAGCTTCTTAAGCTTTGTTGCAACAGCTAGAGCCCACTCACCTGCCACCCTCCCCATCAAATTTAAAAAAGTAGATGCCCAAATGCTCCTTATCTGCATTCCGTTTTTCGAATCAAGGTAATTTAATGCTTTTCAGAATTTTTCCATCCCTCTTTGACTTTGCTAGAGTATATTTTGCAGAGTTCCAATGTTTTTGCAGCTACCAAAAAGTAGGTTGAATGTGAAATCAATTACCAGTGAGGCCAAGAGATCCTTGAGAATTTGTTTTTTTGCAGCAGCAACCCAAATTTTACATAGTGTTTTGAACTACTCTGCCTCAGACAGTCTCTCAACTTTCTCTGGTTCTCAGAGGTTTTGAGGTAGGGTTCAATTTAGATTGTGAGATAACAATGTGTTTCAATTGGCTCAATCTAGGTATATCATTTTTTAATTTTTCTACTCAACTTGATGGGAGATGAGAGATTCTGTATTGCCATCTACTTTAGGCAAGAAAAGTATGGCTATTAACTGGTAGCATTAAAGTGTTATGTCCAAAAGAAGGCTTGAAGTGGTTGAAAATAAGTGCACCAATAAAGGAAGTAGACTCTGCCCCCTCCCACATTTTAGTGTTTAGGATCTTCTTGGAATGCTGCTTAAGAAGGGCAAACAGAAACACACTCCTGTGAAATATGTCATACTTCAAGCACAGTTTGCTTTGTGACTGGATTCAGGGGATTCCTGAACATTCTTTTAATCTGCATCTTTCTTAATATCAGACCTGCATATGAAACCATACGCAGTTGGCATCAGAGAATTGGAAACCCTCAAACTAATAGGCTTTATACATATTGCCATGTACTATTTTCTAATGGTCTTCCATGAAGAACATGACTGGGATTGGGACTTTATCCATGGAGAATAATCAAAGAGTGACCAGTCCAAATCCTGCATTTCATGACAAGAAGGATCTGATAAAACAGGATCTGCATTTATAATAATAATGAGGTCAACGATCACATAGAGAAGGAACAACAGACCCTCAGTTTATTAAAAAATGGAAGATTGGGCTTATAGAAGAAGACACAAAAGGTGGAATGACAAATATGCCACCAACTTTACAAAAAAATAAAAAAGCAGATACTGGACAGCCCAAAAATAAGTGTAAGCGAGTTATTGTAAGACGAGACAAACGGTTTCTATTGTCAGTTGAATTCTTCCAATGGATGTTTTAGCGATCTTAATTGTACATTGTACAGGTACTGTCAATAAGCATCAATCTTTCATGAATCATCATGTGTCCTAAGAATATAGTAGGAAGGTGATGTAGATCAGCTGCAAGCAGATAAAGCCATCTCAACACCAATCAATGGTACATGAATATAGTGTTTCAACAAAAGGGATTCAATCATTGTCTGTCTCTAGTTTTTGGATAAAAACTATAGCATTGGCTGATTTTCTTGCAACTAACAAAAATACATGATTAAGAAATTCTCTACAGTCGTCAGTGAACTTAATTGTACATAATACAGGGACTATCAATAAGCACCAATCTTTCATGACTTGACTTGTGTCCTACAAACATAGTAGGAAGGCAATGTACATCAGTGTTCAACTGCACGCAGATAAAGCCCTCTCAACACCAATCAATGGCAGATGAATATACTGTTTCAGTAAAAGGGATTGAATCATTGTTTGTCTGTCAAAATTATTCCACTACTTCTCAAGCCTCATAGTATAGTTAAAGTAAAACTGTCACACACACTGATGACTACAACCTATAACTATTTTGAACATTGCCAGTTATATGATTTGTAACACCATGGAATAAAGCTACTTCTCTGGGAAACTTGTGGAGACAAAGGGTTTCCAAATTGATATTGTTTAAGAGATCTTAACTATTAAATTATTATATTGTTTAGAACTCTTGAATGCTTATTCTCCGATGCCATGTGGCATCTCATGCAATGCATTTCAATATCAGTAGATATTGCTCATTAAGGTTATTCAAGTTCTCCACAAGGATGCATCTCCTATCTTCCAGAAGCCACCCCAACAACCCAGAGGGGACATGTCCCCATGCATTCCCTTTTTTTCCTGCATTTTCCCTGAGACATGTCAGACTTTTTTTGGAAACCCAAGGATCTTTCCTTTTTTGAGGAAGTACTTGGGGACATCATGTATCCTGTGTGGCATCCCCAGTTTGCAGGGGATGTCTTGGGAACCCTGACATTATCCACATCAACAGTTACTTTTTATTGTTTTCTTATAATTTTTCAGTCAGTATATATATATATATATATATATAATGTATTTCCCTGATCCCCTAAACTATTTATGCAAAAAAAATAGTAAATGCATAACTAAGCATATGCAGAAATAGTACTAAACGTTGCAACACTTATATTGTCATGTTCATTTCTAGATATGAGGAAAACTTAAGCAAACCACATCCTGAATACGGCAGGTCGTGCAAAATAATTCAATGGTAAATTCACAATTTCGCTTTTAGAAGTCCAACAATGTGGTTTCTGGAATGTAACTAATATATAAGCAATGGCATGTGTAAGGATACTTCAGGGCTTATTTTAGATTACTGGGACTGAACTTATAAGCTTTATGAAGAAATGAGAAGCTGAAGGAAAAAAATACTTTCTATTGCAAAAAGAGTTTCATGAGTGGTAGGCTGAAGAAAAATAACATAAGGATGCAAACCAAAAGAAATGTGTCTCACCAGAAGCATCTGGAAGCTCTCCCTCTTCAACTTCATCTGAAGATCCTCCCTCCAAAGCATTATTATTACTCTCAGATTTCTCAGAATCCTTATTACATGCAGCTCCCTCTGTCAATTGGCACTGCAGAAGAGCTACAACCTTTTCCAAATAAGACTCCTGAAACTTCACATCCAGCTGACGATTTGCTCTTTCATCATTTTGTAGGGATGTGAGAAATGATTGAGCAACCTAAACAGCAAAAGAATACATAAATCAGCAAACAAAGAGCCATAATTTATTTGTCAATGAATAGCCAAAGGACACGGATATAAACCAAATGAAACTAATAATTGACAGTGATTATTCATTGCACTAACTCACTACCTTATAGGCACACCATTGTCCCAACTCATCAAGGGCATAGATGATTGCCCTTAATTTTTGCACTAGATTGGCAGCACCATCACTTTCTGTTCTTTCAGAGACACCATATACAAGTCGCAGCTCCTCTTTGGCCCCAGCATCTCTCGCACCCATAAATTGCCATTTGCTCCGTTTCGAACTGGCATGAGCAGCATTCTCAATAGCTACTTCCATTTGTTTTATTTGTTCATGTAAAGACCATAGTATAGCTGCTTTATCATATTCCACTACCACTTCTAGTGGCATTGGAACATGCTTCTCAAGCTCCTTCCTATCTTTTATAGTGCATACAACAGAATCAAGTTTGCTTTCAAGGTTGCGTATTTTTATTGCACAGTCTTCTTGATTTGAAACACCTGAAAAGCAGAGATGTTACTTAAAAATCCAAGAATGAAAGAACCATAATCACAGAAACTAATGCAATGGATGATAGTAGATAGAGACTGGAATTTTAAGATCAATAACAAAAATATTCATTGGTCTCTAATAAATAAAATAATTAATTGCTTCTGCTTTGAAGCCTTGTTTCTAAGTTAGATGAGTGTATACTATATTGTCAAACCAAAAATACCAAAGGAATGTGAAGCACAAAAAAGCAACTTGACTTTTTAAATTGCCATACCTTTCAAATTGACTGGAGATGCTGTCATACCAAAAACTGCTGGCCTTTTATCTTTTGGAGTGGTATGGTAGAATTCAGACATTACCAATGAATAAGGATGTTTCTTTACTGCATGGTGGCACTCATCCAAGATAAGAAGATGAATTGCTTCCATCTTTATTATGCTATGCCGCAATATGTTCAGAAGAATTTGTGCTGTCATTACAAGCACCTGATATAACAAGTTTACAAAATATTTGTGACATTTAAATTCAGCTACACATACATATGAATGAAAAAATATTTCCTTTCTGTATATTCAGATCTTGCAAAGCATCATAAGAAGAGTCGCAATTTGACAGTAATCTTCTTCCTTCAGTATTTGAATCTAATTTTTCAGCATGTGTATAGGAAAACATATCTCTCATATGGATATACTTTTACATTCCTAGATAGACTAGCTAAGCATTCCAGTTTGGAGTTCAAACGAGATGGCAGAATTTAGAAAAGAGACTTTGCTAAACCGCAAGGTGCATACATCTACACTGTATACAATCATGTCCTTCAGATTGTATGCCACAAAAAGATTGAAAACCAAATCCAAATGCTAAATCACCTGTTTTCATTCTTTGAAAATATATTTGAATGTCCATTCAATAACATAATTATTTGTATAAAGTAACATAATAAATAACCCCATATTATACAAATTCTGTTTACATTGACAAGATAACGAACCTCAAAAAAACATAAAGATTATTTACCTCCTTCGACTCAAATTCCCTCTGCCATCTCCGTGCATCCCAAAAATCTTGCCCCATCTCACCACAGTAGTGACCAACATTATAACCAGTTTGCTTTCGTATTACTTCTGCTTGCTGTTTTCAGTCAAACATAGATTCAATATAAGTGACCTAAAATATCAAAACATGAGGTGGTTGGAAATCCTATATGATCAAATGCAAAATTTCTTATGACAAATACATGTACTTTTGCTTCTCCATTATTGCAAGAGATTTCATATATATTATGCATATATCTGATACTCATCCATTAGCACCACTTGGCTTCCATCAGTACCTACTCTTTGATGCTTTAAAATTAATAGTAATAATATATAATGATGCACTCAAGAAAGATGGGTTTCAAGCAGATGATCTAACTAAAACTCTAAATAAGCTAGTGAAAATGCAAACTTGCCAGCAACCATGAAGTATCTACCTGGTAAACAAGAGGAACCTTGGGCACCAAAAAAATTGCTAACATTTTCCTGCCTTCCTTACGCATGGCTCTGCATACACTTTTCATCAGAAGAACAGCAATAAGGGTCTTCCCAGCTCCAGTTTCAAGGAATGCTATAGTATTCTTAACTTTTGCTTGTTCTAATACTTCAATTTGATAATCGCGTGCCCGCTCTTCTGCCACCTTTTCTTTTGGTTCATCTGAAACCTTTTCAGAGGATTTAATTTGCCCTGGAGATGCTTCATTTTCCTTAAGTCTAGCTCTTTCCCTTTCAGTTTCAGATTCCATTGTACCATGGCGAAAAACCATTTTTCCAGATCGATCTCTTTCCCAATAGCCCCTTCTCTCTCTCTCTTTCCTGCCATCTCTATCTCTCCTCTCTTTCTCTCTATCCCTTCTGTTCCAGTCCCTGTCACTCCTCTCACTCTCCCTTTCCCATTCACGGCCCCTCTTCCGATCAAATCTCCCTCTTTCTCTAGAAAATTCCAGATTCCTCTCTCTATCCCTTGACACATCATGATACCTCCCTCTTTCCCTTGCCACATCCTGACACCTTGTTTGCTGTCTCTCATCCTTACTGGTGTCCCTCAAGCGCTTCCTTCGTCTCTCTCTCTCATCATCATCTGCAGATCTTGATCTCTCTCTTCTTCGTGTAGAATAATCATTTGCTCTGGCTCTCTCCTGTGCTCTTCTCATATTATCTACACAGTTTTCTCTTTCTCCAGGTTTTGCCACAGAGTTCCATACCTTTTCATCATGTTTCCTAGAGCTGTCTCTGGAGTCTATGTTCTTCTCCCGAGGCTCTTCTTGAATTTTACCAAATTTGTTAGCTTCATCAACACATTTATGCCTCCTTGCTCCATTTTTCTCTGTTTCTTTTTGGCATTCATTACTAATCTTATCAGAATGCTTCTTCATCTGCTCTTCCATTACCATCAGCTCTTTATCATTCTCCTTGTGTGTCACATGAAGATCACTTCTCAGTCTTTTGCAAGGATTGGTAATGCTCTCCTTTGCTTCTGTCCTTTCAAACTCATGTCCATTACAAGCATTTGTGAATCCAATAGAATTGTAATCCCTGTCAGACAAAAGCTCAACATCCAAAGAGTCTAAAATTTGATTCTGATGCCCAATACTCTGTTCATAAGTGTTATCTTTGACAATCTTGTCCTTGTTTTCTGGAAAGGACAGCTTTTCATTTTGAAGAGGATCTCCACTCATGAGAATATCAATTCCAAAATCATTATTGTAGAGTTCACATGTATCTGATTCATGGCAATTTTCTTTGTTCTGATCGAATGATGGATCCCAATTCATCAAAATGTCTTCACATGCATCAATCCAATATGAGGTTTTGCTTTCAGGATCATCAAAAGATTGCTCGGGATCAATATGAGGCTTCGGAGAGGGAAAGTTGAACTTCTCCTCAAAACAACCTTGCAATGGCTGAGATGACTCAATATCTTTCACAGGGATCAAATCCAAAGAAACTACATTTAACCCAAGATGTGGTTCCTCCATGGCAGAATTCAGAATAAACCACTGGTGTATCAAGTTGAACCAAGTAGTAGAATCACCTAAGCAAATCAATTGATGAATTATTCAAAATGTCAAAATGTTAGCAAATGAATAAATAGTTGAAGGAAATACAGAAAAAAGAACAGTGACCCATAATGAAATACAGAAAAAAATTACAGTCACCCATAATGAAATACAGAAACAAATAACAGTCACTCGTGATGAAATTTAGAAACAAAGAGCGGAGACTCACAATGAAATACAAGTGCAAGGAAACTTTAGCACTATTTCCCTGACTACATATAAAATGGATGAGGGGTGGGCAGCAAAAGAGAGAAGTACTTGAACTCAAACTGTTTACTGGCATATTACTATTAGTAAAGGTTTCTTAACATCGGAAACACAACCGCCTCCACTTGGTGAGAACTGTAAGTTAAAGCAACACTGTTCTTAATCATTTGTAGGAGGTCCCTCTTATGGTAAAGAATGTTCTATTTTTGCTTTGTCTTTGCTTGGATTGATTTCCTTGCAAATATAATCCATGTGGATTACATTGGGTTTACCAGTAGATTTACGCCGAGAGATATAGCCAAAAAACATCTATATGTTGGTGGGTCTTTCGATTCATGCCGAGAGATATAGCCAAAAAAGGTTCTATTTTAATATAAAATTAAGCCAACAAACCATATGGAGCCAAAATCAATACTGACTGCAAATTGCTAAAAAAAAAACTTAGGTGTTAGGAAAGTAAAGAGAAATAGAATATTTTTGCTCATTAAAAATGTCCTGAAACATAAAATATTTCTGACTTTTCTTTCTTTTTTGCTTTTCTTTCTTGAGATATGAATCCTTTTTTTATTTTAACTAAAAAAACACAAATTTCTTCCATTTCAGTGGATATTATTATAAATATTTGAGGCAGGCATTCCCAAAACAATGTCTAAGATCATGAACAACAGAACAAAATCACCAGGAAAAAAATAAGCATACATCCACAAAACATCTCTCTGGATGGACTCTCCATAACTTCTTGCTTCTCTATTTAGTCTCTACCTTGATTGGAGTTGCTTTGCCTAATAACAAACCTGTTTTTCATGATTTGTAAGAAACCTATATTAAAAGAAAAAGCTTCCAACAACTAGTTAAGTTAATTCTAATATGCACCTTAATTAAAAAAAAAAAATTGTATTAATGATATGTTAAACACAGTGAAGTTACGTCACTCTATAGCACCTGTTGGCAATATTTATAGAGTCAAAGAAGCATATAAGTTAACAGTCCTAGAACTTGCAGCAAAAGTGAGAACAGAGATTAAACATATACAGCTGGATTATACATAAACAGCTGGACAATACATATACAGATGAGCTATCCATATACAGCAAAAACATATATTTAATAATTTGTCATGGCCTAAACAGTCCTTACTTGACAACAGCAACTTCCAGAGTAGTATGGTGACTATATATGCAAATGAAATTAGAATTGGCAAATAAATAAATGAAATGATTTTAAAAATGTCCACAAAACCAAAATAATCAATGAGACCAAAAAACCAAATCTGCAACCTGATGTGGAATCAGAGTGGATAAAGAGCAAATCATGGCTCAAATAGAGCAGACCTATTTTATTAGTTTTGATATGAAACTGGTCTGTTTTTGCAAAGGTTACCTCTTCCAAGAGAAAATAGAGAACAAAATGTAAAGATTCTATTATTATTTCATAATCTATCTTAAATACAAGTTGGCGTATAGCTGATAATAGAACAGACTAAGTAACAAGTCAACGCAAAGAAAGATAAGAGCCTAACCTAAACAAACAAATCAGGATAAGGAAATCATAAAGCTGAAATCCAAAGAGAACAAGTCAAGGTAAAAGAAAGCTACAGAAAAACCTACCTGCTTTTGATGGATTTTTGTACACAATTCGTTATTTCCATTTCTAGTCTGTAATTAACATTAATTGACATTTCTGTTCTGAATTAAAATATTTAATGAATAATTCCAACACACTTGTGACATGATACATCTATATTCCATTTCCGTGTTCAAGGGTTTAAATCTCACAAGAGGTTTATTATGTTAATTGTATTCCTTCATAATATGTTCAGTCACAGCACTTCTATCTCCCAAACAAGCACATACCAAATTGTTAAGCAGAGAAGATTACATGCTGTTGTAAATAGTTCCTAAAGATAAATATATTTATCATGTATTGTTAAATAAAGCTGCTCTGCCTAAAGAATGATTCTAAGTTTCATGCTTTCTAAAACACATATGACTTAAGAAAATGGCTTCCAACTGCAACTGGTCTAATTAAAACTTTCAATATGTTCAAAATTTCAATCTGCGTTTGAATGATGAATCAGAAAATTGCAATGCACTTCACATTATTATAAACCTATACAGTTGCTGCAGTTATGTCGTGACTAAATTTGAAAAATGAATGCCAGGCATTTGACGAAGAAGAAAATAAGATAACAGAATGCCAAGCTTCCTTTTTTATTTCACAATCCATCATATTGATACAGGTTGATACAATGTTCATAAAAGAGCATGCAAAAAAACAAATCAAAGCTAAAGTTTAGCGTTTTATAGATTTTTTTTAGATTTTTCATTATTAACTTTGATAGAAATTTCCAAATTTTTGAAAATCTTTCCTCTTTGAAGACTGATACTAATAAATATTGTTGTATTGCCTATAATATAACAGACAGAGAAAACAAGTCAAGGTAAGGAAAGATGAAGGCAAACCTAAACAAACAAGTCAAGATAAAGAAAGCACAAAGCATAGGAAATCAATTTGAATTAAAGAAAGCTTGAAGCTAAATCTACCTTCTTTTGAAGATCGTTCCTTTTCTAGCTATGCAAAATGCCTTATTTCAATTTATAATATCTAGTACTTACAAAACTTCAATTGTTATATCCATCTGTAATCCAATATTTTAATGAATATTTCCAACAACAAGCATCCATGTATTCGACCTGACAATGGACCAATTTTGATATGATGTAGCATTAAAGTTTAATTTGAACCTCAACGATGAATCCTAAAAAGAAAACCTATTTACTATTACCCTAACCTGAACAGTACTTTTGTTGTGTCGCAAATAAATTTGCATTAAGAATGTTAGAAAGTCGAGCTAAGGAAAACTACCTTATTTTGAAGATTATTTCTTTTCTAAATTTTTGCGCTATACATTTTTCCAATTTCTAACATCTAGGATTCATATAATTTCAACTGTTATATCTGTTTCTAATCCGATACTCTGACAGATATTTCCAATGACGAGCAATGGCCACTCTGGCATTATAATTGACTGGTTTACATTTAAATATGATCCTGCATTAATATTATGCCCTGCAACTCAAAGATGAATCTGGAAATGAATATCCATTTTGCATTACCATAAGCCAAACAGTTCTCTCATTGTGTTGCGACTAAATTTACCAAAAGAATGTTAGAAATTTAAAAAATTAGAAGAAAAAATAACGAAGAAAATGCAAAGCTTCCTTTTTTCTATACAAGTTAACATATAGTCCTTCAAAGAGCACGCTCGGAAAGCCAATTAAAGGCAAAAGAAAGCACAATCCTCTTGTTTTCAAAATTTTGTCAAGCTAAGTCTGCCTGTTGTTGTAAATTCTAACAAGTCTACATGCTCTTCATAAAAGAATATGTTCAAAAGCAAATCAAAGGTAAAAAAACATAAACTTTCTCAAATTTCTCATTTTGTAACTTAATCAGGCAAAGCGTGTGTGCTATCCTAATGTTATTCAGTAATCCTTATTTCTTTTGATACATATTTCCAACAACCAAACATCTTATGTTACGCACAATTCCTCATTTGCTTCGATAATATTTCCAGCAAACAAACATCTTATGTTATGCACAATTCCTCATTTACTTTGATGATATTTCCAACAACAATACACAATAGATCTATTTGCTCAAGGATTCGATTCTTAGCCGTATTTGACAACAAAATCGCTCTGGTATTCAAAGATCGGTACACATTTCATTCAATAAACGTATTAACAAAACAAGTATTCTGAGAAAGGAAAAAAAAAAGGGTTAAACCGCTTGACTGAGAATAATCCGCCGGAGGCCGTGAATGAAATTGCGTGCTTGTCAATATCTGCATGAGAAGCCTCGAGTCATCATTTGTTCATTGCATATGACTCGAGGATTCGCATGAAGAAGTAGACAGCATATTATAAACATGACCTTCAATCCCACCCCTCATTTCAGCTGTGCATCAAAATTATCCATTACCAAAAAAACCTCATAAATAAAAAGATAGTCAAAAAAGAAGTTAGAGCACCTCTGCTAAAAACACACCCCACAGCAGGTCGCGGGATCGAGTCCTCAAAGCTTGAATCTTCAGCTGAAAAACAAAAAGGAAAACCTGGACACGGCTCACGCTGTATTAGGGCAGCGGGGCAAGCGGCAAAAACATAAAAAAACGACGCCGCTATTTATTGAGCTAAATTAAATGGAGTCCAACACTCGAAATAGGATGTTGAGAAAAAAAGGCAGAAAAGTGGGCCCACGAGCATGGATAAATAGAAATAACGTTCTGTAAAATAACACAAAACCACCCAAACGTTAACCGGTAAACCGGGGCACCGACAATCGGCGGTGTGTAATTAATTTGAAATACTTTTGTTTAGTAATAGAAGCTTAATTAACCACTAAAAACATTCGAGGGCTGGTGCTGCCTTTTCCCTTGCTCTCGTCGACAGCCGGCTAGCATGGACGCGTGTCGAACGACGATAGAGCTTCCCTTCTGTCCAAGGGTCACGCCGGTCGGCTTTCCCGAACGGGCATACGGAGAAATACTGTTCGCCTCTGACTGGTCCTCCTGATGCTTTCCAGATTCCTTCTTTTACCGAATGACCTTCCACGGTTTAAATAACGTGATAGCCACGTTAAAATGTGGAATATACGTAGATATTACGGTTGGAATATTTTTTGACATTATTGTGGATTTTTTATTCTTAGTTTTGGTCTTTTCCCCCGTGGGAAAAGGTGAGGAGAGGAAGTTTATTCTTCAGGGATTAAAATATTTTTATTTTATTTTATTTTAATTTATTGGATCAAACAAATCAAGGGTCACATATTTTTTGTGTAGGAAGATACGAGGTGCCGTGCATTTTAAGTTTTAAATTAGCACTTTCATGTCTATGAGTGTAATGACTATGTTGATAGGGAAATTTAAAGAATAATTTGATTGAAATAATTTATTAAAGTTTTTTACTTTAGATTTAGTTAAATTTTTAGACAATGATTGTAGATATATATAATTTTATAATTATAGTGTTAATTTTTAAGTTAATTAGTAGAAAAAAGGATTTGATTGTTTTTTATTCAATCATATAGGAGAGCGAGTTTTATTGTCTTGAGTAGGATTTGAGATGATAGTGGATAAAAGATTGGAGTAACTAAAAAGTAGAGTGAGATGGAGGCAATGTGGAGAGTAGTGAAGATTGTAATGTCAAATTTTTATTAGTCAATAGACTACATATAGTGTGAGATTTAAGCCTAAAACAAGTCTCATGCCTCCAAACCACTATTGAGTCATTAGAAAACAAGTTTCAACTGTCGTTTAATGGTAAAAGCCTCCAAAATATCATGTAAAAGCCTCCAAAATCTCACTTATCACATAAAAGCCAAATAAATATTGATTTGACAACTAATAGGAAAATTCTATTTGCATTTGCATATTTTTTGTCAATTTGATGGCAACTTTCTTTTTTAATTTACATTGCTTTATGTTTTAAATATGTATGCAAACATTTCATAATCAGATAATACTTAATTTTCTTAAAGAAAACATCTAGATAAATGTGTAAGTTTATTTCATTCCATTATTTAGCATTATTAGTAATTGTTTAATCTAGCCACATGCAACTAGAATTTCCATGCATGGGGTTCACCCCGTAGCGTGACGGTAAGTCACAAGGCCCTATTGATAGGGTGTCACAGGCTCGAAACTCACCAACTCCCAAGGTGGATAGAATTTGTCGTGTCCTTAGCGTTGTTGGAAGTGCACGGACCGAGGAGGATTCATAATGCAGTCGTTAGGAGATGGCAAGTGATACGGTGCATGGAGCTTGGTGGAGCCTGCTGGAGGGAGGAAGGTACCGAAGGTGGAGAGAGAAGTTGAAGGAAGAGATGGAGTGCGGAGTACGGAGTGTGGAGTGCAGAGTGCGGAGTACGGAATGCGGAGTACAGGGTCGCAGGAGGGGAAGCAGAGAAAAAATGGAGGAAGGAAAGAAGGAAGAGGCGATGGAGTAAGGGAGTCCCGAGGCCTGAGGAGAAGGGAAGGAGGAGGAGGAAGAAGGGGTGATGAAGAATAGGGAGGGAGGCCCGAGGAGGAAGCAGAGAGAGGGAGGAAGGGAGGCCCGAGGAGGAAGGAAGCAAGGATGGAGAGATGACGGAGGAAGGGAGATCTGGGGAGGAAAATAGAGGCGGGAGGAAGGAAGAATGAAGGAGACAACTGCAGGAGGCAAATCAAGGAAGAGTATACCTCGGCATGTACTCGAGGAAGAAGGAAGGAAGGGGTGACAAAGAAGGAAGAAGAGGATGAGTTAGGAGAGGCATCAAAGGAAGGAGGGGGGATATAGAGGAAGGGAGAGACATGATGGTCAAGTGTTCGAATCAGGGGCTAGATGCACAGTCGGCTCACCCATCGACGATTGTTGATGACAGTTGTTGGAGAACCATGACGCATGGTGCTTCGGTGTGAAGGAAGGAAAAAGGCCCAAGGAGGAAAAAATTAACGGGATGAGGCCCCCCAAATGTGGCCTCACTGGTTCATACCTCCAGTCAAAAGCAGTTACTGATAAAAAATAAACTAGAATTTTCATGCACAAACATGTACTCTCTAACATCTTAACATACATATAGTTTTATATTAGTGTAATCCTTGAACCTCCTTTAGATGCAAGTGCTAGTATTATGAGGTACGACAATTATAATTTAATTCAATCTAATTTAAAAAGCCTTCAACTACTCACTTGGTCTTTCTATATTTGAGATCATATACTATAGAAATAATAACTAATACCTATTATTTTGTGTTTTCTATTATTAGAGTGCTTGCAATTGGTGATGAAATTTTATGAAAGTTATTGTTTTTTTTATTGTTTCTTAGTAGTTATCTTCAATTGATTGAAATTTGAATGGGGTCTTTTTTTGACAGGGATTTGTGAGTTTGTTGATAAGGATTGAGTTTTATTGACATGACACTAAAATTTCAAAATGATATGGCAAAAATTTACTGCAATTGTTATAATACAATCTATATGCATGTAAACATGGAACACAAATAAATGATTTAAACTAATAAATTGAAGACCTATTCCACATTTGAATACAATCTACAGATTGAGTTGAGAAACACACATAAAAAGAGATGAAAGACAATAACAAATCCCTCATCCACAAGTCTCTTGTTGTACCAAAGGTGGATGTACTCAAGATGGACTAGTGTATGAAAGATTGGATGTAAGGTGCTCAAAATAGTAGCATAACTTTACATTCAAGGTTCTTCCTAAAATGAGCTCATATGATAATCTATTTATATATTCGAAGGATGGAGAATTAAAGGTTGAGACTAACTTGAAATATCAAGGGCTAAGGATGATTGAGAGGATTGAATGCGTGAAAAGCCTCCAAGTATTGCTTTGTGATAATTGTAATTGAGGAGGCATGTGATCTAAGAGATTTGAAGGGCCAAGATTTTCTTGGAGAAAACAAAGGGTGGAGATTCAAAAAGTATTTTGTTAGAGCAATGTACTTTGAATTAAGCTATGTTCAAGGTTGACTTGGATAATTGTAATTATGCTAAAGTTGTTCCTTATATGAACCCAATCAGCTGACTTTATGATCAACGGTCTACATTTATGGAGAGATATGCAAGACGATTGCAATGTTTGGAGCCATCGAATCTTTTTTTCTCTTTTTGATTCTATAATTATTAATTGTTATAATATTATTATTATCTTGTCTTGTCTTATTTTATTCTGGTATTTTTATTGTTTCATTATATTGTTTTATATTATTATTATATAATTATCATCTTATTATCTTATCTTATCTTATCTTATCCTCGCTTCTTGATTTTATAATTATTGTTTGATTAATTATTAATTATAATATGATTATAATATATTTATATTATTAATTCTATTTAATATTATATAAAAAATAATAAATTAATTATTAATTATAATATATTTATATTATTAATTCTATTTAATATTATATAACAAATAATAAATATTAATTTATAGATTATATTAACATTATTTTTTATGGGAATTTGTTTCAAAGTTGGCCAGTTCTATTCAAGTCTTATTTCTTTACATATATATGGAGAGTGGTCCTAGCACTAGTTGTATGGAATCTATGGTGGGAGCGAAATTTGTGCATTTTCACGAAAGTAGTTGCATCAAATGATGAAGTAAATACAAAAATAGAGAAGGCAGTTTTTGAGATAGTAAATGCAAGTGTTCAAGAGCATAAAGGTATTAGTTCAATATTTATAAATTGGGATAATCACATCCTACAAAATTGGAAGTATTTAAAGCTACCTTTTCTAGGCAGTCTCTTGCAGCCAAAGGCAGAGAAGTGTAATAGGAAACATGTTAGATGGAAGGCACCCCAAGATGGATTCATAAAGTTGAACTTCAATGGGGCCTCAAAAGGAAACCCAAGAGAATCGAGGGCAAGCATTTGTTTATGTGATTCAAGGGGTAAGGTGATAGCACTCAGTTCAAATTATCTCCAAAAAGGATCTAATAATTTAGCAAAATCAAAAGCATTGTTGATAGGTTTAGAAATTGATTTGAAGATTGGTGTTAAAGACTTACATATTGAAGGAGATTCCCTATTGATAGTCAATGCTTGTAAAGTAAAGAATGTTCAAAATTGGAGTCTCTAATATGTGCTTCAACGAGTCTAGGATTTTCTTGATAGATTTTAGAATTATCAAATCACGCACACGTATAGAGAAGGTAACAAATTAGCTGATTATTTAGCTAATATGCGAAGCAACAAGCAAGAGCTCTTTGTATTACATGACCTCTCTCAACTCACAGATTTTCCACAATTAGTGGAGATTGCTCAATAGGATGCTTTAGATTTGCATGGAGGGTCAATTTGAGGGTCAATTTGCATTATGCTCTTGAAAGAGCCTAGGCTTTGATGGAGAATGTAGGTTGCACACATTGTCAGAGGATATAATATGCATTAGTTGGCAAAGATCACAAAATGTAAATGGAGTAGATTGGTAATTTGTGTCACATGCAAACAAATCCTAGATACCATCCATTTGGCAATATTGTCGTTGGTTATGAGCTACAAGCATTTCTCACATGGAAAATTTAATTGCAATGATTGATTCAATGATGATTAATGAAGTACAAGAGATGATGCCAGATTAGTCACCTCATTCGAAATGCATTGGTAATGGGAGGCCTTTGGTTCATGTGATCATCAAACCCCTATGTCAGAATCGTGCTGGGAAAGGATGCTCTCAAGCGAGCGAAGGCAGATCTTTTTATTTGCTAACCTTGTTTGGATTTTTTGCAGGTGATTATTTGTACCTAACATCGCCTATAATGATGATTTTGTATGCTTAGCGAAAGATGGTAGCTTTACAAACTCAGACACAGAGGTTGCTCAAAATCATGATGATTTCATTTGGATGGCATCTCCCCCTTTCAAGCATGCAAAGGACTTTATATTATTTCCAGCTCAATTTCATTTTCTCACAATTTCAAGCGCAACAGCCGAAGGGTTTCAAGAAGCTGGGAATGCAAGTTTAGTCTTCATTAGAAGACGAAGGGGAAATCAAAGTTTACAAATCCTATGGCAAAAGAACAATGGAATACTTGTCACACAACCATAGAGTACCTATTCCAATTGCAGAATGGAAGCTTCCTTTCTCTGAAATAATTGAGGATTTACAACTAGCCTGTGTATTTAAATCCAATTGTTAGCAGTATAGAAAGAGTGTTGTTTGAATTATTGGAGAAGAGGTACTTTATCCCCAAGATCAATGAGCCATTTTTCCTTCTCAATTGGTCTTTGTCTTTCTATCTAATGCTTATGACTTGCTTCGGTCTTTACCTGATCTTTAGTTGATAACTTCAAAAGTTGTAAAGGATGTCTTTCTGCAAGATGATAAATTGCTCTTAGGCGTACAAGCATATGAATTTTGGAAAGTTCAGGGGAGAATAGGCAACCTTTTCCCTCGACATTTTCTTCTCAACAGGAATGTGTACGTCTTTGTTCTTGATGGCATAAAAAGTACACTGGAGATGTGTAACTTTCATTACCTACAGTTGACACTAGAAAGACATAGGGTGGTAGTTGGTGATGACCTCGCAGATGATATTAGACGACGGACTAATGCTATCCTTACTCTACTCGACCGTGTTCATCCTGAGCCAATTAATGTGCTAGTACATCCACCTTCTCAAATACCTCGAGTGGTTCCTCTAGTTGTCATTTTGGATCGTGCGAGCTCTTCTACTCCTCTACAACAACATGAGATTCCTAATCTTAATATTCCTCTACAACTGAACAACCTGGGTTATGATGATCGAGAACTTAAAGAAAATCAAGCAAAAAATGACATTGTGGAAATGGAGGAATAAGTAGATTTTGTTTTGTAAAGGGTTGATGAAGGGAAATAGATGCATATACATGTAGTATCTATAGGATGAGGGTTTTTTTGTTGTGATTAGTTGCTTTTATTTTTTCATATAAGGGTTAATGTTTGTAGGCAACGAAAGCATAGAAAATTTAAGGGGAATTTTGTAATATGTTTTGTAGTAAACTACTCTGATATAGTCTGGTTGTTCAAGAACCATAGTAAATATTTTGTATCCTACTTATTATATATTAATATATATATATCAACCTTTAGCCTTTAAAAAACATTATTTTATAATTATAAAAATAAAACTTTTATATTTAAATCTATTGTAGATACTAAAAAATGTCCTTTGTTGTATATCCTTAGAGAGCCCAAATTCTTTCAAATCATCCTTTGCAACAATTGGAACCTTCAATAACATCTGATGTTGAGGCGTAGAGCAGAGCACCCTCCATGGCATTTAGCATGCAACTTTCAAGCATCACGGAGGTTGATGAATGTCAACGACAGGAATGGGGGTGTTCTGTTATGCATCTTTAGTGTGGATGGGAGGGTCTGAGCTGAAAAGGAAATGACTTTCGCCCTGATTAGCACCCTTTCAAACCATGAGTGCCCAATTGGGGTTATGGTAGGCTGTGGGAAGGATCGTTTCAGAGAAGTGAGGTTGTTTTGAAGGTGTGGAAGTCGAAAACCACTACCCTTGTTCAATCGATGGAGAAGACTAAGGTAAGTGTTCTAATGAACGAAAAACATGCTATCTCCTTTGAAGTCGAGGAGCAAGATTGGTTAGATGCAGTTAGGGTTTTCAAAGAAAAGGATTTTTTCCCGAAATAGGCAGGGGGGATTGATTTCTCTCATGTGAGGGATTGGTGTGAATTAAATTGGGGGTCGAACTTACACATTAAACCAATGGTGAATGACTTCTTTTTTGTTGAATGTGATTCAGACCGAACCAAGAGATGGATTTTGAATAATGGTCCTTTCTTATTGGATGGTATGGGTATATATCTAAAAGACTAGATCCCCAATTTTGATCCAGTTAAAGAAGTTATAAATGAGGTCCCCATCTGGATAAGACTGAAGAACCTCCCTATGGAGTATTGGAACCTGAAAACTTTGAATGAGATTGGTAATAAGTTAGGTTCATTTGTTCCCTCAGACCAATCCATTAACAAAAATGATTCCAGTATATATGTGCATTTATGCATTATGTGGAAACCTTTATCGCCTTTGCCAAAAGAGATTGAAATCAAAACTAATGGGGGGCAATGGTGGCAACAAATTGTAGTGGAGGAAGCAATTGAATCTTGTAGTTTATACAAGGAGGTTGATCATTCAAAGTCTGGTTGTGTAAGCAGCAAAAAGGGCAAGGAGATGGAGGAGGAAGCACTCTTGAACAAGTTGACTCAACTGTCAAAGGGGGAGGTAAGTGGGTCAGGTATTGTTAAAGTAGCTCAGTTGGAACAAGTTAAAGAAAAGGCAGTTGGGAGCCCAAACCATCTGGATCATATGCAATCTGAGGTAAAGTCCCCACAAGTCAATGGTTCCCCTCATGTTGTAGATATATGTAGTGGAGAGAAGAATCCCCTTGGCAATGTCGAATGTTTTGACAAGGCAGTTGCAGGCAACAATGATCAAGCATTGGTGATTTATGTGCAGAATCTTGAAACTTAAGGGAACTTAGGCATGGAGCAGGTCAAACCTGTTAATACCATTGATGCTCAAGGTTATGTAGCTTATGTGGACAACTTGTTTGAGACCCCAAAACGAAGGTCTAGCGAGGAAGCAACCAATGAATTTTTTTATGGTGAAGAGAGTACAAAAGTTGATGAGGAAGAAGGAATTCTTGAAAAAAGAACTATCAAGCAAAGCTTGACAAAGGATGAGAAAACCAAAATAGGGGAAAAGAAGAGCAAAGGTATAAAATCAAACAAGGTGAAGCTGGAAATTGTTGTGAGTGCCAAAGGCTAACGCAAACTACGCTTCGAGAAGGGGTTTGCCCCTTCTTCGATCGCCATGAAAGTATTATCATGGAATGTCAGAGGTTGTAATGCCCCTGATAAGAGGCGCCTGATCAAGAGGTGTTTTGATCAATTACAATCAGATCTTGTCTTCTTGCAAGAAACTAAATTAGATGAAGGAAGAATAGCAAATTTAATGAAAAAATGGAGGTTTTTGAAGGGCAGCTTTGTGGAGGCAAATGGTGCTTCAGGAGGATTGGCGATCCTTTGGAATTCAAACAAAATTGCGATTGAAATAATGGTGTAGCAGCGGTAGTGGAAATTGGTTAAAGTGTAATCGGAGTGGTTTATCGAGCCCTTTTTTATGATATTTTTTTATGGGCTGACTAGGACTTGTCAAAAGAGGACTGTTTGGAATCAAATCTCTAATTTGTTGCATGAATTACAAGACTGTTTGGTTGTGCTAGGGTGTGATTTCAATGCTACATTATCATGTGAAGAGAAGAAAGGGGGTTGTAGGAATCTCAGTTCAGTTCAACTAGACTTTCAACATTTTGTTTCCCATAATAATCTACAAGAAGTGTTCACAAAAAATGGAAACTTTACTTGGACGAATAGAAAAAAGGGGTTCTTAAGCATAGCAAAGAAACTTGATAGATTCATTTTGACAGGAAACTGGGGTATTAAACCCTTTGTGGTGGATTCTTTTATTGTTCCATTCTCTGGCTCAGATCATTACCCAGTGTTTCTATCTATTCTAACTGATGTTGTTCTTGCCAGGATCCCGCTTAAATTTGAGAATATGTGGTTGCGCATTGAAGGTCTGAGAAATTTGATTGTAGGTTGGTGGATTAATGCCCCTTACGAGAAGGATTCAAAGGCTTTCTAATTAACTATGAAACTTGAAGCAAACGTAAATCTAAACTATAAGATAATGAATCTAATTAACTATGAAACTTGAAGCAAACGTAAATCTAAACTATATACAATGTAAAGTAAATGACCTATGCTAAAATGACCTAAATTCTTACAAACGGAAATGAAACTGGAAGTAATAGAGCTTGTGCACCATGGGTATTGGAAGTTACAGATGACTGGCCCCAGAATCCTCTGGAAAATGTTTGAAATCTTCACAAGGACATTCCCGCCAAGCTGGGCGACCTAGTCCTCTTGTTGGGAAACTTTGTCGGAACAGGTTTCTACCAAATGGGTGCTCAAAAATGTGAAAATCCCCAAAACACAAGCTCAGAGGGACTAGGTCACCATTATGGGCGACCTAGTCCTCTTTTGGGTTTTCGAGAACCTGAAAGAGGATATTGGAGTCCCTGACCTGCACTTTAGATTCCAACAGATATCTTGTTTAGATTCTGCTGAAAACGGGCAAATAGAGGTCTCCAAGCTTGAACTAGGGTTTGGTTGACTTGAATGCTTGTGATGAGTTGATGGCACCTTCCTAATACCTTTCTTCTTCACAAACCTGCACACAAAAACTTGCAAATCACACATGCAAAGAAGAGACAAGGGTTAGGGTTAGAGATTAGGGGTTTGCCTTAGTCAAACCCCTTTTGAGTGATTAAACCAAATAAAAGTGGAAATGAAGGACTGAAAGGAAGCATGAAACAATGGAGTTTACCTTGCCTTTGATGTTTGATCTTGTGTTGTTGTAGCAACCAACCCTCGAATGCTTCAAAAAAGATGTCTTGTTGACTTAGAAGATGAAACCCTAGTTGGATTGAGAGGAAGGAGGGAGAGAGATTGAGAGAAGTGAAAATGGATGGTACCTAATGAAAAATTAGGGTTTTGGAGCTTACTTATACAATTTGTGCCATAATTTGCTTGAAATAACTTCATATTGACTGACCTTAGGGTTTTAGAGACCTAAATTCTGACGTAAATTAAGTTTAAATTAAAAATTATGCCACATGGGACTAGGTCGCCCAAGGTGGGGACCTAGTCCACCTAGGCATTTTTATTGTTTTTCAGGGATTAAAATGTTATTATTTATGTTTGTCGAGATTGTCTTCATAAAACACTCTAAGATAGGTTTTGTATAAGGATTAAGGGGTCATTTTTGGCGTAATAATGTTTAGATTAAGCGATGACAAGCCTAAGAGAGTGTGAAAATGTCTTGCAACAACTTACAACACTTTTGCACAAGGCTTGGAAAGGTGTAAAAATGGGTCCAAGATCATAGGCCAAGGTCCAAATGAGTGAAAAGTGTCAAGGTATACACTTTTTGGCAACACATAGTCTTTGAATTATTAATAAAATTGATTGATAGTAGGAATTTCCTACATTTACCTATCAAAAAAATTGTCCTTTGTTGTGAACACTATTTTCTCCTTCAATCCTCTTTCTTCCCTAATAATTAAATAATTTTAATTATTTGATTATTGTCCAAGGTCATAATTCTCCTATTAAGTAAATAATCTTAATTATTTAATTAATTCATTTATAGTCTTTTATTCTTCTTTTTGATTAATTAAATGAATTTTATTTATTTAGTTACGTCACTAATGCCCCCTTTCCTCTATAATTAAATAATTATTTCAATTATTTAATTATTCATTATCCTCTTCTTCCATAAATTAAATAAATTTTATTTATTTAATTCTTATCATCTTTCTACTATAGTTAAATAATTATTTCAATTATTTAATTATTCATTATCCTCTTCTTCCATAAATAAAATTATTTATTTATTTATTTAATGATTTACTAATTTGTCATTTTCTCCCACTTTTGAATTAAAACATTATTTAATTGAAAAGTCAACTTTCCCACTTCTTCTATAATTAAATAATGTTTTCCTTATTTAATTATTCACTTTCCCTCCTAAATTACCTCTTTTTCTATGTCAATCTCTTTTTCCATACCATTCTTATCTTTTCACATCTCATTTAATTTCCACCTTTGATTGAATAATTCAATCTCAACTTTCCATCTTTAATCAAGTCATATCTTTGCCCCAATTTAGGTCTAACCCTATTTCATACTACATCTTTCAACCTTGGCCATTGATTTTCATATCTTATTGGCTTTAATCCTAGCCCTTCATTCACATTTGGCTTTCTATAAAATAGACCTATCATTGTCATTTCAACCTACCTAGTTGATGCTATTGAAACTATTGCTAACTAGGAGACAGTGCAGTCTTAAATATTTTGCTATCATTGTCATTAGGCTATTATTGCATACTCAAATCTAAGGGCAATCAAGCATATTAAGCAAAATGGAGGACAATGGAGGTGAATCAACCATGGCATAGGTAATATTGCTTTATATTTTATGTTTCTATGTTGGATTGTGCTTCATTGTTGGTTTAGGGCTTTAGGGTTTTAGTTTTGATGTTTTATAACCTCGACCTTGATTTTACCCTATTTTACATCTATTATTCAATAATAGATATAATTTAAATTATATTATTATATAATAAATAATAAATTCATTTAATGTTATTGTGTAATTATTTATTTATTAATTTAATATTATTTTGTAATTATAGAAATAATATTTATTTTAGTTAATAATTAAATTTATAAATAATTTATAGATATGATCGAACAATTATCCTTCATGAACCCTTTGAACTGACTTATATGATTGGTAGTCTATATTTATGGAGAGACATGCAAGACATTGCAACGTCTAGAGTCATTTGGATATTTTTTCACTTTTTAATTTTATAATTATTATATTGTTATAATAAAATTATTATATTTTTATTATTTTATTATTTTATCTTATCCTAGCTTTTTTATTTTATTTCTATTATTATATATATATATATATATTTTTTTTTTATAGATAAGTACTACCAAAATAGGGGGTAGCGTCCAAATATAGGTGTGAATTTTTCAAAAGCAAATTTTATTATTATATTATTATTATTATATAATTATTATCTTATTATCTTATCTTATCTTATCTTATCTTATCCTTGTTTTTTGATTTTATAATTATTAACTATTATATTATATTAATATTATTAATTTTATTTAATATAATACAATAAACAATAAATAATAATTTATAAATTATATTAGCATTATGTATAATTATAAAACCAATACTTTTATATTTAAATTATTAATCAATAATAGATATAATTTAAATTCTATTTAATATTATGTAATAAATAATAAATTCATTTAATGTTATCTAGTAATTATTTATTTATTAATTTAATATTATTTTTTAATTATAGAAATAATATTTATTTTAGTTAATAATTAAATTTGTAAATTATGTATATATAATAGAATAACTTAGATTAAATTAAACTTAATATGGTTGTTGGATAGAAATTCAAAGTTGATGTTAATTTATTTTAAAATGTGATTATCAACACACAAAAGTCATTAGAAAAGTGAGGTTGTATGGGTGTTATGAGGACTTGACCTCATAATATATCAATATATAAGAACATATAATCAAAATAGTATCTTCATAGTCATAAGGTTGTATGTGAAACTAAAGCAAAGAAAGTAGGGGTATAGTGAAAATAATAGCATAAAGTAATTTAAGACTCCCAAAGTTATGCGGATCGAAATCAAAATGTCTTATTAAATAATTTAAATTTTGCAACTCAAACAATTTGTAATTTACTTCTTACCATCAATTTATTATATTAACGAGAGAATCAAAAATAAAAAAGAAATATGAAATCATTCATTTTTATTTCATTTATCTTCCAACAACTCTGCAATTATATCATAGTAATTTTCCAACTCCTGTGTCTATTTCATTCTTCATTTCCAGAGATAAACTCTATCCCACTTCAAAATCTTATTTGTTTTCTTCACTTTTCCCATCCATGGCTTGTGATTTTTGCTACAATTTTCATTTATTACTGCTCTCTTCCTCAATTTTTTCATGTGCCCCCTCTATGTTCTAGCATTGACTGCACTTTAGCTTAATCTATGTCCTTTCATGGATTTTTCTCTTTGCTCCAATTTGCTTTATTTTGGTTTGCTCATGTTGCCTTCTCCAACAGCTACTTGTGCTTCCTTACCTAGCATTTAATTTTTTTTCTTTGCTCAATTTTCACTTCTTAAATATTACATGTTCCTCTTCTTTTCCAAGAACCACACTTCTCACATCTCCAATGTTGACTTTACCTTGTCTCTCTAGCTTCTACCATGTGACTCCAATTTTTTGTCTTATTTTTTTGCCTTTTTAATTTCTTTATCCATGCCTCTCTCTATTCCTTGTCACCCAATGCCAAAATGAAAGATTTTTTAAATAAAATGCCTCTAGTTTATATATATATATATATATATATATATATATAAAATTTTAAATGTTTCGTTTGTCTTTTCAACACTAACAAAACTTAAATCAAAATGCAACCCAAAATAAAAATGAAAATCACACTTGAATTAGTTAAATGATGCAGATTGATGGATTCCTAGGATGCTCTAGCATCGCAAAGGTGAGAAACAAATATAAATAAGAGAAATGAGAAAGAAAATATAATAGATCAATTGCAAAGGATTCAAATAAAAAAATATTTTATAATTTCATACATATTCAATGAAAAATGACATGTCTTATGCAATTTCCAAGTAGCTTCCTCCCTTGTCACTTTCTCCTCTACAAAATCCAACTTACCAATTATTAGAATTATGAATGACATGTCAAATATCATAGTTGCAAATATTTTATATTTTGATCCCTCATATGTCTTAAATCTTCACAAGTATAAGGAGATAAGGGCACTAAAGGATAATGCATATGTGACCAAAAATAAAATGAGGTTATACATGTCAATTACAAATAATTCAATATTTTGTTAAAGCTATTACCATTGGTACAAAGATTTCTTAAAGGTATAGCCACCATACTAGGCATCAACCTATGTCAACATCTTTTTTGAATTGTTATTTTTGAATTGATCCACACATCTCCATGTGGATATACTCATATACTTGTAAGATTTGAATGACATATCTCTTTCTCCCCATCTCTCTATCTCTCTACCTATCCATCTCTATCTTTTAATATTTCCCTCTATCTATATCACTCCTCCATCTATTGAGCTCTCTCTCTCTCTCTCTCTCTCTCTCTCTCTCTCTCTCTCTCTCTCTCTCTCTCTCTCTCTCTCTCTCTCTCTCTCTCTCTCTCTCTCTCTCTCTCTCTCTCTCTCCTCTCTCTCTCTCTCTCTCTCTCTCTCTCTCTCTCTCTCTCTCTCTCTCTCTCTCTCTCTCTCTCTCTCTCTCTCTCTCTCTCTCTCTCTCTCTCTCTCTCTCTCTCCCTTTCTCTCCTTTCCTCTCTTTGTCTCTCCCCATCTCTCCCTCCCTCCCTACCTCACTATCCCCTCTATTTAATTCTTTATCTCTACCTCTATCTCCCTTTCTCTTCCCATATATCTTTATCTCTCCCTATCTCTTTTTCTTCCCATATATCTCCATCTCTTCCTCTTTCTATATCCCCTTATTTATCTCTCCCTCTCTCAATATTTATTTTTCTATCTCTACTTCTTTATATTTTTCAGTCTCTCTATCTCTCTCTCCCTCTCCCCCTCTCTATATCTTTGTATATCTTTATCTCTTTATCACTCTATCTCACCATCTATATCTCTCTATATCTCTCCCTCCCCCTCTTCCTCTATATATCTCCCTCTCTATCCCCCTATCTCTTTTTATCTTGTTCTCTCCATCTACCCTCTCTATCTATTTTTCTCCCTCTTCCTCTCTTGCTCTATCTTCCTCTCTCCCTACATGTCCTTGCCTCTCTATCTCTCCATATTTTTTCATCCATATCGCTCTCTCTCTCTCTCTCTCTCTCTCTCTCTCTCTCTCTCTCCTTATCCCTCCCTCTCTCTTCCTATCTCCCTATTACAAACATTACATGATCCTATTGGTAATGGAGCTCAATTATCTTCCCGATTCAAAGGTTTTGTTTCACTCGTGTTTAAATCCCTATAAATGGATGCATAGTTGATTTAAATCTCACTTCTCTATTGAGACATTATTTGCATAAAAAATATCATTTGTTGAATGAACTACCAATTGACCTCATGTATTGCACAAATGTATACCAAAAATAGACTATTTTTTCCCTAATTGATCTTCCACACCTGTTCGGTGTACACATTGCACACCAAGGTGTGATTGCTAGTTTAGATTGTGTAAATGTAACTATCTAATTATTTTTTATCAACTAAATAGGTTCAATAAATAAGTTACCTCCATTTAATTTATTTGGAATGGGAATGGTGAGAATGATGAAGTTAAATAAATAAATATTAGATTTATTTATTTAAGATTGAATAGTTTTTTTTTATATTGGTACCATGATAATTTTAGGTCTGGCTCGAGCTAGGGAGTGGGAATTTTTAGCTTGACCCAATCCAAGGGAGGCCACAAATGAGGGACCTCCTCCTTGTCATGAACACAAGTAATAACCACTCTCGTGAGTGCAATATCCCAACAGGGGCACAAGGCTCGCAAGCACACCTACCAAGCGAGGGAGTGGACCTCATGCATTAAACGCTTAACACAAGGCATGAACGCCAACAACAACATCAATATTGTGGGTCAATCCTAGAGACTTGAACCTAGGTGGCCACAACACCAACACCACCACTTAACCATTGCAAAGACTGGATAGTTTATTAAATAGTTAGAAAATATTTTATTAATTAAATAAATTGTCCTGATGCTAGGTGTTATGGCGACAACGGGTAGGGAAAGACAATGAACTGGTGGTAAGATTGCAACAAGTAACCCTAACAGAGTGCATAAGGGTTTACATCACAACCGAAACGCTGATGTTGAAGGTATTTAGAAGCCGAAAAGGTGGGATAGGACCCGATAGGAAGGTCAGTATGAGCATAGGCACGGTGGCGAGTTTTAGGGTTTTCAAAATCAACCTAGAGGTCTGAGGGTGTTTCGTGGTAGATTTGGGAGAAAAAGCTATAGAAACATGGCATTTTGAAGACCATGGTAAAATTATTATGGGTGAGCGGATAAAGGTGGCTCTGACAAAATGAAGGCGAATAGGGTAAGAGGGCAAAACCCTAACCATGTGAACGATGACTTCAAGACAGTTTGGTAGTGCAAGTGTTCTAAATTGGAATGGGAGGATGTGAGGGAAGATAAATCTGTAGAGTCTCTCGGCTCGGATCATCAGGCACATGTTGGAGGATCAAAAGGAGGTAGGATCTCCTTAGTCGTAAGCCCTAATAAATTGTATTTTGAAATATTACGGTTAGAGAATCTTGGGATAATAGTTAAATGGTATGAGGACAATCTGAATTGGGAATATCTAACAAATTGGTGGAGGGAGAAATGGGGACCCGAGCTTCACTAATAAAATCTTGCATAAGGGTTTTTTTCTGGTCATATGCTCTTCGAGGATTATTAGAGATGAGATTGTTGATGGGAACTGGGTTTTGGATGGATGCAGTTTTTACTTAAGGTGCTAGAAGGTAGGCTTTGATCCTCTAAATCACAAAGTGGAAGTTATGCAAGATTGGTATAAACTCCCCAATCTTCCATTAGAGTATTGCGATCCTAGTATCCTCGAAGAGATTGGTAATAGGTTGGGGACCTACGTATGTGCTGAAGAAAGGAAAGACCCTAAGGAAATGGTCATATATGTAAGGATCTGGGATGAAATAGAACTTATCTTTGACTATGGAAGTTGGGTTCAAAAGTTGGTGGTGGACTCTCAACCAAGATTTGGGTTGGTGAAACCTTTAGGGTGTAGAGTATAAAAAAAAGAGGTGGTAAGGCGATATAGGATGATGGCTCAAAACAGATGGTGGCTTTGAAGTAGGAGACTTCGGTGACAAAACCTAGAAAAGGTTCGGTTATGGCCTCGGTTGCTCCTGCGGTGTCAACCATTGAAGGAGTCACAAAAATGGAGATCACCTCTCCATTGGTGGAGAAAAGAAGGGATATTTAGCATGGGTCTTTGGTAGAAGAGGTAAAGGCAATGGACTTACCAGATCAAGAAGCAGCTCTAGAAGGGAAATTTTTGAGGTTTTGGAGATCTTGGGTGAGGATTATAGAAATGTGGAGCTCAATGCTCTGATTTTTGTTGGTAGGGAGCTAGTAGAATTAGCTGAGGCAACCAAATTCTACTCTTTGGAGCAGGAAACATGGGGTTTGTTTGAAGATTGGAAAAATGTGGAAGCCTAGGAAGAAGAGGAACCGCAAGTGGATCTAGTGGAGTCACAACCGGGTAAAGAGAGAAAAATGGCTCAAGAGCTGGAGGTAGCCAAGCTGAAGGTAGGGATATGTCAAAAAGAGCTGGTTAAAACCACTCTAGATTGTGGTGATAACAAAAGGAGGGGAAGGATCTCAAATCAGGAAAAGATGAAATGGGTAGGAGAGGCTTCTAGTCAGAAGAAAATCGACTCAATGATGAAAGTAGAGAAGAGTGATTCTCTTCCCGAACAATAATGAAAATATTAATGTGGAATGTTAGGGGCCTAAACGCCCCTAACAAATGGTGTCTTGTTAGGCACCTTATGGAGAAAAACCTAGTGGATGTGAGTTTTCTGCAAGAAACCAAGTTAGGTGTGTAAGAGTTGGTCAAATTCAGTAGTAGGGTTAAGCAGTTGAAGGTATTTGGGGCTGGTGCAGACGAAGCATCTAGTGGTCTCCTTATTCTATGGAAACCACAATCGGTGTTGGTGGAAGAAATATCTCAAAACAAATCTTGGATGTTTGCAGGGTAAGAACCTTAATTTCTAATCTGCAGTTTCTTCTCATTAATGTCTATGGGCCAACATCTTATGTGCAAAAGAGGAATGTATGGCAAGAACTGGATCAGGTCCTCAATTCTTCATGGATGAAGTTCTCCATTACTGAGGGATATTTCAATTCCATTCTTAGATCAGAAGATAAACAAGGATTGTTGTGTCGAGAGCTTCAATCTCAATCTGACTTCTACAACTTTGTGGAGAGAAATATGTTAATTGAAGTTCAAACCAGTAATGGTCATGTCACTTGGATGAACATTAGAAAAGGCTTTTGTAATATTCTAGAAAAGCTTGATAGATTCTTCTTCAAAGGTGATTTGGGTCTTTTTCCCTTCACTTTGGATAGTAAAATTTTAGCTGGTCGAGGGTCTGATCATTTTATAGTCCAATTGTTGATTGATGGGGAAAAGGGTCTGGAGCGGTGCCCTTTTAAATTTGAAATGATGTGGTTCAAGGACCAAAATGAATTAACCCTAATTAACAAATGGTGGTTGAAATGCTTCCTAAGGGGAATGAAAATGTCCAATGTTGTCACAAAATTGAAATATATGAAACAACAACTAAAAATGTGGAATAAAGAATGTTTTAAGAACATATTTCAGGAGAGATTGAAAATTGAATCAGCACTGGATGAAATTCATGAGGAGATATTGAGGGTGGGTATGGATGATTGTTATTTTCAAAAAGAGAAAGTGTTATCTAAGCAATTGAATGATCTCCTTACGAGGGAAGAAATCTTCTAGCGACAAAAATCAAGGGAAACTTGGCTCAAGGCAGGGGATAGAAACATTTTTTTTTTTTCATAATTCCAGAAAGGTTCATAGGGTTGTTAATCATATTTCCAGTATCAAATCAACTAATGGGATCTTATTGGAAGAACCTCAGGAGATAAAGTTATCAAGAGTGGATTATTTCCAAAATTTGCTAAATGATTGAGAGGGTGCTCAATGGATGGCTCAGAAAGAGATTATTAGTGGTATTCCTAGGTTGGTTTTGAATGCACAGAGGCTTTAAATTCAAAATTTTCCATAGAGGAAATCAAAATAGTTGTTTTTCAATTACACCTAAAGAAGGCGCCTGGGTCAGATGGTTTTTCGACTACTTCTTCCAAAAATGTTGGGATTTTGTGGGGCAAGTGGTTTCAAAGGTTATAGAGGATTCAAGGTGTTCTGGGAAAATTCTTAAAGGGGTGAATAATATGCTCATAGCGTTGATACCCAAAAAAGAGAAATCAGAGTTGTGGGATGACTTTCAACCTATTTCTCTATGCAACACATTGTATAAGATTGTGGCTAAGGTGGTGGAAAATCGTTTGAATCTCATTTTGCGTTCTATCATCTCAAAGGAACAAACGGGATTTGTGCTTAGAAGGTCTATTTTGGATGGAGTAATTATAGCACATGAAGTTATCCAGTCTGTTCAAAAGACCAAGAAACCATCTATGTTCCTAAAACGGATATTAAAAAAGCTTATGACAGGGTAAATTGGAGATTCTTATTTAAGGTTTTGGAAGCCTTTGGCTTTCAAAAGGATTGGTTAGATTGGGTCTTTGAGTGGATTGCAAGTCCTTGGTATTTAGTTTTAGTTAATGGCTCTCCATAAGGATTTTTTGGAGCATCGCGGGGTTTAAGACAGGGGGATCCCTTATCCCCATTTCTTATCATAATCATGGCTGAGGCTCTTGGTAGGTCTCTAGAGAGAGCGAGAAGTGATGGTTGGATCAAAGGGTTGCAGGTAACTAGCAGTCTTGCATCAATAACTCGTCAGCAATTTGGAGATGATACAATGTTGTTTGGTGTGGCTTCAATGAGGGAAGCTCAGAGATTCAAAAGGTTATTGGATAACTATAAGAAGGCGTCGGGTCAAGAGATTAATTTGCAAAGTCTGAGGTCTTTTTCTTTAATACAAGTAGCATTCAAGAGGCTCAAATTTTGAGACTTATGGGTTTTAAGAAGGGTCAATTGCCTTGCAAATATTTAGGTCTTCCTTTAGCAAAATGGGTTCAACATGACACGATATGGAATGGCCTTATTGAGCAGGTTAAAGAAAGGCTATCTTCTTGGAAAGGAAGATGGTTATCTTGGGCGGGAAGGTTAACGATGTTAAAGTTTGTTATTGCTGCCCTCCCAACTTTCATGATGTCTTGTCTTCCTTTCTCAATGGGTTTGAGTAAAGATTTAAACAAGTTGATGAAGGATTTATTTTGGAAAGGGAACTCATATTAGAAAAAAAATTGTTGATCAAATGGAAAAAGGTGTATGAAAAGAGGGTTGAGGATGGGGCTAGGTTAAAGAATTTGCTTATACAAAATAAGGCATTGGGATCCAAATTGGTGTGGGAAATTTATTCTAGATCAGAGCTCAAATGGGTAAAGATTTTGAAGGAAAAGTATCTAGAAAATGATTGTTGCAATATCCTCAAGGCCTCCTCTCTTCATAGTGGCTCAAGAATTTGGAACTTTATATGTAGCTCTAGGGATTTGATTACTGATTTCCTCACCTGGGAAATAGTTGATGGCAAGGAAGCCTTATTCTGGGAGGATTCTTGGGATGGTTGTCCTATTTTGGCGAAGGTTGAGGCATTGGCTCAGGTCAAGGAAAGAACTAAATAAGTGTGGGGGGAGAAGGTCTATGATTATTTTGAGCATCCCTTGTAGGAGGGTGCAGGTTGGTTCAGATGGAAAAGTGTGAGAGGCTTGGGCCTGGATGTGGAGGAGGTGGAAGTTTTTGAACAAGTCTTGGGGGATAGAAAGGTGTGGTATAGACATGGTAGGGATAGTTGAAGGTGGTCAACAAAATCAAATGGTGTCTACTCAGTTAAAGTGGGGTATGACATGTTGGCCTCTAATGGAGCTGAGGAGTCGAAATTGCTGACTAATCTGTGTTGGAGCAAGGCTTGCTTGCCAAAAGCAGACATTTTCACTTGGGAAGCTGTCTAAGGGAGAGTACTCATGAGGGATAGATTTTTGAAATTGGGCTATCACGGTCCTTCCAGATGTCCTTTGTGTAAGATTGCAGAGGAATCAGACGATCATTTGTTCTTAAATTGTCAATTATCCCAAGCTTGTTGGCAATGGTTGTGTGCAAAATTGGAGTGAAAATTGTCCTTTCCTCGTTCCTTACTTGAAATGTTGAAGTCTTGGCCCTCTCTTGTTAAGCAATCCAGTTTCAGCGATTTGTCGATAATGGCCCCATCCATTGTCATTTGGGAGATTTGGAAGGAAAGGAATAAACACATCTTCTAGGAGAGTGAATTATCTATACCTAAGCTACAATACAAGATTGAGGCAAGCATCGTTGAGTTGTTTAATGTGAAAATAGATCAATGGGTGGTAAAGGGGTGAATTTTTTTGGTATGGGATGCTAAGGTGAAATTGGCTTGGATTGTTGGTGCCCACTTTGATAGGAAAAGGTGGGGCAACAACATTGGAGGAAAGAAGCGGAGTCAAGTGGGCTCCTATGAACCTTGGCTGGGTCAAGTTGAATTTTGATGGGGCATCCAAGGGAAATTTGGGACCTTCAAGAGCGAGATGTATTGTGCAGGATCATTCAGGTACAGTTTTGGCAAGGTTGGCTACTCCCTTAGTAGTGGGTATGAATAATGCTATTGAGTTGCAAGCCTTGATTTTGGGCTTGATTCTTTGTAAAGATAGGAATATGGAGAATGTGGTTGTTAAAGGTGATTCTTTGTTGGTGATAAATGCTCTTAGAACCAAACAAACGCATAATTGGAAGTTAGAAGTGTATTTGGAAGTTGCTTTGAGGCTAATGGATTCCTTAGATCAAGTTATGATCAATCATGTACTAAGGGAAGGTAACATTGAGGCGGATCACCTTTCAAATTTGGAGGCGGGTGGTCAAGACCTTAGAGAAGTGATCTAAATGATGGTTAGTGTTTGTGGGTGGTAGGGAGGGAAACCCTCCAAGAGAGGCTGAGGGCACATGGCGGGTGAAGTGGACGAGGAGTGGTGGGTTATTGGTGGGCTTAAACAGTCGAGAGATCATTCCCAGGAGTGACGATCATAGTAGTCCACCCTGGATGGTCACATTGGCAGAGAGTCCATGTGAAGATTGACAAGTTGGAGCCCATAATGGGCACTTAAAACAAGGAGTGATGTGTCGATAGAGTGGCAGATTATGAGTACCAGTTTCATACGTCGATGTGATAGATTATAAAGCATATCATATGGCATTCGAGGAAGAGGATGGCTTCTCTTGTGTGTAGAATCAAGGAATTTATGCCATTCCTAGTTAAGTGTTGATTAATGATGGAATTCTAGTGACTTCTTTGAATTTAAATTTAGTAGAGGAGGTTGTGGTGGTCATTGCTTAAGTCTAGCTCTAGTAATTTGGTACGTATTTCATGTAGCATTGGTATTGCTCAATGTGTGGAAGTGCTCGATGATGGCTGGGTGTTCGCACTTCATAATTGAAGTCTCGATGGAGGGTTTGGTGTGGTTTGGTGCAGACACACCGATTTCTCTGAGTTCCAAAACCTAGAAAATAACATTTAGGGTGGTTACAGACCAGCGCCTCAAAAGGATTATGCTCAAAATTGATCATTTGTTGGTGGTGGTGGTGAAAATGGTGTTGGGCTCTGAGCACTTAACCAGATGCAAGTATGGAAGGGATAATACGTATGTCACTTCTCATTTCTTGGCATCTCTTTTAGACAATCATGTGTCGAAGGTGGAGGCTAAGGTGCTACTGGAAAAGGTTTTTAAAAAGGAGTTGTTGTTGGGTGTGGATGAGGTGTTGAAGGCTACTATTGTGGGGACTGGTATTCCTTGTCTTGGTGACTTGGAGCTACTGAGGAATATAGATGGAGTGGTGAAGTTTTTCCCATTTTTGTTGGATATGAAGGGACCGATTCTCATGAGGCATCAAATGATCATTGTTGTGGTTGTGGAGTATATGAAAAAATTCTTCAAGCTCATGGCTATGCAGTACATCGACTGGATTGTGGACTTCGAGGCCTTTGCTAAGGCCAATGACTTTTTTTGGATATGGGAAATGTTTAGGGTTTGGTTAATATGAATTGCCTTTGTCTTGGTAAAGCTCGGGTAAGGGTAGGGTTGTTAGTACTTGAAGTCTGGTTTTTTTGTAATTTTTTGTTAAGGATGGGATTATCTTCTCAATTCGTGTATGTTTGGTAGTGGCGAATGGGTGGCGATTACCAGTATAAGTGGGTTGCAGTGGTCGGGTTGGTAAGGAGCCTATGGGCCAAGGATTATCTTTGTTTTTCCCTTGGAGGTTTTTTGGATGGGTGTTTAGTAGGGTGGTAGTAGCAGCTGAACTTGAATGGAAAACATGGCCTTTGGTGATTTCCTGCATTAGCATATACCTATAAACTTTATTTTAATAATATAAATATAAATCTTACGTATCAAAAATAATTTAAATAAATTGTCTCGATTTATTTAATCGATGCTAGAGGAAGATTTAGCTTATTAATTAAATATTAAAATTATTAACTAGAACATTGATTGAAAAATCTAGATAATTAATTAAATAGATAAAATTTATTCAATTAGTCTATAAGGTGACATGATGTGAAGAAATCTAGTGATATTAGAAATGTTGAAATGCATTTTTAGGTGTCTACATCTTGTCCTTCTTTGAGATAATGTTGTGACTAGTGAAAGCAATGTCATTTTAAAATATATAGCAGTTTTAAGATGAAAAGGGGTGGTGATATGCCCTAATTGGTTATAAAAATGATGTTACTAAGATGGAGGGATGATCATCTGAGAAAAACTAAAATGAGTGATCTCTCAAAAAAATAAACATATAGAAAAATAAGATAGAAGATAAAAATGAGGAGCAATAGAAGAAAAATGAACAAAAAAGGTTGAATAAAGTATGAATGGGAAGAAAAGAGGTGAAACAGGGTAAAAAAATTGATCAAAGGGGGGAAATTAGGGGTAGGAGTGAATAAAATAGGTTGGTGATATTTTTTTACCCAACCTTAAGAGTACTCAAATTAGAGCATATCAAAGAAATATAGAATGTGCTAGTGTATCAACATCATGTCAAGTGAGGCATTACACGTAGTTGGTAGTGATAGAAGTACTAGTTTGTATAACAAAATAGCTTTAGGTGCATTTAGGATGCATTTATAGGGGTATGAAAACTAGGAAAATATGCATGCTAAACCAAAAAACTCATATTTCAATGCATGTGTGAGGTGATGTAGTGTGTGTGTGGAAAGGTGAAATGTATACAAAACATTATGGTTAGTGCATCATATGTAGCATGTGCATGAAGAAATAGCACGTGTAGGGATCTTAGAATGTTTTTAAGGTTTAGTGCATGCATGAAAAAGTGGTGTATGTGTGCACCCTAAAATGGATATATTTCATCATTAGGTGTATGTGTTGTTTAGCATGTGTGTTCATGGTGAGACATATGTATTTCATGATGTAATGCATGTGTGTATAAATTAGCACATATGTAGAAAATGAAGCATATGATAAAATCTAGCATGGTTTTGGATAGTTGGGGAAGTGATTTCGTCCATCGGTGGCTTAAGGGAGACAATTGCACATATTGTGACTAATGGTGTAATAGGAGAGGAATGACTATGGATGCTTTGAGTAGTGTGGGTGGTCCATAATACAAATGCCTATGTCACACTAATTTATGTTGATGGTACTAGTAGAGTGGTTGAGGAGTAAGATGAGCATGTTCCACTTGTCAATGAGGGAGGTGACAATAAATTTAGAGGATGTGTGGAGGATCCTAAAAATTCCTATTTGTAGTTGGATGGTTTACTACAAAGTACTAGATCCAAATATGGTATTACATAAGTTGCTTGGGAGGATTGATTTTCTCTAACAGAGGTTGGGATATAGATGTGTATGAGGGGCTCATATAGGAGTTTCCTCTAGTATTAGAGGCTATTGTTAGCAATGTACTAATTTCTACCAAGATGGGCCAATTATTTCCTATTAGATTTCCACATTGTGTGCTAGTCATGTGAATACATGAGATAGAGCTTGTGTAGGGGTCAAGTATAATAACATAGTTACATAAAGACTTACATCTAGTGTCATACAAAGATGGGCATACTATAGCATTGATTACACTATTATAGATAAGGGGATGGGAGCACATTGCAATACTTAGGCCAATGGGGGACAAAGTAGAGAGGGTCAAGGGAGATTCCTACATTTTTGCATGGGAAGGGAGGATTAATTCATTCTATAGTTTATGTAGACATCATGCTACATAACCGGTCATCACTACTATGTTATTGAACAGTACATACTTGATCATGTTCAAAGATAGTTTGGGTTGAGATGAGATATTCCAACAAAAGAACCCTTTGGGTAATAGTACAAACATGTGTCACACTTTTGGCCAACTAAATAGTTTCTACTAAAATGATTTTGATTGAAAAGTACTCAGCTAAAGGGATTTCACCTTAAACCAAGTGGTGATGACATGGATCCCATGTAGCATAAAAAATCAATCAAAAAGGTTTTGGATGAAAGGTATTATATCAAATACATTTCGATTGAAACCATTAAATATAAAAAAATTAAAATGGGGCCCTGAGCATTTCGCTTGAAAACTGATCACTCATAAAAACTTCATCTTAAACCCCAGTGAGTAGAGTAGATGCCTAGCAACCCTACAAGGTGACCAAGTTAGTAGATTCTTGAACCTTGATCATCATTGAAGCAATTACATGATGGCTCTATCTATGCCTATTTGCATGTGAAATCATTTCTACTCATTTTTATAAACATTTAGATCTTGAAATCTTACTTATTAGTGAGGTTATTGTTACCTATTTTGAGCTACAACTCAAAACAGGTAGAGCTAAATCGCATTCACCATGGAAGGTACACATGTGATACAAATTATTTTTTTACTAAGTATTCATTGCTGAAATAAATCTGATTACTTTTGAATTTTCAGTATTATTATGCAAGTAATTGTAATAGAGAAATCATAAAATTGCATAATGTTTGCTTCTTTATTCATATTGTAAAAACCAAAGTCCTACACAAGCCATGTGAGTAGCTTAATTTAATTTTCATAATCAAATAATGAATAGAAAAAAGAAAAGTATACTACACAACTAAAGATAATGTAGATATAAGGGAGAAGGTGATTCGTCATTTCCTCGAATGACGAATCATTGTAACACTTGAAGCCTTCAGTTGTCATGTCTCCAAGTTGCAACAAATTCAAGCTCCAAATGCATCTACAAGATTTGAGAAAAGGTGGTGTTAGAGAAATGAAAAATAATATCCTACCTCATGCCTATATTACCAACAAAGATGTAATACACGTTCAATTAGGCATTCATCAGATGATTAAATCATCAGAAAGACAAGTATTCAAAGAGCACAAAATTCAATGGAAGCTTGCAACTTCAATTATTTTGCTAACTTGTTTGCTTCATGTGCAGGTCACGGGTTTCATGTATTTGTTGTAGGTTTTTATATCAGCATGTGGAGTAAAATGTGGTTCCCACAAGGGTTGAGCCCAACATGTTGTTTCAAAGGGGCCAATTATTATCACCAATGTGTTTTTACTGCCTCAACATTCTACTTCCCTTGACATTGCCTCCCTTAACTTTTATGAGTTTCATAATCTAAATTTCATAATCAGACACTCTAAAAGTTAAGGAGAGCAATTTCAAGAGAAATAGCACATTGACACGAAAGGCATTGAAAGAGTTCCAAAATGCATACACCTGTAAGTCAATGTATTTTTACATTAGAACTGAGAAATGAGCATATAAGGGACAATTACCTATGCAGATCTGATATAGTTTTTACAGGAAAATGGTCAAACTGAAAGTTTCCAACAGCAGCATAAAATGACCAAAGATCAAAATAATCAACAATAGGTTGTCATTTTTACCAAGTAAAATACAGGAATATAGTGTATGTTTGTTTTTCTAGAATTTTCATTCATAATTGCTTGAAAAAATGGAGAAGCCATGATCAATGAAGGATAGTCATTTGCAAATTATAGAGCTTACACTTGAGAGCCATTATAAGTAATTTTTTCATGGGATATCATACATTCTTACTTCTATCACTATCTCAAATGGTGAGATCTCACTGTCATACTGTAAGTTACAGAGGAAAGCATCAAACCCTAGGGATTTAAAGATATAACAGTCTGAAACAACATTTATTTTGTGCCTTTCATGAGTACAGTGAGGGAAAGAATACTTGTTTCCTTAATTTCTACAAATCCATTCAAAGAAGACACAAAAATAGAAGAAGAAATAATGCTTTGTTTCTTTACAATAGAGGAAATACGAAGAATGATATGGGAAATTGCAAAAATAAAACCCTAGCTTGTTTTAAAACAAGAATACCCGGATGGAGCTCTAATGACCATGACCTGGGAGAAGCTTCTCCTTGTTCAAGTACAAAAAAACCAGTTAGGGGTTTATCCATAAAAGACAATTTTTTAAAAAAATGTACTGGAAAATTTAGCAGCCACGACCTTCAGGAACAAGAATATGCAGAGGTTTCATATTTAATCCATGAAATTCACTAGTAAGCCAAACACATCAGTAAAATGTCAAGTAAATGAGCCTTTTCGAGCTCTTACAAGAGGAGGAACAAAAGTAATACAGGGTCTTGAGTGATAGTCATTACCTTCACCTTTTCCCGTGAGGGAATGCTTTCAAATAAGTGATAAAGCTTCAAAGTTGAGCTCAGCTATGGTGACTCGACTCAAACCAAATTCATCCATGGCGACCAAGAATATGCAGAGTCATCAACAAAAAAATGAAGCCAAAGATACATCAGAATGGAGTGCAGGCCGCAACCATTGCCTAAAGAAGTGCTTCAAATAAGAAAAGATTCAAGGTTTTGCATATATAGTGAAAGGAAAAATGCTCACTAACCATTTTTTGTAGGTTTCTTTAGTGGAAAACCTTCATTATAAACCAGAAGCAGCAAAAATGGTGTTGTTCCTCTCCAAACCCTACCACCATGGCAGTGTCGAAGCTCAGGAGGAGAAATTTGCTAAGTGAAGAATGAAGCAATAATTAGGGTTCGGGTTCTTTTGACTAATACCCTAATCATTTTGTCTCCTTTTTACCTTATATGTTTTCAACATCATTATTGCCTCCAATTTCACTCGGGGTCATGACTAAAATTCAATAAACCTAATAATCTGCATGGAGCGCGTGAGGTATTAGTGAGGTGGTCGATGAATATGCATGGAGGAGCTAGGTCTTGACTCTAAGTCAATTGACCTCATAATATGAGAAGTCGTGGGTTTGGAATTTCCATTCACTTATTCTTCTTTTTATTGTATGATGTTAGGTATAGGATTGAGGGTTAATTTTTTTTTATTAATCTCCAATAATATGTATTGCATGATATTTTTGTAAAGTTAATTAATTAAATGATAATCTATAAATAATTTAATTAATTTGACTATTTCAAATGCAAACATAAACATGAAGTTAACCCTCAATCATGTATGGGTGAATTATGTATTGTGATGGAGTATGCATGAGTTCCAATCCAGTTTTTGGGAGTTTTCAGTTTAGTTTGAGTGCCCCATGGGTCAACTATGAGTTGACGTCGAGTTTGAGCCCGAGTTCACTCATTTTTGTATGAGTTTGAGCCCTTCTTTTCAGAGATTTTTGCTTCTGCTTGTGGATTA